>JAOUQX010000003.1:12636019-12664406 GCA_028566295.1 Liobagrus marginatus
GGGCGTTAGCTTCCTTTAAAAACAAAAAAAAAAAAAAAAAAAAAAAAAAGCCAACATGGCTCAGATTAGTTATCTAAAAGTATGCACACCAAATTTATAAATATAAATAATTGTAATCTCTTATCTGGTAGTTAAGGGCTTGGATGCAGTCGGTGTTCCAGTTCATCCCAAAGGTATTCAGAATGGGGTAAGTCAGGGCTCGGTGCAGGACCTTCGAGTTCCACAAACCTTTGACCACATAGGAAAGAATATATAAAAAAAACTTTGTTATGATCAGTAAAATCATTAATATAGTTTTCTGTGACTGGGCATCTTTTATAGAAGAAGAGGTCTTCATTTCATGTCTGAGAGTGTTATTATTACACATATTATTTCTCTCATAAACTCAAAACCAAACAACAATAAAGAGTCACAGGGTGATTTTACAGGTTAAGACAGCCATGAAAGATTGAAATGTCAGCTCTGGCTCAGAGCAGGCAGCTCTGACGAGATACCATGCGCATGCAATAAAAATAAACAATACAACTATACAATAAATAAATACCAGCAAATTTATTTATACGATTAAATTCACATACGTAAAATAGAAGCCCATTTTAGCCCTCATGTATCACAACTGTACACATCTGCACTCCCCAGTCTTCAGTATCTATATGTGAGGTACTCGGAGCGCTTTTTAAAAGATCACCCCTCTGTTGCGGTGTAGAAAGGAAACACAATTTCTGTTTTTAAACCCAAATGTCATAACGATTGGTCCCTGGAGAAAGCAGTAGCATTTCCTGCACATGGAACCCTGAGGACCAGCATGTCTCATCCTGAGCGTTAATGTCTCTCCATCCCAGGGCGAAGAGAAGAAAGATCATGAAAGCTTGGGCTTTTTTTAATATCAGATTCTTCAGTTCGGATACTTTAGCACTGGCTTCAGGTATCTCTCTGCTTTGTCTGCTCTGCGTTCAGTATTGTGCCGTTCCACAATACATTTAAACCTGCATAATGATAACGGTCTTGTGGTTTCTGTATTTGAAAGTTCAAGAATAGAATGATGTCTTCCCTAAATTGCTGCCACACCATTGTCTCTATGTGTTGAACTACCCAGCTAACAAATTCATGTTCTGAGAACGTTGTAGGATTAACCCGATTTGTAACATTCCATAAACGTGGAAATGTTCCAATTGCGTAACGTTCCAAGAACATTGTATTCTCTCAACATTATGGCAACATTCATCGAGTACGGATAACGTCATAAGTAGCGTTCCTAGAACATTGTTCTAAGTACATTTTCTCTCAGCATTATGAGAATGTGCATTAACTAGTCATAACATTATACGAATGTTCCGTGAGCATTATTAAGGAATGTTTTGTCCTAACATTTAGACAACTTTTTAAAAATGTTAGCGAAAGTTGTGGGAACTTTCCTTGTTAGTTGGGAAAGTGTCTCAAACAGTGTCAAACAATGCACCTGTGAATGATGAATGATGGGGGCGGGGGGGGGGTGAACACAAAATGTAAGATTTCCCTTCACTGGAGCTAAGGGCTAAACAAAAGTGTTTCAGCATTACATTGTATCTGTGTACAAACAGTATAAGCTCCATGAAAACATGATGTGTCATGATTGAATTAGAAGAACTCGAGCGTCCTGCACACAGCCTTCAACTCAAATCTATTACTAATACTCTTTCGGCTAAATTCAGTAGAAATCTTTCCCAGATGCATGGACTGCTTGTAACAGCACTGAAGGAATAAATGTGGAAGTGGATGTAATGAAAAGGTGTCCACATACTTTTGGTCACAAGGCAGAAGGTTTGCCTAATATGACAAAACATCATGATGCAAACGTGTACATTAAATGTCCATTATAAACATTAATGGCATGCAACTGAATGTGTTTTTTTCCCATTGGTCTCAGCATGCATGCTGAACTTTCTTAGAGAAGGTACAGAGCGTCCTCTGGTGGCACCTGGTATGCACTGCATCTCACTTCTCACTTAAAGAGAGCTTTAAACTCTTTTCTACAGACACCTTGAAAGAATCGCTCTCGGATCCGCTCTGTGGCAGCAAACCCCACAGAAGGGCAATTTCGTTTTTTTTTTATTTATAGTATAATTACAATAAACAGATAATGCACTTCCGCAAACACAGAGGTATCCTAAGGAAAAAATTAATGACTCACATGAGTGCACTGAAAGCATTCCGGCTGGTTTTATGAGCACTTGTGTTTGTAGAGTACTAGCAGATCCTCTTCCTCATACGCCAGTGGATTTTACAGGCGTCCCAGCGCTATGAATAAATTGGCAGACTGTTTTCATATTTCTACAGATCATAAATCAAGTCACACGTGGGTGGCAGAGCTGATCCAGATTTTTATCCCCATCCGCATATCCGTTTCATTCCTTGTGATGGGCTCGTCGATGACGCATACAAGCATGATCATTATTTGCTGAGCTTCTCAGTGGTACATGTTTGACTAATTCTGTGCTATTTTAATCTGAGCCTAACCAGATTTCATACGGAAGACCTTTGGGGTGAACATGGCCGATGACTGCACCCCAGACCTCCACACCCAACATTAGTGTGTGACCTAACTAATACTATTGTGTCAGAAATTATAAACTGTTATACGAGCAAGACTGAGACAAAATCTGGAAGATGGTGTCAAATGTGGATGTGATGTTTAAGAAACTTTTGCCCATGTAGTGTAGCTAGCCAAATTGTATTTTTTAAAACAAATTACAGTGGTACCCCGCTTATCGACCAGCTCGGACATCGGACTTTTCGCTTAGCGAACAGTTTTTTGACCGAAATTTGCGCCCACTGAACGACCGAATGCGCGCTTCTCGACCTTTTTTTTAGCCCGATCCACGTGAGCGAGAGAAAGGATCTTCCCAGTCTCACCTCAGCCTTCGTGGAGAGAGCATCTATCGTAAATTAAACTTCGGTTTGGAAACAATATAGTGTTATTTAGCGGTCAAAATAACAATTTAGTGCGTGTGTAACATCGCCCAGGGCTTCCACCTGCCAAGCGAACCATCACCGGAGTTCTGAACTCGCGGCTGCGTCACTTCCAGTCGCGACCGCTATACTTCCGGGTCACGGACATTTAAGCCAAGCGGTAGCATTAGCTCCACGCGAAGTATTGTTTTGCCGACATCCGAGCGCTCATTCATGTTCCATTCTTTCGTGTGTTTAAAAGTCAAGCCCGCGTTATTAGTACGGCTATTTCATAGACGAGTTAACACTGTTTATTCAGCCTACGTGCCGGTATGCCCGTTAGCATTAGCGACGCTAGTCCATTGTTTACCTCCGGTCCCACGCTACTCAACTATCTTACGTTAATAAATGGGTATCGGTGGAGATCGGGAACAGATTAATTGGGTTTTCATTATTTCCTATGGAATAATTACATTCGCTCTTAGACCTTTTAGTATTTCGACCGGTTTTAAGGAACAGATTAAAGTCGATAAGCGGGGTACCACTGTACCCTTTTTCAAACCTGTCAGAACTTGTTTGTTACATAGCTAGCAGAATAAATACTAGCTTTGTCTACTTCTAGCTAGCTAATATGCTATCTTATTAGATATAAGCTAAATAGCTAAAATAGCTATAAGCTAAATGGCTAGCTCAGGGATCGGCAGCCTTAAACACTCAGAGGCCATTTGGACCCGTTTCACACAGAAAAGAAACACAGGGAGCCGCAAAAGCCTTTTGATATCTAAAACAAAGATAACGCTGTATATATAATTTTTTACCTTTATGTAAAGTATAGAAAAAACTGTAGTGTGTTGCATTTCTGAAATCAATGAACTGGTACCGAGTAAACGAATTTTTATTTCGGCAGGCAAACAAAAATATTTTGAACAGTTTGAACTAACCTAAACAAAAAGACGCAGGGTTGAAGGTTACTTTCAAATAAAATGTTCAGTGTCTGAGTCTTGTTCGTATTCATGACATCACAATTTTAACTTGCTGGCTGCAGCAAACCAAAAATGCCGACTGCTTCTGTGTTTCGTCATCATTTAATTGCGGATTTCGCAAGTTGGCAGTTATGACGCATATTTTAAGCGACAAAAAAATTAAACACGGTTTATTTTCATGTTACAAAAGCATCATAATCTTAGAATTACATTTTTTAAAACTAGCTAAAATAAAATCAATTTTAATTAAATATTTATTATCTATTTTCCAAACCTACAGTGAGCCACAGAAGAGGGATGAAAGAGCCACTTGGGTTGCCGACCCCTGGGTTAGCTAATAACCTAGTATTTGTTAGTTACGCAGTAACTGTTAGAGAAGATAAACTTACTAGTATAGTATATACCTACTACTTGATGCTAATGCTAACTGCTAGTGTATGCTAGCAAAAAAGCGTAACACAATGTTAGACATTTGTTTAGATTTATTTTATCACTTTGTCTTAACTGGTACCTTTTTTTTTTTTAAATAAAAACCATTTTTCATGCGTCTTTCAAAACAGCATTAACATTTAATTTGGCATCTTTCAACCATTACCTACTTTGAGTCGATTTAATTATAGCAAATTAGCCTGGCACCTGTGATGACATTAGCATCAGAAAAACACTTCCTACTGGCAAGCGCGAGGGCTAGCATTCTATTAGCACACTTTAACTCAGTTTAATCAATCAGCCAGTGGCCCCGGCCCTATTCTGCATTAGCGTAGCACGTTTGGAGCTTAGCCTGGCCCACTGCTGACTCACAGCGCCTCTGGCTTTCTGAAATCCCTATGCATTTGTCTGGGAGCTGCAGCGTGCGTCTGGGTCCAGTCCAACAGAGCTCGCGCTAGAGGATGTCATCATGAATTATGTCCACTGCATGGCTCATCAGGATATGGATTGGAATGGCCTTTGTTACAAATTACAACAGAAAGCATACGGCAACGCGAAACAATTAATCAACGTCTGAGCCAATACGGTACCTTGTCTTGTTAACCGTTACTGCTGTAGTGGGAAGTTAGGGTGATGGAGTTCGGCTTTTAGACTATTAGTGGTCAACGAGTTACAGACATTAAAAAGGCAGTTTTTACATGAAGGTTATGGGTTGCTGTTTTTTGTTGTTAAATTTTTATTTTTTTTTTACAAAGACTTACAAAGCTTTACTACTTACACGTACTGTATGTTTCTCTACTACAAGCGACGACGGTATGAAATGTAGAGGAAGTAGCAGTAATTAACACGTCAAAGCTGCTTTCAGTTCTTTCCTCATACTCCACAGCCAAACAAAAAACACTTCAGTTAATACTGCATACCATGATTTTTATTCTTCACAGTTTGCTTTTGAGGGTTCCCTACAACATTTTTACATGCATGCAATGTCAAAAAACACTTTCATTGTCTTATAACGTGCATTTAAATTCATCGACTGTCAAACGATTCGTTCTGAGGTGTAGTTCGCAAACGAGCCGACTCTTTGTAGCGAATGAGAAGAGACGATTCTCGTCGGGGTGAGTCGAGTCTTCAGCCGCTCCTACTCAGCAGGGGCGGGACTTTATTTTGATGGAGCCAATCACATGCGAGGACAAACCAGGCTGATAACCATTAATGTAAAAGAAGGTCGTGGGGAACAGACGCTCCAAAGACAGCGGTACAGGTCAGGAACACATAGCGACAGAGAGAGGCGGGGATTCATTTATTTTATCTAAAGCGTCATAATGTTAAGATTTATAGGTTTGAAATGTTAAACAATAGTATCTGTGTACTTTTTTTGTAACAAAAAAAATGCATTAAAAAGAAGACTTATGAAAACACAGAATAAAAAAATTGCTAAATTGGGCTCCAATAGAAGGCTCAGAGCGATATAAACGAAGAGCCATTTGGGAGCCGTAAGATCCGATTCCTCGAAGGGAGCCGAATCTTTGAAAGAGCTGGATTTCCATCACTAGTTGTTCGAATATTCTGCTTTCCAAACCCCGCCTTTGCATGAGGATACTCTGCTCTGATTGGTCCGATGACCCAGGCAGTTGTGATTAGTCTGACCTACTGTGTGTCTAACGTTGCCTGATTGGGCAGAATTGAGTGTAACATTATACACAACACTACATATTTTTGCACGTTTGACACCAACATTAATGCAAAAAATTATTGTTCATACTGACATTTTGATTTGAAAGACCGAGCCATCTTTCAAGGATAGCCGTTTTACAACCCCACGTAATCTGGCAACACTGTTGAAGGACGTTCACGTGTTCGAGGCAAAGCAAATGTAACAATTTGTGACGTGTGAAATTCAGGGACTGGGATTCGAATTTAAAACGACTCGTTTCATCGATTCCGAGTCGACTCTTTCTTTTGAGGGAAAATAACTATGATGCAATTTCAGCTTTACAACTTTGCAGACTATCGTCATTTACATACAGCTACAATACACACTGCATGAAATGTAATTTATAAAAATAAATAAATTATGGGCTGTTTAAAATGCAACACTTTGCAGTGGACAGCTTGGTAAACAGACAGTGGGAGACTAACGCAGACACGACGTTAAGAATCCAGACCCAGTCTACTTCAAATCTTTCAGTCAGAATGAAAAGGTCAAGCACTTCTGGAAATCGGCATTACCACGTCATAAACAAGTTCGAAAAACCAACAGAAATTTAGTCAACTCTTCAACCAGATGCTTGGTAGACCTTGGATACACTGTCGGCCTCGAACATTAAGCAAGCATGTCGTTAAAGCAGCAAGAGCTAATCAAGAAACTGTCATGTATATATTAAGTTTGGATTTGCAGTACATTGGATTGTTTTACTGGTTGAAGATCTCTGGAAAGGAATTATTTTATGTCATGTATGTTTGTCTAGTCTGGTGGGTGCACGCATTTCTCCATCTCCTCAATAGTCTGTGACTGCCTTCAGACATATGACGGTTTGCCTGCCAGCAGATGAAAGCCTCTTCAGGCTCCACTGGCTCTTGTCAGTCTACTTCCTCTTCACTGTGGCATATGATCGCAGCCCAAGCGAGTTGGACAGATCAAAGTACACGAACCCTTCCTCACAGACCAACAAGTCTCTGGTGTAAAAGCCTAGGGCTGAAGAGCTGTAGTTTAATTTAGAGACCACAACAGTCTACTGGTGAGATGTCTGGCTTTCGGCGGACCGGACTCTTGAGGGATGGACATCTTCGTATGCAATTACTTGCCACAACTAGCCAAGCTCACACACACACAGCTTACAGGAAAGCCACAGCACAGCGGAAGTATAGCAAGTAGATGTTTTACAAACACTGGCAGTGGGCGTAACCCACTAATGGGCAGTGAAAGTGTAACCACTTGTGACTTTTTCATTTAAGGATTCCAACCCACCTTAATACATCAAGTTATATTCATTACACCAATTACATATTTAAATAGCTTAACTAAAAACAAATCTATACTTATGGCTCTATGGAATCTTTATAGCAAATCCATCCCTGGCAAAAGCTGTGTATTATTTACCATAAACACAAAATCCAGGAAACTGAAACTGCATGTTGACCACCGGAACATTATTCTGATGTCAAATTATAAATGTAAAAAATTAAACAGTAATAACGTGTGGCAGGTGTGTAATCCATACCAACACGCAGTAAAAGTATGGGCTTTCCCCAACTGAAATGCTTCTCTTTTATATTGTTGCTTTGCCAAGGTCCAGCATATTAAAGTTGAGCTATGACACAAAGTGGAAAAGTGGAAAGTTGATTCCAGAGATTCTGGTCTGTTAGCTCATAACTTGAAATCATGAATTGCATCATATGCGGACAGCACATGTAGCGTAAGACAAATACATATTTAGCAATTCTAAGGTCAAATCCATCCATCCATCTTTCCATCCGTCTATCTTTCCATCTCTCTAGCCATCTGTCTAAAGATGTGGGAATCCACTCCTCCTTACTGCAGAAAAGAGAATGTATTGGAGTTACACAGAAGATAATATTGAATGTAATTGGTTCAACATTTATACAACATGATTAAAAGGAGAAACACACACTTGATAATATCAAAATATACTTTTTTTTATTTTGAACTTCTGATCCGATGATGACAAATCAATGCATTGCAAGGTGCAAGGCTGAGCAGGGAGGGTCAGCAACCAAAAGAACCGTTCAACTGGGAAAATGAAGGGTGGGCATAGTGGGTGCTGCTGATCAACATTTACAACCCAGAAATCTCAAATCCGGGTAAGTTCTGTACACGATCCGAGTGTCCGAATTCAAGGTTTGTTTTTACCTTTTTTTTTTCTCTTATAGCTACAAAGAAATATGAATTACAAAAGTTCTAAAAGAGTACAAAAAGTTCAGTGGGAGGACAGGGGGTTTAGGGAGTGTGTGGGGAATATGGGTAGGGATTGGAGTATGATGATTTTGGTAGTGACAAAATGAAAAAGGTTGGGAGAGCAGATTATGGAGGAACAGAACTGAAAGAACCTTCTGTTACCATGGACTGCATAATAAATAGATTTCAAATAAAGACAGTTTACTTCAAGTTGACTATTTCATTCGACACTGTGTAAAAAAAATGAAAGTAAACCTTAATACAAGGAGGCCTTGTATCTCAGACTGTAAGAAAACAAACAAAAAAAAGGAAAAAAAAAGATGACTCAGACTCCGCTATCAGACACACAGGTCTCTGAGGCCCAAGTGTCTTCTCTGCTCTCTCAGCAATATCGAAGATCTTTAGTGACTTTTCAATGCCAATGAAAGAATTAAAGGGATGGCCAACACTTTTATTTTTTGCCTCGGCTGAATAACGTGATTTTTAGGGCTTGCAGCAGAAGCACACACTGATCGTGGACAGTACTAAGGATTGCCGGCGGTTTGGGTGACCGTATTCGCCTTGCGTGTTAAAATATTTCACAGCAGGAACAGTTACACAACTGCAATGAATACGATTTTTACTTGTAGGGTGAGTTTTCCAACCCAGTACTCAGACTTGCCTTAAGCTTCATATTTCCTTTGAATGTAGACACCCATTTAGCCATTATGTGTTTCCAGTCTAATATATGTACTGTACTTGTAAAATAATACCTCTGTGACCAATCTACAACCCTGTCATGTACCCGTCAAAGAGCTCGCATCACGCGAGACTGGACTCCTTATAGATGGCCTTTAAATAATATTAATTACGGTTGCGTTGCTGAGAAATGAGCCTCTAGCTTTGAAATATTGCACGCCCCAGACAGGAAGGCATAATAGGCGATTAATATTGATCACTCTGCTTAATTGTTACAAAGAAGAGCCTGAACAGCTGAGTGAGCTGCTGGATCGGTCAATTGATTAATATAGGTATTGTGTGTGAATGAAATATTTGATGCAAAGAAAACAGAGTCTGGTTCAGTTAGCAGGAGCACTGACAGCTGGACAAAGACCAGGACAGTGCTAAGCAGTAACTGATGACTTTACAGAGAAATAAAAAAAAAGGTACAGAACCTCATATTTTGCTCAGATTCGCGCGAACGGCAACATCGGCCAATAAAACCAGTTAATTAGGTTCAATAAAACAAGTTTGGCAAACCAGAGAACTGATTAGTAGTGAAACTTAAAGCAAGTCTTTTCGTTTTGTTTAGATATATTCAATAATAAACCTAGGGTTGTCCAGTGTTAGCAATTAAACTGTAAACTTTACAAGCAATATGTTTTTTCAAACCCTTATTAAAATGCCTGCTCTTAATGCAATAGAGGAAATCGAACTAAATTGTAGCTACAGCAGTTAACTTTGTCTACAGTTAACATTTTGGTTGCTCCATCGATACTGGACAAGCAGAGTATAATGCACTAGGCATCCTTTAGAGTGCACACTGAACGATTGGATCTGAAACAATGAATTTCGCACTTGAACAGAATTGAACCAAAGCAAGAAAACTACTGGAAAAAAAACGAAAAGAGTTCATGGAAGCTAAATGGTTTTAAGTCCCAGTTCTCTTTTCTGAGCCACATGGAACGAACCAAGAAGACTTGAAATAACTGTACTCTGCTAGAAAAATGAAAGATGAGTCCTTATTTCATGCAGCTGTGACCTTAATAATGCAAGTGTTGAAAACAAGACAGAGCGAGAAAGAAAAGAAAAGAAAAGAGAAAGAAAACAGGAAAAAACAAATATGCACACACTGAAATGGAACTAACAACAAAGATTAAAATCTTTTCGCTTGTTTATTTTGATGAGATTGTTTTGAAGAACAAATAGTAAAATATCTTCCAAATTTTGGTAAATATACCAGTCCTTTTTTTGTCTTCTTTCTCCTTTTTGTGTCGTTTTCCCACCGATGTTACTTACAAAAGTCTCTTTCATGTCTCTGGTTGGAATCACTTCCACGTGCTCTTGTCTGCTGCGTCAGGATGCTCGTTTTGTTTGTCCTGTCTGTAGTGGCTGGCCATGGTACAAGAGGGATTGTAGCAGTACATGGGGCAGGGACAGTCATTTTGGCTATGTACACATTCATAGTCGGTCCATGGCTTCCAACAAGCAGCGTTATTTCCTCAGATCTAATACGCAAACCTAAAGAGACAGCAAAGACACGCGTCACACGTCTTATCGTTTCAATCCGAAGTGTAAATGGCTCTAGCTATACATACTGAAATATTCATTAATGGAAATGTTAAAGCACTTTTGAACGGTGCTCTGGATAAGGGCGTCTGCCAAATGCTCTTTATCCATGTAAATGTACTAATATGCAGGTACAAACTTAACGGGAAGGAAGACGTCAAAGCGTCAGGATAGAAAACTCAAAGCAATATGCCTTGAAAATAGAACACGCACTACAAAACAAACAGGCGTAACTGTATGAAACCGGCTGAATGAAATGAGATTTACAGATCATAAAAGCCAAACAAAAACCAGCACCAAAACAAGAAGAAAAAAAAAGGTTACAGTGGGCTAAGGAAAGCAATTGTGTGGTGTGGATGACTGGATGAAAGTGATCTTTAGTAATGAATCACCAATCTGGATCGGCCAAGGAGATGATGCTGAAACGTTTGTTTGAATGCATGTGAAAAACAATCAAATTTCCAAACTCATTAATGATACTCCAATGCATGTCTGGTAAAGCACTGTGGAGATTGTAGTCATTTCCTCAAGTGTACATTGAAATTTTGGTCATGTTTCTCATTCCATTCATAAAAAACATGTGTTGAAGAGGGAATTTTTCAGGATGTGCCACATAGCACAGCGTATTAAAAGTTTTTTTCAGGAAAGGCATACTAATGACTCAATGACATGACGAGCAAACAGTCCGGTTCTCAAACAAAGGGAACATTTATGGTGGAAATTAAATAAATAAAAACTGGACCATTAAATCCGTTCAATCCTGTAAAGACTATCTTAACTGCTATTCCAGAAAGATCGGACCAAATCTGGATTGAACATGATCAGGAATATTCCTTCCCAGTCTAAACCTTAAAGAATTTAGGCAGTCATAAAAGCTTTTTTATAAGGCTTTTAATCAAAACCTATTTTTGTTGCGTGATTTTTTGATTGCTATAAATTTAATATACTTGGTTAAACATCCTCTAGGTGTGGTAAATCCATCATGTTTGCCAGGGGTTGTATGCGTGTTACCCAGTGTTCTCCCTGGACTGTTGAAATGACTCATTCATCACTGTACTTAAACTGCATTGTGGTTAGTAAACCCCACTGGTTATTGTCTGGATATTATTCCCCCTCCCTCCACATGTTATGTGAGTCTCAGAAGGGGACATTGGCAAAAGTGTGTTGACGGGAATGTAATAAAAACGCAGGTACTTACAGAGCCATCCGATGCACTTGCGCCCACTTTGTCACCAGCTGCGTTCCAACACACTTCAAAAATGCCCCCTGTTCCCCTGTAGCTATGAACTAAAGCACCAGTCTGTGAAAATACAATGAAACTGTATTCAACACACCAACTCTAAATAATTCTGTAATTTTTTTCCCAGCAGCTTGATGTATAAAGCTTTTATTTGTTAATTGTTAAACATCAGAAGCTTTACATAAATACATATCATGTACCCTTGAGCATACCCGTGAACTGCTGCTGTAAACTTGTTCAATCCAGTAACTATATATTGCCTAAATGCCTTTTTGAGGGTCATGCGGTGCTGTGATTTTTTCACCCCATTAGTAAAATTATCTTTCCCATGGCTGTGGGCAAAGCACGGCACTAACGCTCTCAATTCCAATTCGAAAACCCTGCCAAATGAAATCCAACAAAATCTTCCTGATCATTACCATCTTGTACAGTTCGATTGTTACCTGTGTGTTCCAGATGTGTACACATTTGTCGAAAGAGCCGCTAGCCAAATGGCGTCCGTCGGGGCTAAAGGCGACGCTGTACACCGGCTCTTGGTGTTTGGTTAATGTGTGGATGCAGATGCCTCGATCGACATCCCATAGCCGAACAGTGGAGTCGAATGATGCACTGGAAGAATTCGAGAAAGGAAAGAAATAAGCAAACGCCAGTATTGCTCACTCAAACACAGACTGCGTATAACGATTAACAGCATCCAGTGTGAACGGAGAAAAGGTTTTACCTGGCGAGCATGAGATTGGCGTTGGGATTGTTGGTGCCAGGACCAGTTGGGCTCCATTTTATAGTGTAAATTTCTTTGCTGTGGGCTTGCAAGTCATGAACGCACGTGTCCTGCTTCATACTCCAAATCTAAAACAAGACAAATATAAACGTCTGTTAAAGGGCAAAGATAATACATGGTTAAACAGTGCAGCGCACGCTCACGCTGCAATATGGCTTGTAGTCTATGATGTTAAAAAAAGCTTTATATAAGTAAATAAATAAATAAATAAACAAACAAATAAAAAACACTGAAACGTCGATTCCAAGCTTATGTTATGGTTGTTAAATGAAGTGCAGCTTACAAACAAAACTGCCTGATAGAGGCGCCATAGAGGCACGTTATGCCAAACTTAGCATCGTGATGCTGCGCTTAATAGTGGCGGGTGACTATCAATGCCAAAATTTATCAAATGTTTTCATTTTCCCTTATCCTTGCATAGGCACACCAGTCCGGAAAAGTGTTTCGCTGCATGTTTTAGCCCAATTAATTTTGCCTTAATTGTTTATGCAACAATAAAAGGCCGTAATAATGACAACTACTGAGAACAAACTACATATTCTACTCTTATGGAAGTTATTGAAAATCTGCTACAAAAAAGTATAAAGAAAAAGTTTTGCAGAAACACAAATAGTAAAGTGTCTTGTGGCAGCACATCACCTCTCGGAGTGTACGCAGTCTCGGACCTAACGTGTAATTGTGTAGGTGTGAAGTGATTGCTATTATGGGCTGTTAGCTCAGTGGGTTTTGTAGTGACACTTGTCCTTACCTTCAGCGTCATGTCATCAGAACATGATGCCAGCAGATTGCCAGTTGGATCCCACTTGATTGCATTTACTTCATTCTAGAAAAGAGAGGATAAAACGCATTCGAGGATGAGCGCACACCAGTTTTGTGGGGATTTATTTTTTATTTTTTGGTAGAACAACGCAACAGCAGCATGCGGATAGAGCTTACTGTGTGTCCTTGGAATGTCTTTATGGGTCGGTCCTGGCCCAGTTTACACACGTGAATGCACATGTCCGTGCTGCACGAGGCGAACGTGTTGTTGCTTTGCCAGTCCACATCCAGAGCAGGTGCTGAGATGGAGAAGAGAAAGCGAATTAGTGCTTGGCTCAGGCTCTTTTAACTCAACTTGCTTTTAGAGACAGTGCTAAGTAAAAGTCACCCCTAGTTTTGCATCTTGACTTAAAACAGCTGTACTCTAATTCAAAGTAGCAGACGACAGCAAAGAAATTCAGACAATAAATACCATCGCTCAGCAATCATGCCTGCTGCGAATGTAATTTTATTCAGCTCTACTGCCTCCAAATGTAATTTAACACGTCTGTGACTGAACGCAAGCGATTGTGTTCAGAATGTGAACGATAAATCTTACATGTTACAGAGTTGTTTGTATGTGAAGTGCGCTTTATTGCAGAGAATGCTTACGTTCTTTTCAGCAGCTACAGCAGTTTAGGGACCAAATGTTTTCCATCTAGTCCTTTTATATATAAATCACTTCTCTAAAGTAAAAATGTGTGCGCGCGCATAGGAATGGATCAGGTTCTGCTGCACAAACATTACCTGCTCGAGAGAAATGATACTGCAATTAATGTCTAATTATATTAATAAAAAAAAAGCACGACTGGTATCTTAATGCCAGTTTCTCTGTCGATGAACACTTAATTCTATCGCAGCAGGCTTGAATGTTTGCGCACTGATTAGCACGGAGACGCAGATGTTTAATCGCTATCTAGTTATTGTTACCGTTAAAAATATCAGCCAACTGTTAAATCTTACAATTCATTTGCATTTTTGACAGCTGAAAACAATAACGAATGCAATAATTAACTGGGTTTAATCGTAGGAGAATATAGCAGGCCCGCTTGCCTTTCACGCACCATGCGAACGTCAACAAAATGCACACAAGAGTACCTGAGTGGAAGGGAAACTGCTGCTTGGCCTCTCCTGTATGAGCATCCCAAATGATTGTAGTCTAAAACAGAGAAATATATCAATCAATACTTTTAATACCTTAATGAAGATAAAAAATTTAAAAAAACTTTTTTTTTAAAACAGGCAAATACTTTTTCTACCCACACACACCCACAACCTGCTCTGCATACCTTATCGACACCAGCACTGAGGATAAAATTTCCTTTCTTGTTCCATTTCAACGCAAATATCGGGCCTTTATGTTGACCGAGAGTGCTGGCGAGATTACCTATAAAAAGCATTATCAGAACATCACACACACACAAAACAAAAAAACTGAAATTGGTCTCTTACATAAAGCAAAAAGGAGACAGACTGACCATCTTTAGTCCATATCCTGGCAAAGCCGTCATAAGAGCCTGTGGCTAATAATGTACCCTCGCTCTGTGAAAGCAGAATAACAGACCCATCAAGCGCCCATCAGCCCCAGATAACTAAAAGACAGAAAAGCGGTGTGTAGTGCGAGCGCAGCATCTAAAACAACACTCACGTTCCAGTCTAATGATGTAACGTCTTTGTTGCTGGGCACGTCTTGGCCTCCCTCTCGTATACAGTGCCTGAGAACGAGCTGTGTGGAGCTGCTGGTGCTGTTCTCACTCAGGTTCCAGATGCGAGCCGTTGAGTCCCCAGATCTACGAACAGATCAAAAAGGTCAGAGAGTCAGAGAATAACAAGCAGCTCTTTGTAGCTAGACCGGTCACTAGATACAATAACTCATGGATGAAGTAACCCGGCAGAAACAAGATGCTAGCGACTGACCCTGAAGCAAGCAGGTCGCTGACTGGGTTCCAGGCACAGATGAACACCTCAGACTCGTGTCCCCTTAGCACCATAGCTTTATTCTGGGGAATCTCCACATCTCCATCTACCTCCATCATGTCTGCATGGTTATCTACAGAGAGAACACATGTCAGAGCCATCAAACACACTACGGGAAAACCACTCGCGCTAAATGGAGTATCAACTTTGAGGCTTACTCGGTAAGGCATGTGCACCATTCTCCTCTCCGTTGGCGGTGTTCTCTCCGTTTTTGGCATTGCCTTGCATGTTGGTGCTGGAGGCTGGCGGTGCGGCTGCGGCTTGCTGCTGTGCCAGTTTGTCTCGGTAGGCTTGCTGGCGTGTCTGCACCACGTCAGGCATCACAGCGTCGATCAGGGACAAGGATTCGATCGGCCGGCCATCGAACAAAGTGCCGTCCTGTACACGAAGACAAAGAAAAACTCTTACACGGAGATCAAATGCAGCTTAAAAACACACCTGATGCGTACGCCATATCCTGTTAATTTAACCATTTATAATAAACTGGTGCTTGTTAGACAAATTAGTGTTAGAAATAAAAAACTAAAACATTAAAGTAAACATAGCTTTTCTGTCATAACACACACACACACACACACACACCAAACTCTCACTCGCATTTAATCGGAAAACTGTGCTTGAGCTGGGGTGGGGTTAATATCAGGGCAACGTAAAACGCAACCCACAGTCAGACAAAGAATGTAAATGGTGTGATGCATGCTAATATATGCGATATATATATTTTGAAGGTATCTTTGTTGTAATCAATTTAGAAGAAATTTAAAGACACCTTAACTAATAAACCACACATTTATTAAGTGCTGGGCAATATCGGCGAAAAGAATTATCCGATAATTTTACACATCAGTTGATATAAATAATTATCACGATAAACTACAGAAAAATCTTGTTAAAAAAAGTTAAAAAATAAAAAAATGTTGTTGAAAACAGACAGTTGTGTATTTCTCAAAACTTACATCGAATATTACTAATTAAAACAATATTAATATAACAGTGTTAATAGAATATAAAATATCTTTATAGAAAAGGTAAAAACTGTAATATGATACAATTTCCATCAACATGGCAGACTGCAAATTCAAAGTTACAGTGCTTAAAGTAGAGTCCATAGCGCGAGCAGCACTGGGAAGCCTGTATGCTAAATGTATTCGCAGCGTTATACATAGTGCTAAACACTATATCAAGCTTTTATCAGACTTATCATTTCATCGAGAAATTATATCACAATAATATTTATTCATTTTATATATACTGTATATATTTACAATAGTTATTTCTTTATTGCCCTGCCCTACGCTTAACTATGCAAAACATTTCAGCGTTAGAATAAATCTGTAATTGTTAGCATTGAATGTTGTAAAGGTCAAACAACTGCCAATGTCATGTTTCAGTAAAAACAGGACCCGAGCAAAGTAAGTTTCCACAAGAAAAAAACAAAACAAAAGACAGAACCAATACTTAATGCAGTTATATGGTTTGTTTCCTTAATTTCATTTCAACATGCTCTGCTGACCTCAAGCCTATATCAGTTTCACGTTCCAAAAGCTGAGATAAAGAAGAGGCAGAGCTCCCATCTTACCTCATTGATACTGACTTCTGCCTCCACATACTGCAGGCCCTTCTGGATGATCGAAATGAGGGCAGCAGGGGGCACTAGGGCTCCATTGATGTTGGACTGGCTGATGTGGCTCTCTATGCCGAACGTGAAGGCTGAATGGGAAAACCCTGTCAGCAAAGGGGGGAGGAAGAAAAAGAAAGAAAAAAAACATCAGTGTGCAGCTCTCATGGGGATCGCCTCACTTTCGTAACAGTCCCTCTAAAAACACACGTGTGTGATATCTGAGCACCGTGGCTCTGCTCTTTACTTATACATGCTTTTACAGCAACTCGGATATCCGTGTATGGAATAACATAAGATGGTTGTCTGATTACAGAATGTGTTTAATCCATTTCATGGACAAAACCTTTAGCTGTGTGGTAGATGTACCTGACTCCTGTAGGTATCTGTACACCAAAAAATTGACCTCATCACTGCTTATGCTCATCTTTACACCTGCTTACACCATGAGGTCAGCACACAGGATACAAGCCTGCGAGTGGGGGTCGGGGGGGGGAGAGAGAGAGAGAGAGAGAACACAAAGTCATTACGACCAGTCAATAACAAGTCAATAGCAGAAGTAACTGGTAAAGTAAAGGGTTTACATGAGAGGCTTGAGTGTTATCTGTGTGTGTAAAAGACTTCATGCTGTTAAACGGAGTAAATACATCTCCCTGTTGATGGTGGCATAAAAAGTGTGTATGTTTCTCTCCTACACATCTGAATAACAAGCTGCACTTCCACTTGCTGCCGTTTAAGTTTAGGGGCGCTGTGGTGTCAAAATTATAAAGCCTGCACTCTGGCTATAGAGAGAGCATCAAGATAGCAGGAAATGTTTCAGTATATGGAACATCTGGCTTACTCTGGTGATGCCAGTGTGCTAATTGATATACTGAGGAAACTCTAGGGCATAGGTCAGACTCTGGGGAACAAATCAATATAGAAACTCTGGACTTCTGCAGATAATATTGAGACAGCTTGTATTAAAGCATGTAAACGCAACCTTTATTTACATAGTCTCTGAAAATCTCCCTGAGCCTAATCGATTAGGCTACATAACGTAAATCACAAAAAGATTAAACAAACAAGATGGAGCTGTAGCAACACCAACAGTAGTAACATGCAGCCACAAATCAATATGACTGGAATGATTTGCTAGCCCAAATGTGGACGCGTAATATTAGCATCTTTTAGTTACCTTTAGCACATACTGCAGAAATGGTTAAGGGTCTTGCTCGAGGGTCCTACCCTAGCAGCTTAGCAGTGGTGGGGCTTGAACCCCAATCCGCCGAACAAGCATTTGAGCTACCACTGCCTTTAATTAACGAGTATTTGTAGAGACAAAAGTTCAAACCAAATATTATTTCAACAATCAAAAACAAACAGTTGTTTGTAAAATTTAGTAGATTAGAGTTTCTTCAAAAAAGATATGAATACATAGAAATGAGTAAATGTTTCCAAGTTGAAGGTCACGTGCAGTGTTTACGCTCGTTCTCTCTAGGATACGAGCGAAGGTTAGGAACATTTATATTATCATGCCCATTTTTGGGTGTGGAGGTTTTGTTCTATTTCAAGAGCGCGCAGCTGTGGTGCTGAAACACCTCTCTGATTATTCTCCCGCTTTCACTTCTTGCACCAGGCGACTCATCAGAGCGAGATGTTCGCGAGAAACAACTTGTAGGAGCCTGATCCAGCTTGTGGTAGACACTTTTAAAAAACAAGATTAAACAAGAAAAAGAAGAAAAGCTTGTGGTTTTCTCTCTTTGCGCTTCTTTGACTCTACCATTGACGGGTGCCGAACCAATCGGATCGTAGCATTACTACAGCAGCCAAATCAGGCATCGAGAGCTAAACTGAATGGTGTTTCTGAATCAATGTGTTTATCTCTCTCTATAGCCAAATTAAAGCGCTGCAGCAGTACAGAGAGCACGTCTATATTATTGAGCTGCTGGATCAACGGCCGCGACGACGAAAACGTCTGTTTCTGCAGAGGCCTCTTGAGTAGAGCGATGGAAAGGATACACATTGAAGATGTCGGGTGGAAATATTTTTTGCACAAAACACATCACTAAATTTGTTCCATCAAAATGTGTTCATAAAACAAACTCATACAATAGCATACAGTTTGAAATGCAGGGTGCTGCATGGCTTCGTTGAGCAAGATAACCTTCACAGCTCTGATCAGTTGCTATAAGATTAGCAGGACCTAAACTCGATATTTGAGGAATCACATGGTTGCTCTTAACACACAGTTCTCATGAGCTGTAATGATCCATGGTCTGTAGCGAATCTCAGAATCCTTTTGCTTATCTTTTACTTCATTTTACTTATTCTTCATTCATTTTTTCCTGTGAAGCTGCTTTGGGACAATGTCCATTGTTAAAAGGGCTATAGAAATAAAATTGTATTGAATCGTGTTGGACGAAACAATTGCAAATCATGAACTGTTGCTGCTTTAAAAAGCTGGCACTGAGCAAGCAAAACAAAGATAAACCTTCGGCCAGTTCTCAAAAGACATCCAACCTCGGCATTAATAAGCAAGTGCACGTTTGTATCAGCCTTTACACAGAGCTTTTCACGCACTTCTTGTGACGAGTATGAACTTTGCTCACACAAACCTTGCCAGTGACTCGTTCTTCCAAATACCCAAATTCCCCTCTGCAAGTCACTGACGGTAACAAGCATTTAATGATTTATCTAAATGAAGTATTTATTTACTTCTTTAATGCACAACAGTCTCTCTTGACCATATGTTCAACACACAGCATTCGTAGCATCCACCAATTACGGCGCGCTCAGAAGAAAGTCGACCTGATCAGTCTGGTGGGAGAACAATGAGCGGTGCTTATTACATGCTACCACATGCTAACACAACGCTGCTGTGATAAATTAAGTAGGATGGAGCAGCAAACATGATGCACCACATTCCCCAAGGAAGGAAGGAGGGGAATAAACCTACAGCCGGCGAGATAAATGTGTCACCTCAGCTAACCTCTTTTAGGCTTCGTCTCGATCAGTGCGAATTTGATCGTGGAAGGAATATTACGCAGTAGGGCAGAAATGGATTTCTCCCCTCAGAGGCAACGCTACGGTCCTCAGGTCCTACTGACTTCAGTGAGGTTTTATGCCAAAAAAAAAAAAAACATGCGGGGGGTGAAAACCACAGCGTTCAACAAAACCGCACAAGGCTGCCGTTATAGTGCGGTTGGAGCTGGATTTCACTTTTGGAACACCACATAGTATATTGCTGATTATTTTCCTTCTATGGTGTGAGGGCAGGGGGAAAAAAAGGGGGGGGGGAGCAGAAACCAAGGAAAACCAGGAAGTAAATATGAACACACCAAACCGGAATGGAAATATTCATTGATGCAGACTTTAAAGCACTCTTGTACGTTGCTCTGGATAAGTGCAAAATACTGACAATGTAACCCAATGAATTCTGGGTGACATGTTGCAATCAAGTAAGCTGCTGTTCCATTTCCGAAAAACGGGGCTTGTGTCCTCCCGTCCTCGAAGTTTGTTCTCCTGAACTTGCCAAGTCCGAACCACAAACGACACAAGTATGAACTTTGCGTACATGGTATTGAGAAGCGGCCTTGTTGAAGCGAAAACTGAAGTGTGAACGAATCGATGGGTTCTATAGTTCCTTCAGTCTAGGCCTTTAAAGAATTTGCATTCAAACAAACAATGCTCCTTATATTTATAACTGTGTAGTTACTTTTGCACATATGGAAAGAATGATGTGCAAATCATGGCTGTATTTCATTGTTTTTCCCTGAATAAAGCTGAGCCTTATTTAATCATGTACTTGTTGTTTTATGTGAAGTCCATTGGACCGGGGTACAAAAGTATAATAAAAAATCTGAGACACTCTCCAAATGGGTACAGACCCAAATGTAAGTACTGACAGAACCTTAACTGTGAAGCCATTGGGAAGGAAAAATAAATAAATACAAATTTTACCAAATGTCGCAATAACAACTCGCAAATTATGGGATGAAAATCATGCCAAGCCCCACCTTGTTTTACAGGAAATAAATTTTCTGATATGGTAGACAACCAACCAGACACTTGCCAACCAACATGAAATTTTTACAAACTCACCACAAAGTGCTGCACAAAACACATTTTATCATCGGAATTCTTTACAGGTTTTAACAGGCTTGAAAAAGAAGCATCTATATGTTTTCATGAAAGCTTTGTGTGTCAGTTTGTTTGCTGAAACCCTAAAAGTGTGTTCCGTATAGCCTAAACCTGGAAATGGAATCTGAAATATTTGTCTAGGAATTTTCTCCCCCCGCCTAGTTTGAGGTGGGGTATATTTCAATCATGGGCTTCAACGCTGCAAAATCAATGCAAAGTAAAACAGTAGCCTGTTCAGCTAACAGCATCATAGAGCAAAGGGGAACGATATGACCGAAAATAATGGAATCTGTAGAACAAACTCATTAGACAGGATCAGAATGAGCAGATGTTTTTTTTCTAAAACACACATTACTATAAATCACTTTATATACTGTGCTCTAGTGAGGAAAATAAGATAATCTCCCATACCATACCAGCCAAACACACACACACCTCCATCTCGTCCGATGCCGAGTGGACAGACGGGAGGGCAAATAAATATTGATTACTCCCCTCAGTACAGCGGTAAAGGCAGGGAATAATCAATGATAAATCAGGTTCAATCTCCAGCAGTCAGCTCTTATCATGTCTTATCTGCAGACAAGCCTACATGAACTTACTATTTACAGGAATTTACTTTTTTCTTTCACACTAAAGAGAAAGAACTCTATTCTAATTCTTCTGTGAGCTGCAGCAGCTATTTCGTTGTTATGAAAAGTAAAGTCAAGTGAACGTATCATAACGGTTATGGTTAGTACGAATTTATTGTTCCACGAGACGTGACCTTTTTTTTCCTGCTGCCAAACATGGCCTCATGAAGCCCGAGATGAGATATGTGAGGCTCTCCTCCAAAAGCTATCTAAAGAGCAGAAGGTTTCAAAATTCCTAAGCAGGTTTCTCACAACCGACATATCATAAATAAACTCGCGGAAATCTCCGACATGAGTCACCTGAAAGAGGTCACGCTCAGTCCGGATACCGACAACTAATGGTTATAGATCTGTAAAGGAAATGTGGGATAGTTCAGAGCGCAATCTTTAGAAGACAATCTGAAACCTGGCGAGAGATTTAGAAAAGGCCAGGGCAGTGTCTGAAAGATTACTAATCTGAGATTAGATTGGGGGAAGGTGGGAATGGGATGGGGGAATAACATTGTTAATTTTAAACCTTACCCAAACACCTCTACGACTGTCAATCATTTCAGGTTCTAATGCTGATTGGCTTGTGAAGTTTCACCAGGGAAATAAAGAGAACTTTTATTTAGAGATATTTTTGTAATTGCATCATCTGAAGCTAAAACCCCCATCCACCATTCAGCTCTCCCCAATCAAATACGCAGCCATGATGATTCAGTGTGGTGAAAACTAACACGCAGGGTCTTAGAGGCCCTTGAAAACAGCCAAGTGCATCCTGTTGCTTCAGCAAGCAGGTCCCATTTTGGTAATGAACCTCCGAGACAGGGGCGGCAGTCATCATTAAGGTGTAAACTCTCGGTCCTTCAACGGATAGTGTTTGGGGGTTGTTGTTTTTCCTAAATTTATTCAGACAGCTCCAGGTATTTGTTGTTTATTTGCAGGCAGGAAATAAGCATATGCTATAAACTATGGCACAACAAAACCCTGTGGCAAAGATCTTTAATTTTTTTTTATTATTAGCATAATTGTTGCGTTTAGATGCTATTTGATTAACGTTTTTCTAAACTTACTGACCACAATACAACTTGCGTTTTTTATTTTATTTTATTTATTTTTTCTTCATTTGTGAGCCTTGGGTTACAGTGATTGGTCGCTGTTGAGTTGTCTCACACTGGTGGAAGAAAGTAAAATGGAAACTTGGAGAAAAAAACATTGTGTCTGCTTACCACAGTATCAAGTATTTTTCCGCAACGCAAACGTTTTATAAGGATCCTGTCCAAGTGTCTCAGCACCTGCAATAGCCAAAAAAGGTCAGAGAGAGAGAATTAACATCTGGACAGTACAATATCTGCATTCACTAAAAATATCTACATGCAAAGAATAGAATTAATTACAGACACAAAGGTAGCACTTGAGCAAACATCTGACCAAAGCCCCGCATGTTTGAGAAGGCACTGATGTGCGCGTAATCACAAACAATAATAATGAGCCCTTTATGGTACCGAACACACTGGATTTGTCTTGATATTCCACTTGCATTAACCGACACAGCAAGCAAACATCAGTAGCTTAGTGACTGGTGAGTGACCCGTATTTCAAGGTGTCCGCTTCTCCAAACACTCAAGATATTCACTATAAAGATTTGTGATCACGCCTGGACAAAAACACACACTGTCTTTAGCTTTGGTGCCTTTATAAGAGCAGTTCTAGCATTTTAAAAGAATGATCCTGTATCTGCCGAGAGTCTTGGTCTGCTTCGAAGCAAATTGGAATGAGCTTCAAATTGCAGTGGAGAAAAGTGATTCGACCCTGAATCAAATAAAATGCAGGAAGGAAAAACAAACAGGCTGTGTATTTTGGTTTGTGGGATAAACCCGAGCCAAAGAATAACGCTGCTATCTTGCAGAAATGTGAACTGGCGAGCAAGAAAAGTGATTTATGTTTTTTGTTCTTTTTTTCTGGGGTGATTTTCAAGCACAAAGCTTTTTGCTTGAAATCTATCGAACATCATGTATCCAATGAACGGATTCTGTCTATCAGCCTTCTGTGCTCCGTTGGTTTTGTGGGTCAAACCCATATCATCAGTTTTGCTCAAGTCTGATACAGGCCACTAGGTGTGAACCTCCTGAATTTCTCAGAGTACTGTAGGCATAGGAGCTGCATTGTCTTTTATGGGGGATGGAGATGACCTTTAAAAGGCAAATATCTCAAGGCTAAAGTGCAAACTGGGTTAAATTTGGACGTGCGCAACGTTGAAGAAAACCAGCAGCACCGACGTGGTTGCACGGTTAGGATGAATATCAGCGATGAATACACATCACATCGCTTTGCCTACCGTTTGCCTTTACATACATTTGGGCATTCGCAGCGGTTATCTGTTGCGACACGTCATACAGTGAAATTAGTTACAGCGATACTTCATCACCAGACAGCTTCGGCACACCCAACAAATCTCCTTCAGTCCATTGTGCGGCGTATTAGTCAGATAGAATCGAAGAGGCGAGGCTATCTAGCAATAACTGGATTTAAAAACACAGCCATTAGGAATGCGTTTGACACTTTTCTCCCCTGGCATTTGGGACTGATAATAGCAGCAATCACACTGAATATTAACACAATAATGATGTTGCCATTTCCATAAACTCTGTCAAATAAATCAATGTGAATGGCAGGAACATTACTCTAATCTACCGCCATAATGTTTTATTTAAGGGAGAAGCTCCGGGTTGGCCGAAAGGACTTGTTTTTGGAAAGCTATGAATGAGGATTTTTCTAAGCGACATTTTTATTTAACTTGAAATTCAAAAATAAAATTCAGCATCAGATTTTCTAATACTAAGGTCACACAGCACTGTGCACAAAACTGTTTCCTGCTCAAGCAGTTCTAAAGAACCGCAAAAAAAAAAAAGAAAACCCGATTAACTGCATTCATTACAAAGTACAAAGTTCTGGCTTATAACAATGGAGAAGTCAGACTAAATGCAGAAATGGGCAAATCACATTTACTGCAATTCACACCAATTAAAAGTGTGACCAACGGAAATTACAGGAATCTGCACTGCTCTGAGGCAGGAATATGGAAGCTGAAGGCAGCGCAGTCAGTGAAATACTATAGAACTGTTATTAGTGCATTACATTTCGTCAACTTTGTATTACATTTTGGGTAGCAACTCAAGAGTAGAATAAAGTCATTTACAACCGTTTATCCATCTCTCCACCAACTGATCCAGTGATCCACTCACGAATTATCCAATCTATCCAAACAACCACCACCAAATTCATCCATCCACCTCTTCACCAATTCACTATCTACACGTTCACCCCAGTTGTTTTCATTTTTAAACTGCTGCCTTTTCCATTTATTTATTGATGAAATGAAAAATGTAATATAATCTGTTCATGTCGCTTTAAGCAACCATCAAACATACTACAAACAGAATGTATATTCCATACATAATACATACACGGAGCACTAATTTATTCACACACAGGGAAAGGACTGGTGTGGTTTCCTCAGGAGAGAAAAACACCTGAAGTGAAATGGTTGAGCGAGTGAGCGCAGCATTTGGGTTCAATAGTCTCTTGTCTCAGGCAGAGGCGCCTGTAGAGAGATATGTTGGGATAAAAGCCACTTCCTTCATATGAGCAGCTCCCAAACAGTCTCTCTGCCTCTCTGAGGCTTCTTTGTGAAGCTGCACCTGCTGAATAGATGATAGGTTCTGGCGTTCTGCTTCACACCAACGCAGCGGTGTAACGGAAAAGCAACAACACGAGTCGTTAAAAATCCCATCTATGTATTTAGCAGTAAACTAACCTCTTTACTGAATGTTGGACTCATTTGTCAAAGTGTACCAAGTGAGTGCATCTCCGATTTAAGAAATAGCTTTACCGCCGCCAGGCGCCACCTCTATTGCAGTCAGGCGCCGCTTCTACCGCCGTCAGACTTTACTGAATCGTCAGCACAAGCGAAAAAATGAAGACAAAGAAAAAGAAACTGCAGAAGGACAGAGCAGCTGTTTTTTGTTTTTATTAGCTTTTTTACACACACAAGAGTGTCAGGCTTGCTGTAATCAAAATGGAAGCGTAGTTTGTTCTATAAAATGCGTTTGAGAAGCAAAATGCCTACAAACCTCGCATTCAGATTAATCTTTCAGTGTGACCTAGCATTTATGCTACCTGGTCTTTACTACTTTACTCTCTAGCATGGTCTGCGTTAATTTAGCTAAATTTGTGTGCTGAAACCTTTCACATCCACAGCGAAACTCCTATCCATGTTGCTGTTAGACAATTTGTAAAATATTTACATAGAAAAAGCTAAGGATTTATTTTTTATACGTTTCTGGCAGACAAAGAAAACTAAATATCTATTAGCGGTTTTGCAGACTGTTCCAGACTGCACGGTTACTGTTATTACTTTTCCATTCCACACTTTCGTTAAAAATAATGGAAATATTTTTAAGGCTATCAAGTTCTGGGTGTTCAAATTGTTAATCTCGATCGTTAAAAGTCAATCAGAAGCAGGCAAAAATCAACATTGAGCAGTGAACAGAATTCAGCAGCGCTGCTAAATAGCGGATGTGCTTTTATCTGGCCCCCAATATCATAACTGAATTGTAAAAAATAAATGAATTAATTAAACAAGAGAGCGAGCAAGAGAGAAGAGTAATTTCCATTATTTGCATGATTTGATGTGACTGTAAAGCGAGGTGTAAATAAATAAGAGACCAGCACAGACACCAGCGTGTTGGAACATCTCCAAACTCTAATCACAATGCAATCATTCATTAAATGTTTTCAAAGGGCTAGGAGTTCTCCACACCCTGGTGCAAAAACCAGCAATTTTATTATATAGATTAAATACTAGATGTAATACATACGGCTTTTATCTTCATTTACAAAAACAAAATGACCTGTCCGTCACATTCTAGTTTTTTATTCTCGTTTTAGTTCAGAAGGTAAGAACGGACAAGCTTATAACATCTAAACAATCTAAGCAGAAACGATGGTACAAACGACTGCAGATCAGCAGCAATACCCACATGTTCCTCAGCTGTGCTGGTGCCCCTTCCCCCACACCAAGTAATTCCACTTCAGTGCTTCCTGTCCTACTGAGAAACAGCACATTGTGTAACAACTAGCAAATCATTCGATCTTGTAAAGTGGTAACTAATGAGAAAGTGGCCTATTCACACCAAATCTTCTCATAGACGCTGAACGCAACCCCCTTTCAGGGTATAAAATGATAGAAGAGAAAAGGCAAGGACGCAGAGGTCAAATACATAGAAGAGATTGCAGAATCCCACGTAATAACTACTCTTATTGGGTTATGAAATATATAATTTATACACACTATGAATTCATGATGATTCATGATGATGATTCATGATTATTTCATTATGAATTCATATATACACATTATGGAAACATGTACATCTTGTTATTTCAAAAAAAGGCAAGGGGTACCGAGTTACAACCACAAGCTCCTTCACTCAAGAGCTGCATGAAAGGTTTTATTGCCAGAGTACTCGCAACCGTAAACGTGCAAAATAAATAATACCAACTCATTAAAGCGCATTCAGCTGCTCACTGAAGCCTGAAGATGAACCATCATAAACAAATCTTTTAGGATTAATTAATCAACCCAAGCTAATTAATGATAATTTCCTTCTAATAGGCGTCTCCATAAGGTCACGAAGGCCATAGTAGTTAAAGGGTTCGGTGTCACGCTGTAGTCAGGTTAGTTCATCTGTGCACACAAGCCAAAGCCTGACTTTTGCAAAGCTAGTAGTACTGACAGTCCAAAGAAATACTCTTAGTTCAGAGTTGACATTGTGTCACACCGAGGACAACTCCTACTCTAACTTTAACTTTACTTAACATAAAGCCGTTATCGTCTAGCAATAGGTGTGACGCTTCTAGAAAATAATACTAAACCCACATGCTAACACTTCGAGCAAGGTCTACTGTACAGAGAATGTATGCTTGTTTCTGTTTGTACATCATTACAGGTCACAATATGCAAAATATCATTGAAAGTGTTTGAGGTCATTTTTTGTCCTACACGATCCTCAGTCATTGGTCAGAGATACAGTACCATAAAAAGAGGAACTAATGCAAACTATTTTAAGCATCCTTTTTAGCTAAAAGCTAGAAAAGGAGAACAAGCAGTACAAAAGTAAAAAAAAGCAAAAACAAAAGTAGACGGTTTTTAAAAGTGTTCAATTCAGTAGACAAAATTGTATTTCTGCGAGCAGTGATTAAGGCCAAGCACTTTATAAATAAATGACAGCCTAAGCTTAGATGCCACTGGGAAAATAAGCTCTTATTACAAAAAGATTTGATGGCCCTACATCAGGGGTGCTCAATACGTCGATCGCGATCTACCAGTTGATCTCCAAGGTACTATTGGTAGATCGCATGACAAGGTGAGGTGACTGTCATGAACTGACGCTATACAAATAAAGTTGAGTTGTTTTGAATAAAAACTAGACGTCAGCCTATCAGCGCTGCAAAGCTAACAAGCTAGTCGTTAGTTACATCCTAATTTTTTACTCGTTTTTTTCCTCTTAAACGTAAGAAAGGGTATAAAAATGAGTGGAGGAGCTGGACCAAGTAAGAAGAAAAAAACTTATCACTTTCATACAGAATGGGAGGACTTTTTTTTCACGATGACATTTTCAAAGTGCGTTTGTCTCGTCTGCCAGTCTACC
>JAOUQX010000003.1:12668638-12680312 GCA_028566295.1 Liobagrus marginatus
TTTTTTTTTTTTTTTTGAAAATAGCGCGGATGCGGCTTATATACAGGTGCGCTTTATAGTCCGGAATTTACGGTATGTATTTTGATAAACAATTGTAAGACAGAACTGTGTTTTGTAAATGTTTTCACAATGCTATTTATATTTCAGCTATAATTATGGAATACAATATATAAATATCTACCACTAACTACGTCGAAATAACACTTGTGGTAAACCTGTGTGAATGAACAAATCGCACGCACGCACGGAATGAAAATAAATAAAAAGAATTGGTGTACACAATACATACACGGTTTATACACTGAAACGCTGCTGGGTTTACCTTTAGCGTGCTGGATTAAGTTGCCGTGGTGACGCTGCGACGGCATAGTGGCGGTTAATAGGGACGTATACCTGTCGGCGAAGTGACGCAGCGGAAACGCACTGACAGACATATACTCAGCGTGTTTGCGCTGCGGGCAACCCGGGCCGCGGCCATTTCCCGATCCCTTCCCCACTCTTCTGTCCCCACTTCATTTCACTCTGTCCTATCACCTAAAGGCATAAAAGCCCCAAATAAATTGTGACGTATGCCTTTATTTACAAATGTTTTAATAAAATAACTTTTGACTTGTAGGTTCCAGAAACTTCAATGTCTGTATGGTATAATATCATACTGTGTTCTCTTGGCATGCCAATTTTTTGAGCATTTCCTTCTATGGGCTCAGAAATCACACGAATGCATAGTTCGATTTCTTTTATTCAAGAATAATTCTTGAGATTAGCAAAACAGGCTGAAAAGCTAAACACTATTGTTTCTTTTAGGTGACAATTTTTCTCAGGAAGCAGTTAGTAGTTTGTCTTTGGTGCTAATAACCGGGTTGGACAATGAACCCCAACACTTAATTAAGCACTATTATCCTGTTCTTAAAGACACGGCATTTTAGTATGTTGGCTGTCAGCAGGTTTAACTGGCTGTCGAACTATGTTAGGGTTAGTTTAGCTTAATTTGTTTGACAGGAAATGACATACGACACCAACACAGGCAGCATTTCTTTTAATAACTCATGTGGTATTTACGTACATGGTCCAACGATGCGAGTTTTTTTTTTTTTTTTTTTTTTAAGACTGCTCTTGATAAACGGCACGTATAGGATTCTGAATTAGTGATTACATCACTGTACACTAACCAGAGTTTAAAAAAAAAAAAGAGCTTATTATTAATTAATGATGGTAGTAGTGGCAGTGTCAGATAACCGACACCTGACTATATTACCTGGGTTACTATCAAGTGATAGATCTGTGTGTGCGTGAGAACATGTTAATTAAATTAATTACAGTAATGGAGGTAACCGAGTGAGGACTGGAAATTCAAATAGATTTTAGAATAAAAATATTAAATACCTCACAGGGTCACGATTTTTGGTGCTACTGGTTGTGCGCGTTTTGGTGTGAGGCAATGTACAACAATGCATACGGTATATACACACAACCTATATGTATGTGACTGTATGCGAGTGTGGTTTTCATGTTCATTATTGTCTGTGGATCTTAGATGTTCATAATCGTGATTAGTGACACACAACAGTGGCAGTGGAATGTATGGGTACTCCAGTAACACTTTGCATGCCCACATCTAGTACTTGGGCAACGTTACCAAGCACACTTTAAAAAAAAAAAAAGAAAGAAAAAGGCCACTTTAGCTTGAATTGATTCCCAAAATATCAATTAAATTACCAATTTCTAATCTTTTCGGTCTTCAGTTGCTGCTGTCCTCAATTACTATTTTGTATGTTAGGAAAAGTTGTGTGTGCATGAACATGCATCATATATTACATCCAAAAGTTGTACAACTCTTCTACGCTGACTCTTCTACTGAAACAACAGACAAGAATAACTAGGGATTTACATATGCCACAGGAACTATGAATACCCTCGCCGCCAAATTACTAATGTAGTTATCCTGAGCGAAGCGAAGCAAGGAAAAGTGTATCCTTGTGTACAGCTACAAATGGTCCACGAGTTACGTCTGTGCAACTTAAGAATTTTTTTATTTGACGATAAAATGAAATGTTACAAATTGTTTAGCTTTTACTTGTGTGCCGACATAGCGGCATAAGATTTGTTGGGATGCTGCCGGGATGTAGACGTCCCCCGCCTTGTGATCACCATTCTTTAAGACTACTGGGTAGACTAGGCCATGTCACAACTTATGTTCATTTTCTATTTACAATAGGGTCATCGGAATATACATGTGACATAAGTAAATATGAGCTGTATATCCATCCGGCTGCAAGAGCTTTAGATACAGTATGGGCGACGTCACACTGAGAAAAGAATTCTGGATGAACAAGGCTTCGTGTTGGTGAGGTATGAAAGTGAAGCCGACCTAAACAAGGAAAAGCGAATGATTTTCTGCCACACAGACAGGCACACGCACGAAGAGCATTGGTCGTAGCTTTGTTAAGCTAACGTGGTGACACTGACATAAAAATTGCTTCTAATACAAACCACGCAACCAGTGGAAGTTCCCTGGAAAAATGAGAGTAAAGTTCATTAAAAGAATCAACAGGAAGAACAGTTCAGCCAATGGCAATGCTTCTGTACACCGACATAAACTAGCCTGTTCTGTAGCCATAGCAACAGGCCCTTTTCATTTGCAGTCATAAATTACTTCCTCTCTAACGTTACAAATAAAAATGATCATCCTTGATATAGGATTAGAAAGAAAGAGTTTTGTACTTGAACAGTCATTTTTTACACAACTTATTTATTAGTGATATAACTGAATGATTATTTCTTGTCCAAATACCGACAATTACATTTTCCTTAAATAATGTTTTGGGAGGAGATGCGGAAACATAAATCATTTGAAATCTTGGACACAAAAAAATAATACTTTTCAGCACGACAAACTTTACCGACTTTGTTTAATATCAAAATTAATACCATGTCTAGCATTATTTTGGATTAATTCACTTGAGTTACAATGTTATTCACTACAACATGACATCTTGAACAACCATTTATCCATAAAAAATATAATCTGCTTTAGCTCAATCAAGATACTTTCTTATTTAAGGGATAAAAGTGCATCAAGCAACACAGTCAGCTAGCTCTTAGCGTCAAAGCTTTTTTCCCTACTTTCTAGCTCAAAATGATGAACCACACACTTTCAAAGCAAGTCAAATGCAGAACTCCACAAAGTCTACGGACTGCTGATATAAACAAGTCCTAAATACTTTTGTCAATTCTGCGAACTAAGCTGAATGTGGTGCATGTTAATGCCAAGAGTCAGAACCACAGCAGCAATGTAATGCATGTTGAATAACAAATCATAAATACATCACACTGTTGCTGGGAATGATCTCGCATACAGATGTGTAAAGCAGGGTAACTTCATAAAGGATGGTTTATAGAAAATTAGATAATGCAAGTCATGGCATGTGACAGGAGTGAGGCGTACTGTGAATAAACAGCAATCTGCATGTTCTGGTTCATCTGGATCAACTGCAGGTGGATAAATCATGACCTGTCCTGCTGGCTGCGACTGTAAATAAACGTTCTTGGCACACAAATGTGGAAGTATGGAATTTGATTAATGGCTGAACAATTAATCGCATTTGCAATAATATCCCAATATGACAAAACGCAATAGCAATTATTTAATGGCAATTTCACAAAGCAGACTCGGAGGAAGCAACAACTTGCCACGCAGCTCTGTACTTTGGCCTGTTAACGTATACAATGGCAATTAAAATGGTTCAATAAAAATGCCATTCACATCAAGTCCTGCTTCACCTACTTGCATCATAACAGGCCTGGCCTACCGGAAATTATTTTATAGTTTAATTATAATAGTCTATTAATAATGTGTTGGTTGTCTTTATTTAATACAGAAGATTAAAATAACGCTTAAAATATAAGCACATGTCGGCAGCGTGGCGTGGCGCAGCGGTCACGAGCACTCACGCCGACATATACTCAGCGCGTTTGTGCTGCGGACAACCCGGGTTCGAATCCGGGCCGGGGTCATTTCCTGATCCCTTCCCCACTTTCTCTCTCTCCCACTTCATTTCACTCAGTCACATCTAATAAAAGCATAAAAACCTGAAAAATAAATCTTATATATATATTAAATCACATTAAATCGCAATAATTGTTTAAAAAAAAAAAAAAAAAAAAGAAGACCGCAATTATTTTCCAAAATCGTTCAGCCCTGATTTCTATGGCTCTCTGCAGTTTCTGAGTCACGTGCAGATGCGAGTGAGAAAAACAGGACAGCAGGATGCGTGGGCTCATGTTTCTCGTGTCTAACAGAGTTAATGTGGATTCGTGTTAAAATGGAAGTGCGTCTGTTTGATTACATGCTGGAAGAGAGAAAAATTAGGTTTGGGTGCAATTTTGCAGAGTTTTCAAACATTCCAATCAACCATCCACCATGAATATAGGTAAGACTATTACCCTGTTTTGTTTTGATGTGAATGCGCAACGACTTTGTTTTCTAAACCAACCACACAAGCAAAAAGCTACAATGCCCCAGTTTCCAAGTTCTGAAGGTGTAGTGAGCGTAAACAAAAGACATTTATCAAGCAGAAAACAAGCATTTAAAACAAACACGGGTTAGATACAAATGGGGTATGGAATTGCCAGGCATACGGCAACATGGCCACCCGTGTATGCAGAGAGACACGAATGTAAATATTAATTGGCATTAAAAAAGGATTTTAATAACAAAATCATTAGATTTACGTTGTATTTAATCTTGTGTGCAGTTATGTTCTCTGAAGGAACGTTTGCAAAAATTGCTGACTGCGATAAAAGCTGGCCAATGTTATTGACTGCACGATAGTTTAACAACATTTTATTGATACACTGTGATTTGGCGACATAAATACAAGTCCGATGGCAGTAACGTAACTTTTACCGCAAGTCTGATCAATGCAGTTTTGTTGTGGTTATGTCCATGAATACAGGAACATGATGTTAACAAAACGGTGCTTTCAGTTTCCATGCTTACGCAACTGGGATCACTGCAGCTAACAATCTTGGAAATGTGTTTGATAAAAATCGGCGCATCTTTGGTGTAGGGACTGCGACACCATACGATGACGTAACGGTGTAGTAGTGGTGTTCCGTTTCTTAGGAGAATCTTTTCAGCCCTACCCCTTGACACACTTTCAAGGGGAAGGAGTCATAATTTAAGGAGTTTCAGCATATATTCAGTAAATGTTCAAAAACTATTTTAGACGGACAGTAAACCTCCATCTCCCCTGTTCAACTTAAGTGTAATTTAACTGAAAACATTAACCCTAATAGCAAATTATACCTTTATTCAGCTGTATATGCTACACAGGCAGTACACAGTGGCTGTCTCAATTATCGGAACTCACTGCATCGCCGTGTGTGTGTGTGCGCGCGCACGCACGCACGCGTGTTATTTTGCTTAACAATGGCTTAGGGGCAAGAGTAGTTATGCTGGTAAACTATTCACTCATTGTCTACCGCTTATCCTGTTCAGGGTCGCTGGAGTCTATCCCAGTTAAGTTGGTTTGAGGCTGGATAAACCCTGTACAATCGACAGTTAATCGCAGGGCTAGCACTTAGAGTCAGACAACCATTCACACACACACACACACACGTTCACTCCTATGTACAATTTAGAGTAGCCAATTCGCCCATGCCCAATCGCATGTGTTTGGAGGCGGGGTGAAACCAGAGTACCCAAGGTAAACCAGCGTAAGCACGGGGAGGACATGCAAACTCCACACAGAAACCCGTGAACAGGAAGTGAAACAATTACCTTGTTATTGTGAGGCAGGAGTGCTATCCACCAAGCCGCCCAGTTGTTAAATTAGGTTGGGGTGTCTACATGCTGAGGATGCTACAATAAAGGGTATGAACACTTCTATTTTCTGTGGTCTAACTTCAAGTAAAATAATACACTCGTATTTTGATTTGAATGAACGAGCTCATACACTCTAGTATACATTGTGTATATAGTGTGTTATATATACTGCTGACCTTGCGCTTTGAGCATTACATATTGCTAGCAAGAGTGTGTTTATGGACCTGAAAGCCAAGTCTCTGGGAAAGAACTAGTCATTGATTTGACAGAATTTCGTTTAGATACTTTCTAATAGTCCAACAACGTGGGTGTAAGCTCGTCTCTAATCCGTTCCTGTCGTTTCAGCAACCATGACTCATAATCCTGAAGCCAGAGAACAGGACACGGAGATTTTTAAGGTAACATAATAAATTGGGTAACTCTGTACCCAAGGGCATAAACAATATGCTGGCACTTTACTGAATGTAATTTACCTAAGTAGAACAAGTCTAAACAAATGTAGTGATGTGCCTTTAAACAGCTTATCAGTGGTACCGTATAGACGGTCTGTGTGTGTTTGTGTGCGTGTCTGTGTGTGCGAGCAAGGAGACAGCAAATCATTTAGCTCTGCGTAATGTTGTGGAGAAATTCTCCAGGGTGAAAGCAGCTGCATCACACAATGTCAACAAATTACTGATGCGAGTGTCATCCGGGCTCTGGATCGGGTGTCTCGCGAGGCCCTCGGCTGAAATCTCCAATTCTCATCACAAATTAATTCCTAACTCTCCCTGAACACGTGTGGCTGATGATGTGGCATTTGGCTGCCTTCGCCTGGCTGCTAAATGGCAACGTTATTTGCAGAGATATGTAGAAAGACAAAGAAGACAGACAGAGTAATACAAATGGCGATCCACTAATGAACAAAGTCTAGCTGATGTGTGGTGCCAAAAGCTGAAGAAAAAGTCACGCGAGTTCAGATGTCCTGATGAGTCTGCTTTCACAACACAAAAATCTTGGTCGAGGATCAAACTGGGCCTGTGTGAGGATTCACAATCCAGTGGAAAAACAAATGCTCCCTAAACCAGTACCAGCCTGGACCATGAGCTCGGTGATGAACTTGTTTCACCCCACGTTTACACCAGCCAGCAAAATGTCACGTGTGGCTTGTGGGAGTGGAGTAACTGATCTCATTGTCACTTGTGGGCATCCGGGAGGTTTTTTTTTTTTTTTAGTTCCGGTGTGTAACGCCATAATGAAACCGGGTCTAAGGCAAAATAGTTAAATTACATCGTGTACTGAACAGCGTGAAAATACGGCGTCGGATTTATGGCACTTGCTGAACATCGGTGCTCCTTATAGGGTTTTTGCGTACCAAAAAGTAAATGAAACTGATGGTGGGAACGAATATAGAATTGCGGAATTGTCAGTCTTTTGTTTAAGTCAATGTAGAAGACAAAACTACAGTGGAACCTCGGTATACGAACGCCCCGGAATACGTAAAATTCAGTTTACCAATCGCAGCTCGTCAAAAAATGTGCCCGTTTACGAAAAATAATTTCAATATACGAAAATAACAGCTGCCCAAACCCCGCCTCCTCTGAGATCCGTCTCCAGAGTTCTAGACTGTTCATTTCCGGTTTACGCTGCGAGCGTAGCGCCTCACTTCCGGGTTTTATTCCTTACTACACCTCACACGTTCCATTTCCTTACTCATTTGTATGTTATGCTTTATTACACTCAATGTTAAGGAACAGGTTAACACTTATGTTACAGCAGCTATAAACAAACTTAGTTATAATACAAAAAAACTTGTTTTATTATTTCTAAGAACCTGCAAAGTGGGGAAAAAAAACGTGCAAAATCCTCAGTCCTGAAGATTATTTCAAGAGTGTGAACACAAACCTGTGATTTACCTTGCAGCTGGAACAGCTGCAGCTCTAGACAAATTCAACACTGACTGATTCGAAATTTTCACAGCGCTGAGGTATATTTGAACCGTAGCCTCGGAATACTGAAACCCACGTTTGAGTTAAACGTCTCTCACGCCAAAGCTGGTGTGAAGCAGGATTGAGTTCGTCTCACTTAGAAAACCTTGTCATCACCTGACAAGTGTTCTTCACGCCACCGTATCCTCACTTGCATCATGTGTTCACTTTTTCAGCCCCCAAAATAAGGCAGTATGCAGCACGAAAACGTGTTAACAAGCTCCAGCGATTGGGAGTAAACTGTGAAGCTCCCGCCACTCTCTCTTCCTGCCAGCGCAAAAGTTTGTAGCCGTGCTGTTCTGTAATCACTTTTAATTTCAGGAGCTATAGACACACAAATATGTAATACGAGGCGGTGATTCAGTACAACAAAACAATATTATCCAAGTGGGAATAAATCAGTGTCCCAGGTACACAAGGAGATTTCATGTCTGGGCTGGGTTTTGGGCAGATATACACAGTGGGCAAATATATTAACCAGTCAAAGGAACCACATTCATAATTCAATAAAAACTCATTTTCATTTGAACATGAAGGCTGTAAGTTCACACGTCAGACATATCCTGGTTCTGCTGCATGCTTCATTCCTGTGACGTCAACGCATGTTTGTGACCTCCGCAACCTGCTGCACTAAACACATGGGTGGAGACGAACTGCTGATGCTGCACTTTATTAACCTTGTACAACTCCTAATAGATGTAAGTCACCGCATAGTTAGTCCCCAAGAGGCTATAAAGATGCCTGCTTGACTTGCTCTCTTTTATACGGGACTATGTGTGGGCACATAGTCTAATGAACTTACCTAGCTAGGTTGGTTGTTAAAGGTCCTTACATTACCCTAATTTATTAACAGACAACCAGGTTTCAGAGAAAGCTAAATGTATAACTTGACAGCAGACTTGGCAGCAGTGGGCTAGCGATTAAAATTCCTGATTTGTCCACCGGGGTTATCCATCAACTTTTTATACTGACAGTTTAGACGCAATCTCGATATAAATGCTAAGCAGATGAACAGACCGTTAGCATTTTGCTGCATCCTCCATAAGGTCAGAGCAAGTCGCTTTCCTTTTCTCTCTCTAGCCGTTCTTGAGAAATTCCACCCACTCAACATTGCAATGAGCCAATTCGGCACGTGATGTTATACCAATTCGATGCTAAATGGCTGGACTATGAAACAAACTATAAAGTGCACTACAATCCTTCCAGTTATAATTCTTTGTAACAATCTTCGAATGAAACCAAAAATTCTCAACACAGCTGCTTTGCTGAATCACTGAGAAATAATAATGGCCCTCTGCTAATGACGCTGGTCGATGCTGCTGGGTTTCTCCTCCGTGAACTTGACCTCCAAGTCACACGCGGCACAAAAGGTTACACAGCCGGTGGTGTGGGGGAGGGGAACTGCTGTGCGACACTGAAGAATTCTGGATGAGTATGTAAAACAGGAGCACAAAAAAAACCCTTATTTTGTAGTATTTCTTAAAAGCAATGGACAGAACTGAACTGATAAGCTGAAACTAAAACTAGCCTGATTAGTTTCTTGCCTAGAGACTTACAAATGTGACAATAAAATATATAAACAAATAAATCAGTCTTGTAAATCACTCAAAATGGAAAAACGGTGTCTGCGCCGAAAACTCAAAGATTTGGCCAAATCAAGTTTGGTACAATTTATATAAAAAAAATTCTAACACTCAGAGACTTACCCATACAACATAGTTCAATATTAAAGTTGAATATTCTCTGGCGCAAAACAAACGTGTAATTAAAAAAAACTTTACAAGTGCTTATTGATGCCGGAGAGCAAACCAAACAGCGTTTTCAATCGTTTTCCCAATCAACAAAATGTCTGGGGAGGCTGAAAATAATTACGTATGGAGACTATGTACTTGAAGGTTATGAATTTTACTTCAAATGTATTAAATGAACGTGTTCTCTGCTAACAAACAAACAACAGGCATCAGCAGTGCAGATTCAGGGCAAGATCGCTATTCTAATGGTTGCTAATGTGAAATAAAAGAAATGGGAGGGGCTTCCAAGAGACCCCAGTTTATATAAGCGTTATTTTAAAAATATTAAAATAAAAAGAAAGCACCCCGTGCTTTGTGCTAGAGCTCTCAGTCTTCTAATCAAACACAAATTTGTGCAGACCGACTGCTCTGGTCATGTAAAACGTTGGAAAGATCAATCTGAGTCATTAAGAAACTTGGCCTACTCTTTGTGTGTTGCTCATTAGCGTTGCCTATCATGTTGCAGTTGCAGTAAACTAGAGTACACCCAAGAGTCCCTGCATTATTGTAGGGAACAATAGTGGCGAAATATACCCGGGGGTCTCAATGTGCAACGCCTGAATGATGATCACTGAAATTTTATCATCAGTGTTACCAGTAAAGAGAAGCTGCAGCAACCAACAGGTTTATTGGTGTGTGTGTGTGACCAAATCGGTAGTAATAAAGCCACTCTTTAAGACAAGAACATTTACAAGAAATCAAACATGAAAAATGTGCTACAATAAAAACACAACTGTTCTCAACCCCAGCGATGCTGGATTTCTCCTGCCTCTACCCAAGAATTACTTTCGTTTACACCGCATTTAAGTGCCGAAAACACTTCACGGTCAGTAAAACCCAAGAAACCAACAATCTGGCTAACAAAAATCACCTAAACCATTTGCGCCCTAATTTTATGCCGTTTGTAGCCAACTTGTAACCTCAGCGTTTGGCTAAAGGACCTGGCTGATTAAGAATGATAGAGAGAAGTTTTTCATACCAAGGTAACTAAATACAAGTAAACTTGTTCAGGCACAGTAGAAAAAGGTATTTAAATAGGAAATAGTAAAGTTCAATTACCCACAGGTGCTTCATTTATAACCGCACGGCCCCCATCCCTTCTGCAGACTACAGTAGGGTATTAATAACCTGAGTAGAGGTTAATCACCGAAACATCTACAAACCAGATGATCCAGCAAGCAGGCAGCTGTCGGATATGGATTTGAAGGTAGAAATGTTGTTTACGTAGTATATCCGTTATCATCACGCCAATCATTCACAGTTTATCCTGCACATTCATCAAAGACCCTCGTAACCGAGCTTGGAACATGCCCCTGAAATTGGACGCTGCAGAATGTGGATCTGATGGACTTGACAAAAACCTAATGACTGATCTGAATATCGACTCAAGTAGCAGCGCTGACCGCTGGACAACCGGCACGCATGGTGAGAATGTAATCCAACATGTTGGCATCCAAACTCTGCTCAGGAATTTATACATCAACTCAATGTGCAATCCTGCTTGGACAGAATGAGTTCATTCATCATCTAGAACAGCAGGTTGGTATTGATGCTCTTAGTTACATAATGTAGACCGTTGTTGATAAGTTAAGGCTTTTGAAGGAATGTTTAGTGTAAACACTTTGTGTAACACGTCAGAGATTAAATTGTCTGGTACATGACTATCTTCAAAATGGAGAACAGTGCATCATTAGCACACGGCGCTTCTTTTTAGTTCTAACCTTAAGAGAACCTTGTTAGGTCATGACTTTATAAACCTGGAATGTACAGGACTCGTTTCACAGGTGTCTTGAAAAATTAAACAATTAACAAAGAAACATTATATTTTAATCCTTAAAAATGTGCTGTGGTATAATAAGAACAAAACATGTGTTATTAGCAGAAGCTGCTTGTTCGATGTGGCCCATTTTAAAGCTGATTTATATTGATTTCTCTTTACTTTTATAGTCATCTACGATCAGGTTGTAAATGCCCACCTAACATCTTCCGAATGCATATGTTAAAGGACTAGACTGTCTGTTCTCTCTGTTACCGTCAGGGAAGCGTTTACGTCCCCTAAAAGCGAACACAGCGAGAATGTGGAAGAGCTTCTT
>JAOUQX010000003.1:12854013-12869013 GCA_028566295.1 Liobagrus marginatus
ATTTCACTACATGTATGTGTATGTGACAAATAGGATCTGAAAATGTCAGTAATCATTCAGATCTTCAATTATTATTATTATATTTATTGCCAAAATCAGAATTTTGAACATACTACGTCTTGTGACCAGGGGCGGCCTTAATCGATAAGCGAATTAAGCAGCTGCTTAGGGCCCTGGGGAATTAAGGGGGCCCACAACAAATACCAAGGAGCCTAGATAAGTCAATTATTTCTTATTAATTTTTATTTGTGAATTAAATTGTATTTAATTTCACATAAAAAAGTGCCAGGTTACATATACTTTCAACATGCAGTTTGTTTACAAATGTAGAAAAAAACAGAATAGAAAAAGAGTGTTTTAAGTTCAAAGTTTGACAGTTGGAGCCTCATACCTGGAATTGCTTAAGGCTCCCAAATAACTAAGTCCGCCCCTGCTTGTGGCAGTATTACAGTATTACAGAAGTACACACACACAAGGTACATAAAACGTGATAAACGGCAGATCCTAAAAAAAGACACTGGCCATTACACAAGCAACACCAATATTTACTCAAAAGCCAGTTGAACTTTAGGATTAACAAAAAACATTAACATTTTCCAAATGATCCAACAAATAAATCTAATAATTTATAGTATGGAAATAATTATGTGTACAGTATACTCCTTGTTGAGTAATATTAATTATCTTATAAAAGTACATTTCACTTACCATCAACATAGTGGTGTGATTTAGCAAAACTGAGGAAAGTCTCTCCCTTAATTGAAGTCAGCGTTTCAAGCCTTCTCCTAGGAACCACAGTCACAGTTTTGCCAGCACAAATGAGTGAAATTGCAGGCATCTCTGCGTAATAGGCTGGTGGTATTGAGCAGTTGTATGTGCATGGGCTAATATATGCTAATTGCTGTGCTGAAAAAAAAAAAAGGTAATTAATAATAATGGCATAAATTCTATATTTTACCTAAATATACAGCATTTCATTTATGCTACAAAATTACAGAATATGGAATAAATGTGCCAGTGGTTTGATTGTCACAAAGCCATGATCTTATAGTAATATAAGAAGTAGATCTATGAATGGCTTATTTTATTACTTGATGTTTACTTACATATTTTTTGGAACTGTTTGTAACTGTAAGTTGTACACTGCACACTCTGGCCATATAGTTTTCCAGTGGAGGGGTAGCCAAATCCCATTTCAGGGAAAGGCGGAAAGTGAGGAATGCTGTGTGTTAACCAGAATCCTTGAAACTGGTCAAAAAGCAATGCGCCTGAACAAACACAAACATCACACACTAGTCAGTCGGGGCATTATTCATCCTGTTTACTGCATATGCTAATAGCCATAAAGATGACGCTAATCTATCATGCGGCCAATATGAAAGGAAGAAAATATTTATATTTGTCTCATGTGGTGTAGATTAACTTTAATATTTGATGGCCGGTTTAGGGCTAAGCTCAGTCAACAGCACTTATCAGTTATGCTCTTTGCACTAGGAGTCCCAGTCTATCAAAGCTGCAAAACATTGGATAATCTTTTTTTTTTTTCATTATAATAAATGTTGTTGTTGTTTTTTTTTTTTTTTAAGTAATCACTTACACATGAACAGAACTACATTGGTGCTGTAAATGTCAAAAATATCATAAATCATATAACATTTCTGTAAATTGAAAATATCCAACTGATTTATGCAAACGTAGAAATAATAGTGCAACACTACCTTTTGTGTGTCCAGAATAATTCTTATACATCATAGGAGGAGCATCATTGTAGAGCATGTATGCTGTACTGTTTGACTATTAAAACAATTCGTCATTGGTATGGTACAAATAATAAAATCAGAAACAGTTCATGCAATACAGATCTGTGATATCACAGTTTAAAAAAATCAGATGTCATTTATACATTAAAAATTCACTGGCATGTTAGCAATGACCATCACTGTAAGTGATGTAAGAAGTAAGTAAGAATCATATATTTCTATATTAATAAGGTATATCATTTAATAACCTTTAGTTTAATTCTAGCTGTTTCTTACTCTTTGCTAATTTGTAATAAATGTGTAAAACATTGTTTAATTTTTATTTTATTATTATTATTTTTTTAATTTAAACTCGTGTTTGTAATAAACTATTTGTATTCAGGTTGTTTCAACCCTAAACTAGAATGGCGTAATAATAATTAGCCGTTGAAACGCAAAGGGAATTGTTCTTTTTTTGTCAGGGTATTTTTTCTTCTCTCATCTGTGAACATATTTGACAAACAATATTTAGGGGGTTTTTGTGTTTATGCCAAAAAAATGTGCATGCCACTAATACTCATAATTAAAATATAACTAAAAGAAGCAAAACAGATTTCATACTAGAACAGTTTATATATACATATTATTTAGATAGAGTCATACCTTGTATCTTTGGTACAGTTTGTTCAGGGTCCTGCCTAATGCCCCTTCAGTGGTATTGACTGCATGTTTACTCATATGCCAGTTAGGTAATGAGGGATCCAAATACATGTAGTCAACTCCACTTCCCACATTGCCTTGTTTATATCTTGGTAATTTGTACATGATGAACCTTGAATTATGAAAAGAATAAACTGAAAATTAGCCCTGCGATGAACTGTCGATTGTCCAGGGTGTACCCTGCCTCACACTCCAGCGACCCTGAACATGATAAGCGTTAGACAATTAATGAAGAAACAAAAAAATGTCAAACCCGAAATTAGAAAGCAAAGCTTAGAGGAAGCATAAATAACAAAATAAGATTAAAAGGGTTGAACGTTATCTACCAGTCAACAGGCTCTCCATTTTCGTCTAAGCACGAGATTTCCCCCTCACACAGTGAACCCAAGAAAAAAAATGCCTGGAACAACATTGAATAAAAACACAAAAACAAAAACATATTCTTTTCCATGACAGAAAGTTAACTCGTTTCCAATGATGTGGATTTAAGGAGAAACTTGTTGTCATACGTCTTCCTAGTCATGTAGCAACAGCGAAAGTGCCTGTATGAAGCTGTTTTGGGTTTTGGGGAAGTTCTGTCTCATGACTCTCAACATGCCAGCTATGACTCAAACACACTAGATGTGTGATAATTATTAGAATTTCTCAAGCGTGTAAGGCAGCCATTGCAATACTTTATTGGTTTAACAGATAAAACTGGATCAGATATTTCACTGTGAATATTTCTGTAATATGATAGAATGCATATAAAATATGAAAATATACAATGCATAGAATACTATAGAATAGAGGATGTAGGATGTACTTTATTGCAGACTAGCACAAATACAAGCACGAGTAACAACACAAATATAATGTCCAGGCACTTATACAGTATATCAGTTATATACCAGACTGTCGTACAGGGGGGTGTGATTATTATATTGTTGATTTTGGATGCTATACCATTTCAGAGCCAAGCCTTGCAAACAAACATGGCTTTAAAACATACAAATATGCTTAATATTCCAACTGGGAGAAATGAGAAACAGATGAAGGCATGTTAGTTAAGTTAGAGACAACTATTTAGTCAAAAGCTATAGACCTTCAAATTTCGAGTGTGATAACTTTGTCAAGATTATGAGTTTGAATACCGCCAATGCCACATTCGTTCTATAGTTGGGACTCAGAAAAGCAAAACCAGCTTTTAACTCTGGACGGAAGAGTGTGATGATCGGATATTGGAGTCGTGGCAGTAACGATGCCGGGACACAGTTGCAGCAGACATGCCTTTTTATTAAGTGAACACAATAACTCTAAACACTTTCTCCCACAAACAATATGCAGTGACGTGAAACCTGAAACACCGACAATGATCTACCCGGTGGTGAGCTAGTGTGGCCCATTTATCCTCTGTGTGATAATAAAGTGAGTGTGTGCAGGCGTGTGTGATTATGTCCTAGAAAGGGTGGAAACAACACACACGCACACACATACAAAATGCACGCCGTATTCCTTTGGTGCCTCACTACTGCCCTTTGGCCATAGTGTCCCCCCCCCCCAGGCGCTCTGCTGCTGCTTAATTCGGGTGGGCCGTCGGGGAGGCCCGGGAGACTCTGGTAAGGCTCCTGATTGCTGGGTCGAACCTCCGGGCCGCCGGATGTGGGGCAAGTGCGGTTGGCCCTAGCCATGTGGACCGTGGGGGCGCCAGCGAAGCCAGAAGGGGGAGCGACGGTGGCGGCAAGGACAGAGAGGGGAGTGAGAAATGAGCGAGGTCTGTAGCCGAGTGGGCAGGCCGAGCGACGTTCAAAGCCTTGGGCGTGACAAAGAGGTGATATACTTTTTCCTCTTAGTCAATCATAGAGACACTAGCCAATCGCAGGTGTCTATGAGATCATGTACAAGAAAGATGGCAGATACTGATTTTTTCTCTACAATGTATCACTAAGTGATACACTTAATGGTAAAATGACTTGCTAATTATTGTGTTATGAAATATGAAAGAAATCAACGCTTCCATTTTGTGAATTATTGGTTGATCTGATGGGGGCTTGAGGGTTAATCTTCTTACTCTAGATGGGAAGGATGACTAGTCCCCTGTGTCTATGAGCTCATGTATTAGGAAGAGGGTAGCTAGTGCTTTTTTCTCTGTATGTATGTAAGGTGTCCTGCTATCAAATGATATTTCAGCCCACAAGTTTCTTGAAGGAAGTATGTGCTAGCCTTTGTTTCTCCTGCTTAGTAGTTGTTTTGCCCTGACTATTTGGGAAGAAATGGTGTAGAGGGGGATTCAAGATTTCAGATTACCATGGCACGTTCCTCACATTACACTGTCATGCCATTTATTCTAGAAAAGTTTTTCTCTTCATTGTTTTAATGGTACTGTTTTTTTTTGCAATCTTCTGAACAGAAATCCATGTGTAAAAATAGTGTAACATCCAACACGGACATGACCATTGAAACCCCTTGCGAAATGCTAAAATACACAAATGATGCCACCCCCTAAATAAAATATTCTGTCCTCAGTAAATCCTGCTCATGTTGCAGAATAGAGAGTAGAGGCACACACACTCTGTGCACCTATTTGAGAAATATGGCAACCGCAAACAAGGTAAATAGTTTATTTTTATAGTTGAGTCCTTTCTAAATAAATGGAAGATGCTAAACTAAATGTTTTAATAGTAATATTCACACTGAATGTTTATTCTGGAATATTTTCTATTGTAGAATGTTGAGTTTGTCAAGACAGGCTATGGGAAGAATCAAGTTAAACTTCTGTATGTCCGGCGGGAGAGGAATCAACATTATATAATGGAGCTGAAAGCAGACGTGCAGCTTACATTAAACTCACAGAAAGATTATCTCACGGGAGATAACTCAGACATCATCCCAACCGACACTATGAAGAACACTGTGCATGCCCTGGCCAAGCTCAAAGGAGTAGGTGCAACATTTTGAGACAGTTGAAATTGCTATAGTGTTTTACCATATGATTATACAGTAGGTGTTATTTTCATACTAAGACTTGGCTGTTAAACACTCTACACATGCCATCTTACTGCTTTTTTACACAGCACTAGATCTAGGTGACTTTTTAAAAAATAAGAACATTTACACTGAACCTTTACCGTGATTGAACTTACACAGAGCATGAAAGTATCCGATTACATTTACACATATATACATCCTTATCCAGAGTGACGTACAAAAGTGCTTTAAAGTCTCCATCAGTGAATATTTTAATTCCAGTTCGTTGGATTAGAATGAAGTGCACCAATCACAAACCTGTTGCAAATGTGAACACAATAACTCTAAACACTTTCTCCCACAAACAATATGCAGTGACGTGAAACCTGAAACACCGACAATGATCTACCCGGTGGTGAGCTAGTGTGGCCCACTAGTGTGGTTTTTTTTCTAGTAATAAGTAAGAAAAGCACTATGAAGAGGCAGGTATTTACGAAAGAGGTAGGACTTTAAGCATCTCTTAAAGACAACCAGTTCATCTTTTCCTACTCTCTAATTTGCTTAGATCAAGTTCTTACATTCTACCTTTTATAATATTTTATATCCTATCACTATGAGGTGCTTTGTCATATTATTAGCTTTAAGATTCAAGACAGAGTAATATACAACTTGCATTTGAATGAAAACCTGGCATACTACTCTTAAAACTTTGCATACAAATAAACTAAATTTCAGTCAAATTAATTTAAAAATTTGAATAAATAAGAAATAAGATGCCATAAAATAATATGATGGGCAATATTTTTGTTACATTTAGTAGCAGAGGAACATAACGTGCATATAATGTATATGTAATTTCCAACACTGTGTTTAGTAACAAATATGCTATCTAGGGAAATCTTTATATTTTGTAGCCTACAAAAAAATTATATTGTATTTGTGTATTGAATAAATGTTAATTATTAGGCATTTTGTTTTGGTTTGTCTGCAGGTTAAAACCATTGAAGGCTTTGCCTTAGACATCTGCAACCATTTCCTGACGGCATTCAAACATGTCACCCGAACAAAGGTCAACATTGAGGAAGCCCCATGGAAGAGAATTGAAAAGGTGTTGCTATGAAAAATAAGATAAAACCAACAGTAATGTCTTTCTCTCATATCTTTACATATGATGATGATTACAAATACTAAGTACTATGTATAACTACTATTTCTGCAGAATGCAATTGAGCATGTCCATGCATTCATCTTCTCTCCAGAGTCTGTGCGTTTCTGTGAGGTTGAACAGTACCTAAACGGTGAGAACAACAAATATTTAACACTTATAGTATAGGTAGAATACATATTTTTATTTAAAAAATGTTTTTTTTATTTTTCTTTCACAGGTAATTCAATGATAATTGCCTATTAAAACCCAATACATAACATAAATACCCAATGCATAGCTTGAAAATTATTGCATCCCATCTGAGATGCTCTAGATAGTTTATTTGAGTATGCTTTATTAAAGTATCTCATGCATTATTATTTATTAACTATTAATGTAGATATGAACATTAAACATTTAAATGCATACGTAAATCAGTTGTTTTTCTTTTTTATGCTGATTGAATGTTTTTATTTAGTTTATCTGAAGGAATCTAAATTCTGACTAGTGACTAGTTACTAGTTATCTTGTTCCTCATTAGAGAAGTGTAAGGAGGCTACAGTATTTCAACATCCACCAAGTACGCTTCGTGAGGCTGCTGTTAAAGGCTGTAAATCAGGATTCCTTAAACGTTTGAATGAAATTAAATTCATTTTCTCTTGGCCACCTCAGTACTGCTATATTTTATGTATGTTATCCAACCACTTAAACATTAGGCACAAATTAGTAGTTAAAAAGAATTCAACCACACCCAGGATTTTGGCCGACATGCCAGCTTAAGAACAGGTTTAGTTATTTGTCAGAGCAGGTGATTACGGTCCATGTATGAATACAGTAAACTGATGAAACCTCAGTATTGACTTAAGTGTGACATCCAATGGCTGTTTCACTGAGAGCAATTGTTCAAATCTTCCAACGCTGAATGTTGGAGACCTGCTTGAAAAAAAAAAACCTTAATTAAATAATTAATTAAGTCATTACATGCTACTTGTTAGGAAGAAATTTAACGTGCAAACCAAAATCCCAGGACACTACAGGGCAAAAACCTTTTTTTTTTGGTTGACTTTATTTGCTGTTTATAAGTGATGTCCAATTATCTCCAGATATGACCAGTTCTTTACTTCAATCCAGCAGAAGTTACAGTTGGTAGTCTACTGAAAGCTAATTTTAAACAGGCAGAATCAGTTGAGGCTTGTGTTTGCTTGGAATGAGAGCCTGCACCACATGAGCCAAACCTTTAACATAAGAATAGACACTGTTGTAATGTATCTCCTCAGAGACCGCAGTGATCCACAGTGGAATCAAAGACATGAAGGTCCTGAAAACCACGCAGTCTGGTTTCGAGGGCTTCCTGAAAGACCGCTTCACCACTTTGCAGGAAACCAAGGACAGAGTCTTCTGTACTTCTGTTTATGCTAAATGGCGCTACAACCAGTACAAGGAAGTAAACTTTGATATAGCATGGTAAATATATACATACTGTATTTTCAAATGATTTATGTTAAAGTAAAACAGATGAGACTGTAATTTATGCTGCTGTTGTAGGAAAACGGTAAAGGACAGCATCATTGAGAGGTTTGCTGGCCCCTTCGACCATGGGGAGTATTCACCATCTGTACAGAAGACACTCTATGATACACAGGTTCTTGTTCTTGATAGAATTCCAGAGGCAAGTCAGATCGATCAATTTGATGGGTTTGTTTAAAAGCTTAGTTTCAGACTTAATGTTACATTACGCTTAAGTTTGAGCTATTTCGTCTGATCTCTTAGGTGGAGGAGATTGAAATTGTCATGCCGAACCAGCATTACTTCGCAATCGACATGACTAAACTAGGACTCTCCAATAACAATGAGGTTGGTTTCAATGAAGCATGGTTGATATACTTGTAAATACTATTATATTTATTGGTTGATAAACTCCATGAAGAAAAAACAAGATGCGTGCAACATTTCACTTCCAATATCTGGTTACACCTAATCTTCCCTTAAGAATAATTTACTCATTTACTGGTATCATGTCCAAGTTCATATAAAAAGAGTTAATAAAAAAGTTTTCAGTAGGATTAAAATCTGGTCAATTTGTAACCTATTTAGTGTCCCAATTTTTAATAAGGTCATCTATCACGTCACATAGATTTAGTCTGTGTACATTGAGTGTTAGTTCTCTGCTACGATATGGTTATGCTAGTGCACAGTTTAATGGATTTTACACGGTTCCATCTTATATTTTATGCCCAGGTAATAACCAGATCACAAAGGTCTTTGTGAATAGACGTGGCATTAGTTAGACGTTCAGAAAATTGGTTCTGGCCAGAGTGCTGGTAATAAAAATTAAACCCAGACAAGTTCTGTTAGAAGGTTCGGAGTGTTCTCAATTTAGTATTGTTTGATGAGGTACTGATAATGTTTCTTTTAGCCTAGGGAGCTTATCATTTTCTTAAGACCACTGTAGTTCATCAAAAATACCTATTTTCTTTGTAGATAAGAAACATTCATGAAAATCTAAAAAGAATCTAAAATTGATGTAGTCAATGCAATGTAGTCAAATAACGAACAAAAAGCATGCATAAATTGGGGAACAAGTTAGACATTTACATTTCTGGCACACGGCAGTGATCATACCGAAAACAAATCTTAATAAAACAAACATAACAGACATGATATCATAATGCTGGAAGTAATGCTATTTTTCTGACTGACAAAGATGATGACATTACATAAAACATTAGCCAACTACCGGTCAGGCCAAATGATCCCAAATCAAATTTTTTTTTATGGAAATTTTTTTAATTTCTCATTCAGAATTTGTTATCAGCAACAAGCAGAGCCAAAAAGACTTCAGTCCTGAGACTTGGCTTATGTGTTGACGTTAGGACAGAATCCTAACATCCCAGGTTTAAGTTTCCATAAACTCTGTGTTATGTGTTATAATACTTTGACTCTTTTCTTTCAGGTCCTTCTTCCGCTTGATAATCCGTCAGGTAACATTACCGGAACCGTGTGCAGGAAACCACAAGCCAAATTGTGAAACGTGTCATAAAAATAAGAGAATCATCAAACAAAGCTGTCTTAAGAGACTTTAATAAACTGCAATAAAAACACGCCAGCAAAAAAACCCAAAAAGCATTACTCTATGTATACAAATGTCACAAATGGAGTTAAACATAAATAAAATGATTTTTGTAAGACCTGAATTGGTCAGTGTGGCTCTGAATGCAATGATTATAAAAATACTACTCCAATTTCATAAATTATAAAGTTTAATAAATAAATTGAACATGGGGAACATGTATACATATACATCATTAAACAAAGTTGTGCAAGGTTTGGTGTGATTGAGAGAAGATTTTTTTTATAGAAATATGAAAAGATCTGGATTACTAATTCAAAGTTTGTAAAAGTAGATATAAATGCATTTGTAAAGAATAAACATTATTTGAATTTTCTGGCAATACTTGGACTAAACTAATTCTCACTATTAACTAGTTGGGGGTTAACCCTAACCATAACTAGCATTGATATTACTAGCACATCGGCTGTTTATTATAATGAAATAGAAAGCACATATTAATGCCACATTCTTAATGACTATATTTGAGATGCCTTAACACCTCATACCTAAACTTAACAAATACCTCTTAATAAACAGAAAATTTTGAGTTTATTGAGGCAGAAATAAGTTCTTAGCGAGAATTGGTCCCTAAATTAAGGTGTGACCAGATTCCTTTTACATCTTATATAACGGAGTATTATTGCTGTTGTTAATATTGTAATGTAAAGCTTGTAATAGTTAATTGTTAAGCATCGTGATCCTTTCGCTATGACTGGAATGGTAAATACAATTATGGCTGGCTCAGTGCCGCTTATCGTTCAACCACAATTTATTGCAAACATCTGACATTCAGTGAATCCTCTGTTGTAGGCCGGATGCTTTTAAAAGACACTTTGTAAAAATGTACTGAACTTCTAAAGCACCGGCATCAAGGACCGCCACCACCGGCTTCCAGTGATCAAAGATTAACGAGTGGAAAATTATTGTTTTTTAATGGAAAAGAGAATTAGAAAGTAATGAAATACATCCAATTGTCTTAATATGCAAGCAACTCAGTTAAACACAAAAGAAGGAGCCTGGTTTTAATCAGATCTCAGGCTCTAGCTACCTGTTACTCTACTCCCAACTTCTCACTTGAGTACATTTCAAATACCGTAATTCTTTGATAAAAAAAAACAACACACAGCCGCAGCATGGTTAGTTTTCACAGCCAAACACAATAATTTGTGCTGTAATGTGTTTACAACTATTAAAGAGAAGAGGATGCAAGCACCAACAAAAAAATTGAACCGCCACTTCTTTCGCCAATATTATATACAGACCAATAATACAATAAGCTTATTTTCCTAAAAACCTCAGAAATGTAATGTTACACTTAGCAACACTTTACATAATAGTGTTTATCGTGTTCGTGCCAAATACTTTCACGTAATATTTTACGGTAAAATCTTTAAAAATTTCAACGAAAATTGAATATTTTCATGTATTTACATGTTTGCAAAAGGTCATTAAAAAAAAAAGTCATAATACAAGTTCAACACCCCGCCCAACCCCCAAACACAAACCAAAAAGAGACAGTGTTGTACCTGTACAACCAATTTAGAATGAGACGAAATTCACATTCAAATTTTTTTTGTGTGTGTATTTGCACAAATGATGCAAAAAAACACTTAAGAACATGGCCTTGTCTTCAGTCTGCAGTTACCCTGCTGTTCCATGGTGTGATTGTCTTCCAAGGCTCAGATGTCAGTCAAGGGTGCTATGACGCATTGCTTTTTAAGTGTTGAGTCTGAAGCGGCTTCACGTGGTACTCGTAAATCTTCAGAGCCGGTCCAAGTTTTATCGAGAGTCCCGTCAGAACATCGTTACGAGTCATTAACAAAAGAGACTTGCCATCGATTTCCTGCAGGATGAAAAGGTTCAGGTCTTATGAACCAAAACTACTAAAGAAACATGACCTTGTTTTTAATCATCTTCTATTTCATAACAGTATAACCTTTGAGCGTGCTTTCTAATATTTTACAGAAAGAAATAGCAAGCTGACAAACTGCTAACTAGTAAGTTTATTATTAACTATGTCACGGTGATGTTAAATTCTCAAATCTGGTAAGATGATTGATTTCCTAGAACACAGACCGGATAGTAGGGCCACCATCAAGACAACACCCATGATGACAAAATACACCCATTCTTTTTATAGGAATGACTTCCCACTTTAGTACGTCCTGGATTTTGAGAGCACAGATGTGATCAGAATATTCAAGATATAATATGATAATCTTTTGGGCTACCATAGATTTGTGTTAAGACATGTTGTAATTTAACACAGATACAACCAAAGCCCTCTTCTATTTACGCGTGTTGAACATAAATACAGCCATCATAGAAATTAATTAGTTTGTCTTCACTCAGTTTGCCGAGCAAATAAAAAAAAAAAAAGAATTGCTGCAACATCAAGCATTTTTAGCCTATAAAAAAAAGATCACAAAAAAGTCACAAAAGCATAGTAGATTAGACAAATTTATTTGAACTTTATTATATGATGAAACTTTTTTTTTTTTTAATTTGTTTCTCTTATGCTAGAAGCATCCAGGGTCAAACTTTTAACGGTTTAAAGCTTTAAGCGTGGGAATATCTTAGGGGCAATTTCTCCGTAACATGACAGTGATATTTGTTTAGTTTTCATGTCAAGAGAGGGGGGACAAAAAGTGTGTGTTGTGAAATCCTGAATCATGTAATAGAACTAGAAACACGGAATGCATTAGGGGTCAGCCATTAATAAAGAAAACAATAAAGACATGTCAGCACTAGCAAGCTAAAAGAAAAATGTTCCTTTAGCCAGGCCATATTTTATTCTTTAAGGAACGCCGACATGCTTATTGAACAGTACTTAAATATTTGCAAATCCATTTCTGAAGGGCACAACCGGATCCATCTGCCATACATGCTTAGAAGAAGGCTTTCTTCGTGTGGTTAACTAGTTTGCCTTTCTAATTACCTCCTTTTCAGTTCTCAATTTAACCCACATGTAACCTAGATCATACGTTTCTACAATTCTGCCAATATTGTATATATATTTTTTATCAAAAGGAACAAGGTGTACCTTTCTCCAAGTAGAGCAGAATGAACAGGACAGAGTAAAGTAGGACAAGTTGGTCTGATAACAACCCTGATAATAAATTAAAATATACAAATAAAAGAAGGCTTTCTCGAAGTGTGACTTTTTTCGGGTTTTAAAGCAGATGCTGCTGCCCAGAAAACTGTACATTGCAAGCAGCAATGTTTAGCCATAATTTCTGCAACAAAAGGTAGCCAGACTATATACTACACTAAGAGTGAGTGTCAAAAAATAAAGTTATGCAGAAATAATGCTCCGTCGTTGTAATTAAACATGAGCCCCACGACAAAAATAGAGTTGGTGCTGAAACATTTAAATGATTTAAATGATTGAAGGATTTAAATCATTGAAAACATTTAAATGATTGAAGCAAAACGCATTTTCCCTGTTTTACTGATTTCTGTTTGATAACCTAATGTGCAGAGGTTGTAAAGCACCAAAAATGAAAAAAAAAATCTCAATCGTAAGAAAATTGCGAGCTTGCCTATGCAAAATAAAAATACTAATACTAATTTCATCCAGAAATGTACAGCTTCAGCTTCCAGCTATTATTATCCTGACAAATTCTGTCTAAATATATTATCTGAGGTACTTAACCTCTTCTAGTGACATGTCAGGAGTGAAAATGTCTGTACACGTATATTAATCAGAACAACTAAAGTATCTAAGAAATAAAACTTAATAACCATTTACTCTACCTGATCCTGGAAAGCAGTGGCTTGTTCTTCGAATCCAGTAGCTTTAAAATAATTGACAACGTCGGCTACAGCCCAGTGTGCAGGGTCGGGAAGTTGCCCGTTCTCCACCGTACTGTGAGGAAGAAAGAAAGAAAGAAGACATATCGATTAAAGTCACATGCTTTTGAAAATTATCCTGCTTGCTTTAATACAACTTTCTCTGAATATTCCCAATAAGAACATGAACTTATTAGAGTAAAGGGTTCATGTCTTTGTAGTCCAGGGGCACGGCATTATTAAGTGACTGCTCTTAATTGATCAATGTGGTGAATAGTGCTAGCTGGTACTGAAAATACTTTTTTTTTTTTTTTTTAGAAAATTTCTGAACTAATGCTGCATAAACCCAGCACTGGATTTCAGTCTGATTTAGTGGTACTTAATAGAAATAAAAAACAAGTAAAAAATATATATAAAATTATAAATAATATAATAAAATAATAATATAATAAGAAAAGAATATATTAATGAAATGAGCTACAGCAACACGGACAGTAACGGATATGCGGAATGAAAACATTTCACTGCATGTATGTGATAAATAGGATCTCAAAATGAGTAACCTATGCTTATAGAGGGGAGATGCTGTAATTACCATCTCTGAAATGGAAACTGAAAATTTTTGAAAGAAAACTACAGCATCTCCCATCTATACAAATAAATATCTGATCAAATATCTAAGTAAATGTGCAAAACACGTTAAATGCAAAGAATATTAACAAGAGCAATTAAATATAGTCATATCCATTAACGAGCGACATTTCGCATAACGAGTGGGGAGAAACTTGAACTTGAAAGGGGAAGTCGCATAACGAACGACGCACTTGTGAGCCGTGACTTCCACGTCAGTCTGTGTTTAACACTCGTTCCGTTAGCACGTTAGTGTTGCATGTGATCACAAATTTCTCCAACCAGCGGAGGGGGTCTCCGCCTACACTATGAACTCGTAGCACCATGAATTTTTCCCTATGACCCTGCAATTCCTGTTTTTGTGCTGATGGTTCACGTCCTGGTAGTAATGTATAAAAACCATGTGCTTCCGTTATACCTGGTAAGGTTCAGTATTGTTTAAACTGTTCAGCGTTTGGTATCATATCAACTGTCCGACTGTTTAGCTGTTTTGTCGACTTATACAACGGGTACAGGTAACGGGTGCAAAAATTAACGGTACAGCAGTAATGCTATGAATACAGTGCACGCCGCTGACTGCTTCCTTGTTGCTGAATGAAGCGACGCAGGCTGATGATGTCACAGCAGCTGTGACATCATCAGCCTGTGCCGCTTCCTTCAGCAATAAAGGAGCATTCAGAAACGTGAACGGTATACATAGCATTACTGGTGTACCCTTTGCACCCGGTAAATTCTGTACCCGGTGTACAATGCATGTACAATTGCAGGTTTTAAGCTCAAAGTTGTAAACTTTGCGAAGTGCGCTGCTGCGACAATATGGAGTAACGGCAAGATGGCCAGAGACTGGAGAGCATACATACAAACAAGGATTTCTGCACTTCAGTGGGCAAAATCTCACCCAGGATTAAAAGGAT
>JAOUQX010000003.1:12869113-12881493 GCA_028566295.1 Liobagrus marginatus
AGATAAGTAGCAGTACCATCTCTACCCCCCCCCCTCCCCTCTTATAGCAAACGAATAGTAGGTCACTAAAGAATTTCACTGTATGTTGTACCATACGATGTATTTGTGACAAATAAACTTGAACATGGTTCAGGCTTATTGTGTATTGCGCTACATCTTATGTCATTTGTAAAACTTTAGGGGAAAAAATCTAATGGACAACGGCACCTTTAAAAATGTAACCCGTAGTGCAACAGCGTTGTACATGTCGACGCGTGCGCATTACCGACTGCGCCACCACACAGGATGGCATAGGAGAGCAAACATCAAATCAGATGCAGGAAGAATAGAAAATAAAATATACGTTTACTATGAGAAGCCGATTTTCATGAGGCTATATAGCCGAAAAAGAAAAGACTCACGGTTCAGTACATACCTTTTGGTTTCCATTGAACCATTTGCCTTGGTTTCCATGACAGCTAGAAAAACACAAACAGCCCATTAAGTAGCTGCCAAGACTCCAATCTCAACAGTGTGTCTTTGTCCCAGGCTGTGTGCTGTGCTCTTGATTCACCAGCTAATGACACAAATTAAGCATGAATTAATGCTTTTTATAATCTTAAGCAAATGAATGCTATCAAATACCAACCCTCACATTTAGATACATGTATCATCTGGATATTTATTTTTTAAATGATCTTATAGAACAGCTGAAGATGTAGCCTGACTTAATGACTATAACTATAAAAACAGATAACCTAGCTACTAATTCAAACACAGCATTTATAATGCAGTTGTCAAAGTCCAGCTGGCATAGCCAACATCTTACAGTAAAGAAAATTATATGATATGCTTCTGGCTTTTGCAATCTTTGGAAAATCTTGAATCACGTCAACAGCATGCAGTTGCTTAGCAACAGGTTTGTTCAGCAATTTAGAATTCAGGTAAAAATGCAAAGATGCCGTTTGTGCCACATTATGCAACCGTGTTAAAGATAAACACTCATTGGTATGTTATATATCAGCAAAGATACTTCATAACAACAGACTGGATGCAATTTGTTGACAAGTCAGAAATCAGCTTTACAGAAACATGTAGATTTGGATCCATAATGAATAGGTCAAAGGCATGAATCCACAATGGAAATCTCTACAAATAAAAAAACTGACTCGAAGGAGGATTTATCTACATATCTTTTTTTTTCTCAACAATTCTTACCAAAAACAAGACTTTTTAAAAGTTTAGTCTCATTTCATGGCAAGGACTGAAAATGAGGCAAATGAGATCTTATCATTCAATTAAAAAAATTAAACAAAGCCCTTTTTGGGCTTTAAAAAAAGGGCTTTGCTTAAAGCTCTGGACACTGAAGACTCCCTCCATAAATGATAAACCTCCTAAGGGAACGCTTCACCATGTGAAAGATTGTTTACTTTAGTTATGACGGCATAATTTAACAAGAGCAAGTTTATTCATAAAGTAACCATTCATTATTTTTTTCTGATTTAGCCAATCAGAAAACACTGATGTGTTCACACATACAGCGGTTTTATCACTGCAAGTCACCAGTGGCTGTACTATAAAGCCGACAGCAGACGTTCCTATAGCCGGTTGCCATAATAGTAACGTTAATCATTCTAGCATTCTGAAGCAGCTTTGTTGCTACGGTTTACCAGTGTACATGAGCATTGTATCATACACGATGAGGGCACTGGTAGTCACTGTGTTAATTCCCCCTATATTTGCATAGTTTTCAACTTTGTCACATCGCTGCATGAGGCCACATCGAGCAGCCATCACTTGCTCGTGTCGCATCAAATTAAAACTGAAATGATCCCCATTCTCCTTTCTTGCTTATGTGTGAATGTAACATAAGTTTGATGATAAAAGCAACAACTCTGTATTAACCTTCTTGATAAAATGCACATACGCAAGACTGCAATTTCAAAGGCTTCACAGACATCTTTTTTTAAGTCGGAATAAATGCTATATTAATCCTATATTATAGGATGTCCATTTAACAGCATTTACAGGGTGAACAGTATTTTTAAACAAAGTCATAGTAAATAAATGCAGCTATGACACGGCTGTGAGGAAAACAGGTACCTAGATGTCAAAGTTGAATGCAATGTTTCATTTGACGTCCTCAGCTCAAGCCTCATGGTACACTCAGTGCCATTATGTCAGACCGTCTTCTCAGCAATCGAGCAACTTCAAGGTAAGGCAGTGATGAGATGACCTTCAAAACAGTCAGTAAAAGTGATCAGTGATCTGTGCAAAAGATCCAGCATTTATTTCTAACTTCTTTTCCACCTGAATGAGTGTACACCTACTAGACAACAGCTTAGAATAAAACGTATTAGTGGGAAAACTTACAGTAAGTGACATGTAGACCGCATGATAAAATGCTGATGATTTGATCCACGTGTTTTATAGTGTGGCAAAAGCGTTAGCTCTATTATACAGAGATTGTGAGTTTAAAGCCTGATGAGGTCACAGGCATCGGTGGCTAAGAATCCAAGAGAGCAACACTGGTCATGCTGTTACGGAGAGAAGGGTGGTAAACACTCTACCCCCTGTTAATCCCAGCAACACCTGCGGATCATAGCCATCTGTGAGCTCATTCCATGGAAGTGGGCAAAGAAGTGTTCTTTTCTATGAATGTGTTAGCGAGTGTGCTGGAGGCGGAGGCAAAAAAAAAAAAACTAACAGGATTCTCAACCTGAGCCCAAAAATACAGAGCTGCATCACATACTGAAATAATCCTCTAAATTCCAACATTACAATCGTATCCTAATAACTTCTGATTTTTGCTTTTTCAAAATATTCTGCCCAGTGCTCATGAACTCCATTCTTAACTCTGAATAACAGATGAATAAGAAAATCATAAAAGAGGTTGCAATTCAATCTGTTGTGGTCCAATAAAGTCTTGATGTACTAGATTGTAGACATAAACTGAAATATCAGCAATACGTCAAAAGACCTCAAACAATTAAAGTGTACAAGTGTCAATGTTATCAGAGCAGTAGACATGATCAACACAACAGGATTACAGTGTAAAGAAAGGGCAAGCTTAATAGTTAAGATTTAATCATCTTACCAAATTCCTCTTTAGACGTTGCGTCTAGAAAGAAGCATTAAAAGCGTTAAAAGAAGAAAAACATTAAAACATCTTAGATTAAAAAAATATAAAATAAAAACGAGCAACAACATTGGGGCACACAACCTATTGTGTAGAATAGGAAATAGCGCTCACACCAGTTTGTCGCTCACACACATCAGGAAAGAGAAAAAAGGAAAGAGCGAGAAAAATGAAGAGTGAGAGAGAAAGAAGGAAAGAGTGAGAGAGGACATGTTGCTTTCTGTAGCTAAACACAAATAGCAACTAAAATGTGAAAGGTCTACAAATAATAGGGGACAAGACAAATATGAGACATGCCTGAAACAACAAGTAATAAATCTGAGTAAATACATTTTAACTAAAGCACTTTAGATCTAGTGAATGTGCACACAATATAGGTTGCCATTTTGTCCTTCTTCAGGATTATCTCTGTAAGAATTCCACATGCTTCCATGTAATAATGTTTGCATTCTCAACTGTAACCTTACATACTTTTTTAAATACACATTAATACATAATTTACACAAACGCAAATAAGTCCTTCTTTAAAAAATGTATTACGTCACAACATATAGCATTTTATCTCGGTCTACTGAAAACCGTCCGGCTGACTAACAACTTTTTTCTCAGTAATGTAATTAGCAACACAGTTCAGTTTCAGTACAGAACTTCCCTTCCAGAAATTACAGAATTATTTCCCCCATATTCTCCACTTCTGAAAGCAGAAACTGCGACCTAAATATACACAGGCTTGTGCTATTGTTAATATGAGGTAGTAAATCGGAATGGAACTCAAAGCTTATCGCCCAGCTCGAATGATAAGATGACTCAGTCTCTATCAAGATTCACTAATACGACACCGACTTGTAATTAGCTTAGCAAAAAGTCAAAATAGAAATATACTACTTCGGAGTTTCGCAAGAAAACCCACGTGCTACACAGCAACTTTTTAACTGTTAAACACAATCTAAAACATAAATCGGGGTAATTTAAAATACTAAATAAAACGCGTGGTGAAAATGCCCACGAGCCAGGTACTAAATCCCCGTATAACGTTAGCGCGTTAGCTTCAGTGGCTTTATTACATGATGATTCGCTACAATAGTAAAAACACCAAACGTTACGAACTATAGCTCACGTTCATGTACGACTACAGTTCTGTCTGTACTTAAAACACTCACGTTTACACTTATAAAGCAAGGAAAACAAACGAAAAACAAACACACATTTTTTTCTCGTTTAAAAGACTATCATGAACAGATCAATAGGATACTGACTGATGATGCCTCTTGCAGCTCTGCTAAATTTGACACAAACCCATTTTAACTTCCGGCAAAATCCTTCGACGTACAGGAGCCGTCCAGCCAATCGGAGGCGTACGGCTGTTGCAGACGAAGTGCATTGTGGGTCATGTTGTTCCCTACACAAATTGATTAAACCAGACTCTTAATGCAAAAGCTGTAAAACACCGTATAGTGACGTGTTGTGCCAGTAGCTTGTAACTAACCTGTTCCCCATATACATTTGTAATCCAGTTATTCAGCTAATTGCCACAATTTCCTGTGTATGTTTGATTATGTTCTTTATTGTCCAAAAAAAAAGATTAATAATTTAAATTTAGTAGTACATTTGTGGCCTTTGGCAGATGACTTTATCCAGAGCGACTAATGTTTATCTTATCCAACTGATAACACTCTCTTCATGTAGCTTTTGGGCACACAGGCCTTGCCATGCTGGAATCATATTTGGAACTCCTACGTCCAGTAAAAAAATAAACAAATAAAACATGTTACAGCATATAGACATCCTAGACAATTGTATGCGTCCAACTTTGTGGCAAACGTTTAAGACACTTATGTGGGTGTGTTGGCAAGGTGTTCAGTGTTCATACATTTGACACTAGTGTATAAAAGGCAGCTCCAAATCACTCTGTGGAGTGTATTAAATAATTAAAACAAAACATTTGCATATACTTATGCTTGTACTGTGGCTCAGTAGCTAACATTTCTCTCTCCCAGTTCGTGTTTAGTTTGATCCTGAACTCATGATTGTGTAGTTTTTGTGCGCATGTATGTGTGTTTGTGTGTGCGTGCGTGCATATGGTGTCCTGCAACAGACACTGGATTTGAAATAGTGGTAGGCATCCTCAGTCTCACCGTGTTTGGAAGGTTAGAGTTGCTCTATCTGTAGACCGTTCTCGGGTTCAGCTATTCTGAAATCCACCATGACAATGACCAGGATAAAGTGCTTACTGAAAGTGAGCAAACCTTTACATATTTCTGCAGCAAAAAGTTAGTTTTAAAAAAGTAAAACACTAAAATACAAAGCAGTTTCCTTTATTTGTTACAGTGACAATCATTAAATACATAAAATATGCTACAGCAAAAAGGTGGACACATCCCTTAAAAATACATGTAGGCTGATAATGCAAGGGGAACAAGGTGCGCGTTCTAAATGAGTGTGCAAATTATCATACAAACTAAATACACAGACATTGCATACTTGAGCCCACACTGACATTGAAATACTAAATAATTTTTTAAATATTGGTTTTGGGAGTATCAAGTGCTAAAGATTAAATTCAAATAAAACTGCCTACCACTGAAAATAAAAAAACATTTTAATGAATTTTTCTTTCAGAAATGTCAGTCAGAAGGATTCAACAAATATATGAATTACAAGTAATCTTGAACACATTTATAAATAAACCATATAAAGCTAAACAGACACATGAAATGTTAAACAATTCATTCAGCAAAATAAGTCGGAGTGTTTTGTGCTAAATGAAAATGCCAGATCCTTGTGACTGACAGATAAAATAAAAAGTTGTTGAATGAAAGTTGATTAGAAAATATAAAAGCGAAATACAGTACACAGTCAAAGATATTGGTGAGGAGGAGCAGTGTGAACTGGAGAAAGTGGAGTTACAGAGTAAAAGCCTTTTTCATGCAGTTTTTCAGACCTGTCACAATTAATACAGATTGAACATGAGGTTATTCAAGTTGATTGGAAATAGTGTGATGATCTGGTACCCCATATAGAGTGTATTACTGCTTTATAGTCATTGGCCAGAGTAAACCTACTGGAGATGAATAAATGACTGATGAATATAGAATAAAACCAGACACGGCCTGGTGCAAAGTGGACTTCCTTTTAGCACAAAGTTGATTTTCGTCTAATAGAATACCCGAAGTACAGTATTTCCTTCTTCGTGTACTACAGCACATTAAATTTGATGACTGACATTGTCATTTTATAAAAACATGTAATGTTTGGACTAGTGTCTGCTAAGATGTATACCATTGAACTATAATCACTCATTCTGCCCTAACAGCCTCACTTTTTCTCTTTCAAGAAAATTAAAACAGCAGCTTGTCATGTTACTATATCCTGAAGACTTTGACAGAGGAAAACCTGACCGTTACAAAGCATTGTCACCTGAGGCTCTGAAGGTTTAACAAAATCAGATTTAACAGAAAACCTCACCGTATCAACTATCATGTCTTAGTTAAATAATCTGAACTTTACATTGTTTCTTCGTTTTTTAATAGACCACATATTATTTATGAGGCACTTCCTTCATGAAGGTCCCCATAGACAAGTTGCTACTACAGAAATAGAAATACATTAGAATGAGTGCATTCATATCAATGTGATTTTCATTACATTTAACACCATTGTAAGAGCTGCTGTTCTAGAAATAAAACTGTCATTCCGATCAATTCGGACCAATCAGAATCAAGAACCAAACTGTGCTGTGATTTAAAATAATCTCAATTCCATCAAAAAGCTACCTCTCTCTAAAAAAAAAAAAGCTATACTTCATGCACTTATCTACTCAAATCGCTATATTGTTGTCACTATTTCACTCAAAGGCTATAAACCTTTCATCTTTAAATCGGGGCTGTCATGTAATACTGTGTTAATAGACCAACTCCTGTTAAAATGTGCAGCAAACAAAGATTAGTATAAAATTGTACATTGCTATTGTACCATTTATGTATAACTTCTTATGTTTGCATCTTTAACATATTTCATTATTTGCAATTGTTTCCTTGTGTCGACAGTCTAGTGCAAACATTTGGATCTCTATGAGAAACCAAAGAAAATCAACTAATGGTGTGCATTTAGTCACATGTAATAAAAAAGTTAACAATTAACGATAAGGGGTTCCATTTCTTATATAAATGTTTGTATACACTACAGGTAGGCCCCTACTTACGATAGAGATCCGATGATCTCACTGTAAATAGAAAATAAGTTGCTACATGACCTAGTCTACCCATGAGTCTTAAAGAATAGTGATCACAAGGCAGGAGATGCCGTGCGCACAAAACTTTAAATATTTATAAAGAATTTACAATATTGTCGTATCGCTAGTCGAAAATTTGTCACACCAATGTAACTCGGTGATCTGAATATTAGCAAAAGTATTGTGAGACACATCCATATATGTTTTGTTATGTTAACATTCCAGTCTCACTCTTACTCCTATGATAAGGTCCACACGACACTTCATGAAAGGCTTTCCACTGTATGCCGGTGTGGCTTTTGGGATTTTCCCATTCAATGATAACAGTATATAGTGAGATCAGCCCAAAGGGGCCTGGAGTGTCATTGGTGTTCCAGTTCATCCCAACGGTGTTCAGTGTGGTTGAGTGCAGGACACTCAAGTTCTTCCACTCCAAGCAGAACACGCCATGTTTTCATGGTGCTCAGGGGCTTTGAGCAAAAGGGCATTGTCATGCTGGAACAGCATTTAGGCCTCAGATCCAGAGAAGGGATAATTTATAGCTATGTTTAATATAACGTATAACTATATACATTTATTTAGAGATCATCATTTTGTTTGTAGTTTCTTGTGGATGAAAAAATTACATTTTCCTTCCTAAAGCCAAGAATTATTCAAAAATGGTTATACTATCACTATATGTCTAGAAGTACACTACTGTTTTGCGTTTTATTATAAAAGTAGGATAAATCAAAAGAGTACCCATAAATAGTTGGACGCTAATTGTGAGGCAGAATTTTTTAAAAGCGTGACAGGCCTAGCTGCCGTACCGGTCTTACAAATGTAAGTAAGTATCTTAACTACTTTCATCAAGAAATTAATACAAAAAAGTGATGTAACATTTCAATAGGTATTAATCTACAGTCTGCTGTGGCTGTAATTGTAATTTTGTTAAAAAACAGACACTATTAATAATAATAATAATAATAATTTTATATTCATAATCTTTCAGAATACTCTTTAAGTAGGCTTTTTGATCACACCCACACACACCACCCACACACAGTGATTCACAAGCATACACAGATTCACGCTACGTGGGCGGGAAGTGAATATGTCACTGAGAGCATAACGCTTAAAAACTAAATTAGCCCATAACTGATGTAATATGTTGCTGGCAAGAACAAGCAGCACCAATCTGTTAAAAAGTGCATTATCAGACTAATGGTAATAACTTATTCAAACACAAGTAAAAGTGGCCTCTTCATTCATTACAATAAAATAAAAAATAGTTGACTAGAAACAAGAAAACAACATTTTTCAAAAATGATGCTAGAAAGTGAACAAAGAGAAGCAAACAACATATTTGAGTGTGTCTGGTGCTTTGTGTCGCAGCCAAACTTCATCTATATCTCGGTGTGAACTACGTGCAGAGATCAGGACACTCATGAATCTCTCGCAAACCTCACGGAATGAAGAAACGTGAAACAGTCTAATAAACACATGATGGTTGGAGCGTCACTCTCACCTTTGAAGGAGCGCGAAGTAAAAGTAATTTAATGTAAGAGCCCTATGGGAACTCCCGTCCTATTAAAACTCCATGAACTCTTTAGCACACTTCTCTGTGTCTGAGATGCGGATCTCTTCCTCTTCATAGTCGTCAAAGTTGCTCGTGTCACCTGGCCCTCTGCACTTTGGTATGATGGGAGCCTCGACCTGAAAACAGAACGCTGTCAAAGTGGGTCCCAAACACCAAAATTCGCATCTAGTCATTCTTTACAGGAAATGTTCTGACATGTGCGGCCTAGGCTAATGTTCTCTTTGCCTTGGAACCTAATTGACTTGGTTAAATGAGGTTAAGGGGCTGTCTAGTCACAATCCATAAAGTTTTGGCGCACTGCAATGTAACGCATCACAAATTTGAGTGACTGGATATCATCTTCATTCTCCTTCATCATGGTTAACCACAGGGTGACAAATTCTATTAGGAGAGCTAGGCCCTGTTCTTTATTTCGCTTGATGGCTAGAAGTATGTGGAAATCTAGTCATTAGAGCCACAAGCCTCAAATCCACTAATTTAATTGGACTTGGCTCCACATTTGCACCGATAATCTCCTAAGAAAGTTTTATACTTGATTTCGGAGAGTTTCATGACATTAATGAACTCTATCCATGCCCCACTTTAAGTGGCAGGGTAGGTGATTTTGTTCAAAAACATGTTGCTAGTCAAAAGTCTCGTCAAATCTCGAATGCACTCTAAGTTAAGTGGTCTAAATGTATTTAAATTTATTTATATCGCTGTGGAAGGGGTACAACCCAAAAAATGTCTAATCAAAACATTCGTTCCGAACATTATGATAGGGTGTCCAACGCTATGCCTGTTTAAGCTATAAATTTGCTCTGTGTAATTACATTTTTAAAAAGTAGCTTACGTTGGTTGTTGTAATATTATACGCTTTTTACCGTAATATTTACTCACCGCTGAATTAGACATGAGCTAATCTGACTATCTCTTGTCTTGTTAATTTGAGCCTCTGCTCTGCCTGAGCACATTCATGTTTTGGAGGTGTAGCTTTGGAAAATGATTATACCCTGAGGGCAGGTCTCTGGGTTTCAAAGCTAGCTTGCTAATGTTAGCCTCTATGAAATCTCCTACCCTACATTTAAATACTTGAATTACGTATATAATATAATGAAGTTATGCTAATTTGTGTGTAGGTGTGGAACCAATTGCCAAGCTCAATCTTTCTCTATTAAATCTCCTTCATAAATTTACATTTCCTTGATGACGTTCAATGAAATTCACCCAAAGAACATCATCAGCATTTATGTTAAATATTTACATTTAATATTACATTTAACATTACATTTATCAATGTAAACAGGGTTCACCGCTCCTTTTTTATTAATAATCAGATGTGACTTTCTATTATGATTATATATTATATTTGATAAACTGAGTAAGCAAGCAATCAAACCTTTCTTTCATAAATAGCAATCCAATCTGTTGTAGCAAACCACTTGTGGTTTTTAATGTCGTTGACGCCATTCTTTAGATTGCCAAAGCGTTTGGTGAGATCAACCTGAAGAAGATTTCTCAGCAATTCCTTCAGATCAGAACTGAAGTGAGAAGGGAATCGTACCTGGATATAAAAAAAAAATTGAAAATGTTTACCGTACAAATACGGTTTGAATAAAAATGTGAATATACTACAAATAGTTTGATGGTTATACATTAAAACAAGAATAAAAAACATTCCAAGCAAATGTTATCATTAGAAACAATTAAGATATGTAAATTAAAACCAATCTCAAAAGATTCCTCTAGATACTGATGGCATACACGTTTACCTTTCCAGATACAATTTTCTCATATATTTGGATCGGCTGGTCAGCAAAAAAGGGTGGGTAACCTGCAGCCATCTCATAGATCAGAACACCAAGAGCCCACCAATCCACAGCTTTATTGTAGCCCTAAACACACATAATGCATAGAACCATTAATTGGTGCTGAAATAAATGGATATAAAAACCCTTTTCAAGATTTGTGCTTTAGGCTTAACCTTGCTAAGGATGATCTCTGGAGCCAGGTATTCTGGTGTGCCACATAATGTCCAAGTTCTTCCTTTTACTCTTTTAGCAAAGCCAAAATCTGTGACCTAACAGACACATGTAACAAATAGTTGTAAGATGTAAGAAAACAAGTACAGCGTTTATATCTTTATAGTGGGTGTAACTGGTGTTACCTGGATGTATCCATGTTGATCAATGAGAAGATTCTCAGGCTTCAGATCTCTATAGATGAGGTCTAGTGAGTGGAGGTACTCAAACGTCAGCACGATCTGAGCTGCATAGAACCTGGCATGGTGCTCACTTTGAGTAAAATGTGAAATATTAAATTAGCCCCAACGAGTTAACAAACGCGAATGAAAATAAGCAGCAAACCACGGTTTGTTATCAGGAACAACACAGTTTTACTATTTACCTGAATCTTCCGATTCGTCTGAGGTGTGAGAACATCTCTCCACCAGGGACATACTCCATAACCATATACAAGTTGGAGTTGTCCTGAAAGGCCAGAATATAACTGTTAATTTAAGCAGTGCATACAGAAAGAAATCATTACACACAATGAGTAATTTGTGAGAACTCATTCAATCAGATATTTACCTTGAATGAGTACTCCAATCTGACTAGAAATGGAAAAGAGACTGCCTGCAATATTCTCTTCTCGTTTAACGTGTGCTCTATTTGTTTCAGCTTCACTACCTGGGAAACAAGCAAACAAAACATGAGGTTATATCATGTAAACTCCTGTAATAGTGTATATTACAGTAATAAATTATGTACTTCACATTAAAAGTGATTAGGAAGACATTTGTTTGCCGACATTTGTATAGTCGAGATAAAAACAGAAAACTTTACTGTGGGAACATTGGTGGGTTTGGAAAGTGATGCGTTACCTATACTATAGTGTATAATCTATATACATCTAATATCTGTTTATTCTCTCAGTGGCATTATAAAATTACACTTATTAAAATTTCATCATAATTACAAATCATTCTATTATAATAATGAAAATGATAATGTCCAGATTTAAATGTATAATATTTTTGACTTGTAAATGGCTAATAAAACTATTAGTTATTTTATTCTTCAGTAGCACGTTACATTAAAAAATGTAAAGGATCAATTTAAAAATCTAAAAAACATTAAGGGTTAACTTTACACATACATTAGTTACAATTAAAGCATAAGACATAAACATGGTAAACATGGAGACATTTTAATGATGGTGGGATGTGCTAATCAAGGGCCAAATTGTAATGTCTAGACGACTGGATCAGAGCATCTCCAAAACTGCAGCTCTTTTGGTGTGTGCCGGTGTCACGGTTAAGGACTGTGTGGGTGTTCACTGGTTGGTTGTTTGGTTCACATAACCTCACGTGTTTTCTGTTGTCATGTTTCTGTTCACACACACACGCACGCTCACTCTTAATCACGTTCATTTGTAATCATGTTCACCTGTGTCGAGTTTAAGTTCAATCA
>JAOUQX010000003.1:12890551-12903351 GCA_028566295.1 Liobagrus marginatus
GAGTAAAATTAAGTAAAATCCTTTTTCAGTCCTTTTTCCTCAACAAAATAAATATCTTAATAGAAAAATGAAGTGCTGCAGTGTGATACAGCACACGTGTAAGATAGCTCAGACTGCAAAGTTTTAAAGTGTTTTAAAGGATCATGTCAAGAAATAAAACAATAAATAGACAAAGAAATCTCAATTCTGGTCAAAACTGGGGTCGAATATTACTAATAAAATCGATATTAATATAATCGCATGATATTAACAGAATATATCATAGCTTTATATAAAATGTAAGAAGCGTAATACGATACAACACCTGTTCCGTGGCGTAGACAGCACATGCAAAGTTAAAGTGCTTTAAGAAGAGTTCGAGTCCATAGCGGAAGCCTGTGTGCTAAACACATGTACAGCTTTACACATGGTTCTAATCATTATATCGAGCATTAATCAAACTATTATCGCTTTATCGGGGCGGAAATAATATCGCGATAATTATCGTTATCGTTTTATCGCCCAGCCCTACCTACAACGAGTCGCTGCCTCACAGCCGCCTTCGTAGAGACTCGGGAAGCCGAGTCACTCCTTCACATCACCTAGAAACTCCACACAACAAAATCTGTGGATGGAACGGGAACAACAACAACAACCTGGTAGTCGCCACCAAAATCAAGTCGATACCGTTCATACAGACCAGAGGTCATTTTGGGGTTTGCTAACCCTTCATCAGTAATCTCCGAGCGCTCGGGTTCAGCGTCGCTCGGCAGGAACAGAGCGCTCTCAGTGCTCGCGGTCACGTACAACGCCGGCCGAAGAATGCCTCCACACGAGCCGAAGACAGGACGTGTTCTATTCCGGGAAGACACTGAGCGCATTATTGAGGGAAAGTGTATAAGAGGCCCTCAGTTTTTCCTTTTCTCAGTCTGTCTGTCTCTTTCAGGCTCTCACACTCGCTAACATCGATTTAAACCAGGTCATCCACGGCAGTACGAGATTCCGAACCTCGGGTGCTTCAAATTGCGTTACGCTTAACGGCGCCATCTTCAGTTTAACCACTGTTTCGGGAAACCAATTGTTGCCTTGGGGATCGGGAATAAAGAACAAATAGCTGGTGTTATGTGACCCCCCCCCCCCCCTGCAAAAAAAAAACCCCGCACAGTTGAAGAGAAACCACTAAATGTTTGACTTTCTTTCAATGAAGAACTTAAAACTTTGGACTTCTGGTCAGAAAATCGTGGGTTCAAATCCCATCACAAACAAGCTGCCACTGCTTGGCACCTGAGCAAGGCCCTTTACCGCTCAAGCGGAAAAATAACATCAACGTAGGTAGTTTTGCATACGTGCGTCTGTCCAATGCCAGAAATGGAAACGTAAAAGCTAGCTCCGTTATACGAACGATCTGTTACTATGGAAACGATAACGTGTGAAAAAGAACGCAGGAATGTAAACGTATTAAAACAGAGTGTCTCGCTGACCAATTCAACAGCGCTGTGGTACAAACTCTTTTTTTTTTTTTTTTTTTTTGTTCTTTTCCTTTATCTTCAATCGCTTCGTCAAAGTGTATCAAGAGAAAAACTTGTGGTGATGATTACGCTAGGTATGTGCGGAATTCCGTCGGAAACGGTGTTGGAATAACACAAGCGTCAAACAAATCTATCTCCGTCTGAACGCCGAACTTGAAAAATCCATTCCACATGTGCACACTCACACTCACACTCACACTCACACTCACACTCACACTCACACTCACACTCACACTCACACTCACACACACACTCACACTCACACACTCACACACTCACACACTCACACACTCACACACTCACACTCACACACTCACACTCACACTCACACTCACACTCACACACACACACTTTATGCCACATCTGTCGTTAAAGAAACCGAGATACAATGCCAAATGCAGATCAGTCTGAAGTTCGTCTTACACACACATTTGGAATAGTAGTGGTTTACAAAAGGGTAAAAGACCTGCTCAAATTACTCCATGATCTTACACACATGCACGCACACTCACACAAGCTCACACTCGCACACCAAATCAACGTGCAAGGTGATAAAACCCCAGTTAACAATGCAAAAACATGGAGGCTGCAAACACAGGGCCGCTTTTCTCTTAGCATGAACACGCTAATGCTGCGTTAACTAACTCTAAAACAGCCAAGAAGATTCCAGGCATTCCAGGGTACAGACCGTTACCAAGTGAGACGTGTTAGCATGGGGGGAGGTTTGGGGGGGGGGAAGAAAGGAAAAAAAAAAAAAAAAAAAAAAAAGCCACCAATAGTTTCTCTCAGGCCTTCGAGTCTAAAAAACACAGCAACCGTTATTGACTCTTATCATCATCATCATCATCATCATCATCATCATGTGTGCTTTCAGGAACCGCATGAACATCGACTACGACAGGATTCCTCCCATAAAAACACTACACCTTGCACTGACTAGTTGCAGGTCAAGCAGGAAATATCCCTGGGTCAGTGAAGTGGGCAGTTTCAGAGAGACTCGGGCGAATGGTAAATCTGGCCAAACAGAACACATTTCCTTTCCATGAGTCAAGAAAGGTTCGTTGTCAATCAAGAACTACGCATGGTTTGTTGAGGATGGTACATTCTGGGAGGTCCACACCGCCGAGAATCGTACGTCTCGGTAAAAAGGAGGAAATAAACTGCTTTTATTGTTTGACTGTAAAGCCAGAACTACCGCGCTACAGACTGTGCTCCAAACACGGCTTTAATATAAAATGGTGGCTTAGTGATTAAAAGGACTGCTGATTGGTAAATCATGTGTTCGACTGCCCATGCTGGGCGTCTGAGCAAGGACCTAAACTGCCCAGTTGGATAAATAAGATAAGTGTAAAGCGCTTGACATAAGGACGCCTGACAAGCGCTATTATTAAATATAAATGTACATAACACTAGCGTCTACAAAACACAATCTACTCTCCATCCACTAGCTGTACTGTACGTCGTAGTGGTCATCAGCAAACAGCACAACGCCGGATAGGGGGGTGGGGTGTATGCGAGGGTTAGAGAGGTGACATCAAGAACTTCAGACAAGTTCTTCATGTCGCACCTCCCACCCGGGATCTGTCCAACACTTTGCCACACTGTCAAGTGGCGCGGTGATGAATGATCGTCGGTGTGTGTGCGCGTGTGTGAAGGCATCATTCAGCACTCGAGTGGAAGGAGGAAAAGCACGCGCGTTCCTTTTGCACGGTGCAGATCTCCAGAGACAACAGGAAGATGCGTCCGTCTGCTCTAACTGGACCGATTCGGTTACACGCGTTGATTTGTAGCAGACCTGCGTACGGTACGACGTATAAAACTCCGTCCCGCCTGTTAATGATCCGTCGCCGTGGGTTCACTCTAGACGCGCTGTAAAAGTCATCTAATCTCCTTTCTTCATGTACAGAACCCCCACCCCCCTCCATCCCCCAAATTCCCCCAACCTCAACCCCCCGAACCCCAAACCTCCGTCTTTTTCTCCTCCTTCACTCAGGATGATTAAAAGTCAGCCTCAGGAATACAGCTTCATTCCCAAAACCTGGATCTTCCCGGCGGAGTACACGCAGTTCCAGAACTATGTGAAGGAGCTCAGGCGCAAACGGAAGCAAAAGACGTTCATCGTCAAACCGGCGAACGGTGCAATGGGGCATGGGTAGGTCACAGTAAGCTTAATACACTTTGGGCACGTGTGAAGTGTGTAGGCATGGACATAGCAGCCGATTTAACTTTATGTATTATTGATTATAAATAGCTAATAATTTGAGTTTTTGCTTGCCTGACTGTCGCTGTGTCCTTAAGTTTGGACCATATTGATGTACCTCGTATTTGACATGTTTTTTATTTTATATGGTGTAGCCCAGTGGTTCCCAAACGGCGGGGCACGACCCCTTGTGGGGGGTGGCGTTATAATAAGGGGGCACGGCAAGGCTATAGTGTACACTCAGCAGATTCTTATAGAGATGCACTGAAATTTAAGAACCGCACAGCACTCGTGTAGCGCTCGTAACGCAACGTGCGCTCAAATAACGCGCCAACAGAACATTTCTATGTAGTAAACTTGATCCTGTTTGCAAGCTTTAAATTAGTTTTGGGAACATCATGGAAACATTATTTGAACCCTTGGGGACCTAATTTAAAGGTTATTAATATATTAAGGGACTATTTTCCAAACCATTGTGAGTTAAGTAGGGTTGGGGGAGCGTCATATTTTTTTATTCTGCAAGAAAAATGTTTGGGAGCCACTGGTGTAGCCTATGGGTGTAATGATCAGTCATTATATGAAATATTAATATCTACATACTTCAATAGACTATCAAGGTGATTTGCCTGTTATTCGGATCATTTTATATCATTTCTGTCTGCATTACCTTTCGTAAATTAATGTTCGGCCTGGTCACATAACGATCGTAAACTGCTGAATTCAAATCAAAGGTGCAAATATTGAATCAAGGAATCAACATTGCATATGAAGTGGAAGCCTGAGGTTTACACTAGTAAGAGTTAATAACATTTTCATCATCATTTACATCATACGTTTATTTATAACCACTCTACATTTTATAATACTTAGGCTTGTAATATATTGCAAAAATCCTTAAACCCTCCGGCTAAAAGATTTATAATTTGAATACATTTTTATGTAAACTTGGCTTGTAATTCAGTTTTGCACCAGCAGATGGGAGTGTTGACACAGATAAAGCAGCGCAAGAAACACGATCTCTTTTTATTGTATTTTTTTTTTATTTTATACATTAGGTATACAAATGCACGTTGCTTATGGACGTATGCTACAAGTAAGCCGGTATTTATTAAAGGTAAGAGTCATCAAAGGTTGAATTATTGCAGCGTGTTCTGAAAGTGAAAGAAGATGAGCTTAACTTGGCCGATCGGAGGGGGGAGAGGGAGGAGAGGCGGGAGATTCAATTTGGAAACGCTCGGCGTGATGCAGGAAATGAAGTTATATCTTCCTCCGTAATTTATTTTCAGTTGGAAAGCTAAATTCATTGTTTATGTCTGAGTTTAGGCATGTTTAAAAAAAAAAGCACAAAGCAAAAGAGGCGTAAAGAAGAGATCCCCACCGGTGCCAAATTAAACAGTTGGCTAAAGTGGGTTTTGATTATCTGCCATCAGAGCTCATCAATCATGTCATATGATTCGCCACCACAGCCGCAAACGACTCAATCCAGTCCGGATGTAGTGCAGCTCAGGGGAGCGGAGCCGGGTTTCAAAATGCTAAACGCGCACAACAATGTACAGTATGTTGTATCACTGTGTGTGAAATTTTGTGGCACACTGTGGCACTGTGTTGATGATTGAGTCTAAAAGGATCACTAAAAGTCTGTTAGCCCAAATCACCTTTAGTATTATTCGTAGAAAGCACACAGCTATTGAAACATCTTGCAATTGTTTCACTTAAAAAGATTTGTGGTAAAAAGCTGAAGATTAAAACAAGCCTGACTTTTTGTGATGTATCATCAGAGGGTGTACAAATTGTAATAATGACTCTGACGAGGACGTGAACACATTTTGAAATATTGCAATTACGGTTATAACAATATGATGTGAACGAAGCATTAGTGTCGCGCAGGAAAGGAAAATCATATAACCAATTAAACGAACCTCGTCTGATATCAGTAGATTTTACTGGCTAAAAGGTTTTTTAAGGCAAAATAGCCACCACTTCACTCCATCATACATTCTTCGTTCGGCGCACATACTGATGACTGTGTGCCATAAAGCCTGAGCCCCGGCGACAAGCTCTCCAAAGCAAATAAATGATCGCAGAGGCTGAAATGGTCCACGATGTCTGATCCTATTAACCTTCGCCTAGTCATGGTCTAGAAACCAGCAGCAGAAGGCAGTCCCAATAAATCCCAGCCTTTTTGTGTTATGCTACAGAGAGCCATATTCAATACCAGCACACAAAACCCCTTCTTAAATATGTATGGAGCACAATTCATTTTTTCCTTTATAACAAAAGGAAACTTTTTTTTTCTTTCGCAGTATATCTTTGATTCGAAATTGCGAAAAACTCCCAGCGCAAGACCACTTCATTGTGCAGGAGTACCTGGACAAGCCCTTTTTGATGGAGGGCTACAAGTTTGACCTGCGCATTTACATCCTGATCACTTCCTGTGACCCTCTACGGATATTCCTCTACAATGATGGCTTGGTGCGGATGGGAACGGAGAAGTATCATACCCCTAACGAGTCCAACCTGGTGAGAATGCCACAGCAAGCCACGCCAAAACATAAAGGAAACAGTGTTAATATTTGGCTTGACATTTAATTGCTTCAGTTCTTTGCAGAATTAAGAGATTTACAGTTGTCATCATTTATACCTAACTGAAATACGCAGAGCAAGCATAACATTATAACCACCTTCCTAATATTCCTAATATTGTGCTGCTCCCCCTTCTGCTGCCAAAACAGCCCTGACCCATTAGACCTCTGAAGGCATGCTGTGGTATATGGCACCAAGATGTTAGCAGCAGATCCTTTTAAGTTCTGTAATTTGTGAGTTAAGGCCTGCATTACTCATCAATGAGCCTTGGCCGCCCATGACCCTGTCGCCGGCTCACTACTGTTCCTTCCTTGGAGTACTTTTGATAGATACTGACCACTGCAAACCGGGACAAAATGTTCACATGCTGCCTAATATATCCCACTCACTAACAGTAATATATCCCACTCACTAACAGTAATATATCCCACTCACTAACAGTAATATATCCCACTCACTAACATTAATATATCCCACCTGCTAACAGTAACATATCCTACCCACTAACAGTAGAATATCCCACCCAATAACAGTAATATATCCCACCCAATAACAGTAATATATCCCACCCACTAACAGTAATGTATCCCACTCACCAACAGGTGCCGTGATGAAGAGATAGTGTTATTCACTTCAACTGTCATTATTATATAATAATTCAGACACAATCATAGTGTGATATTACGTGTTACTGCAGACAGGCAAACGAAGTACAGTTCTCATTTATTGTTAATAGACTATGCTAGCAGGAGGCTAGCAGTTCCTTGCTAAAACTGTTGTTTTCCTTCTTTGATATTCATTCAGAGTCAGCTATATATGCACCTGACGAATTACTCAGTAAACAAACACAACGAGAATTTCGAGCGTGATGAGACGGCGGACAAGGGCAGCAAGAGATCCATCGGCTGGTTCATTGAATTCCTCCGTATCAACAACTACGACGTGACCAAGTTCTGGGGCGATGTTTCCGTAAGTCTGCTTCATTCAGAAACCATATCATGCATGTGGTGACCTGGGAGAACACTTCAGAGTGTGCATAGTTGATCTTTTCTGCTATGACCCTTTTAAAAACTGAAATGAATGACTAAAAATTTTTGGCTGTTACATTCAATTATGCCATCTGGTTAGGGCATAAGTGAAGGACACTGCATCTAGTTTCAGTTCCAACCACTGCATCACAGCTGCTTTAACAGTCAGCATTTGCTTACAAAATGATTGAGGAAATCACACTTAGCTAGTGAGGTTTAAAACAACTTTACACCCCCTAACCCAACAGCTTTGCATGCAGACAGCTGATGCTAGGTTAGAAAGAAAATAAAAACCTATCAGAGTTGTCAAAATAGGATAATATCAGGAAGCAAAACTTAGCAAAACCTTTTGTCTTTCTTCGAAGTTTCCGCAGACCACCTCACAAATGGAAGGGCGCTTTTTTCATCTATCATTTAACACATTACAGCTCCCAAAACTTTGTGTCATAGCTGTACCCCTGTTTTGACAGTGCACGATCAATTAAAACAGGTGTACTGATAGACGTGTATCTTGTCTGATCTGTCATCATGACCCGTCCATTGTTATTTCAATCAAATATACACATATGTTTCTGGGTAGCCACTTTAGCCTGACACTTTGGCTGCATGCTATTCCACTTTACCCTTTTTACCCCCAAGGGACCGTTCTTGTCTGCAGACTGCAGTTTGAGCTGTCATTCTTTTTTTCCCCCCCTCCTGCTGTTCTATTTTCGTCCTGCGCTTCTGTGTTTTACCAGCTCATCTGTCAGCGCTGCCGTGTCTCAGCGCAGCGTTCCTACCTTTCGTACGCGGCCTCAACCTGTCCCACTCATGTAACTGCCCTTCACCTTGACGACGCTCGGGAATATGCAGCGATTAGCAATCCTGCTCTCTTTTTTTTGTCTTCCTTTACCGCTTTTAAAATCCTGCTGGATTCGGTAAATGCAAGTGTTAGCTCATATTTCTATTTCTCCCCCTTCTTTGTCTTCTGCTATGATAGATTCAGTTCACTCACAGTATGTCCGGCATTTCTTTCATTTCTGTATTTTAATTGTACTGTAGAGCCCCCCCCCCAAAACACACACCACCCTTCCACCATGCGGCCGGTTCTTGCTGTTCCTTAAAGCATTTTTTCCTCTTGTTTAAACTTGTGACCAAACAGTAATCACTGAGAATGGGCGGACAAATCATATTCTGATTAACCCTCCCCCACCCCACCCCCCAGAGCACATTTCATTTCCCCTGAAAAAAAGGCAGTCTAGAAAATGACATCTAATGTAATTTTACTCAAACGCATGACACGCTGGTTAGCAGGCTGATCCTTTAAAGGAAAATTCCATCCCGAAACACAACAAATGTGTTTGAAATATTTGTCATGTGCCTACCGATCCTGGTGCTAATTTGCGCTGTGAGTAGTTTGCTGTTAGCGATTGTTTGCTGTTCTGCCGTCACACGCAGACATCGCGAGCGCCGTTAAAGGGGTGTTACAGGACAGGACAACGCAACTATCTCAGACATGAAACAAAAGAGTAAAAGCGTTATTTCTCACTCCTCATTTCCCAGCGTCAAATCAAATGTCACCGGTAGAGATAGTAGAGACAGCGAATGTTGCACTCAACAGTCTGGAATATTCCACCAGAAATAACTGTTATTACCATGACTCATATTATTGCCCTGTAAATCAAAGTCTGTTATTCCACTCATACCATGACGTATTGTTTAATGCAAGCAAGAATCCAGCGTCACAAGCCTGAAAGAAAACAGGAATCTTGTAGCCTACCAATATTTCAAACTTTTAGCCAGTATTTTGTGTGTGACTCGTGTTGTTCAGAAACTAGCAGCAGTAAACAGGTGGTGCCTTTTTGTCTTAGCTGAACTCCTACGTCAGCGCACCATGGCAGGATCGTGAACTAAACTGATATAAATACTACTTCAAATAAGTTAAACACAAAATCCAAGTGTAATATATATATATAATATTACTTCATCAAATGAATGAAAGACCGGAGCAGGTTGTGCTTTACTCTCATTACGAGATTGTTTGTAAATTTTAAACAACCCCATGTGAGGTTGTGACAGCTAGTTTAAAAACCCCTGAAGCTCTAGCTTGTGTTTTTCATGTGCAGTTTGTGTTAATCCTCTCGAGCATGGCTTTCTGACCGCAGGAAGCAGCTATAAGGTTGGGTATTTTTGCATGGTGGACTCTTCTTAACTGCCCGGGCCTGATGGGTGTCTACCAGCACGAGACACAGGCTAACTTTCTGTCAACACTGCGAATGGTCCCATACCCAATTAACATATGGTCAGCGGTGGTCCTCTGATGGTCCTTTTCCATCGGTGGATTACTTTCATTGTGTATGAGACTATAGTCAGTAATTGTAAGCCTACAAATACTTGCCCATGTATCAGGCTTACTCAACACAGTGGACAGGATGTGTAGCTAATTTATGCACACACAACATGCTGAAGTACACATTGAATGAAAGAGTAAACAACTGAGTACTTACACTTTAGAATGCAGTAGGGGTAAACGCAGTGGTGCAGCTAAACCTTTGTATTCCTTCTTATTGAATCTTTGGAATATGACTGACACTTATACTGAGACGGACTAAATCCAGAAGAACTGTAGCAACGTCTCCAAGATGCTTTAAGAAACCGACCTGCAAAGCTACAGTACTGTTATACGCTTTAGGCCCTTTTGTAAAAATGCTGTAAAATGAGGACGCTGTTAAAAATTATGTCATAAATATATTTTCTTTATCATTTAAGTACTATTAACTAAATGAAATCATCATTTGTTGCGAGCATCCTTTGCGTTTAAAGCAGCTTTTGCCCTCGGTGCACTTTTGCAGGTCGGTTTCTTAAAGCATCTTGGAGACGTTGCTACAGTTGTTCTGGTTTAGTCCGTCTCAGTTTGTTTACCGCTAACCCTAACCCTAACCTAACCCTAACCCTAACCTAACCCTAACCCTAACCCTACCCTAACCCTAACCCTAACCCTAACCCTAATCCTTCATGTCGTTCCTGACAGACTGGACGATGACGAGATCGGATCTCTGTGTAAAAATGGATTATTACACTGAATGTCAAAATGAATGTTTGGAAATTTAAACGGATATTTCCTACTGACACACGACCGCAAAAGATAGAAATAACTGACTTAAACTCATTTTTAGCTGGGGAAAATTTCCCATTACTGTGTATCTTCATACAATGCGAGTCCCATGACACTGAAGTCTTCCAACAGGAGTTGGTGGTGAAGACGCTGATCGTGGCTGAGCCTCACGTGCTCCACGCATACCGCATGTGTCGCCCTGGACAACCTCCCGGGAGTGACAGCGTCTGCTTCGAGGTCCTGGGCTTCGACATCATCCTCGACCGCAAACTCAAGCCGTGGCTGCTGGAGGTATAATCTTAGATCTAAAGAGAGCATCCATTCATACTTTCATTGAGTGTGTGTGTGTGTGTGGTTTTGTTTTGATTCTTGTTTTTTCCCCCCCACCGCTCAACACCATCGTGCGCCCCCAGCGAACGAGTACTGTATGGGAATGTGTGTGTATGGTTCCGTGTGATAGCATTTCCTCCACCCAACTGTGTAGCACTCGTTGTTTTCGGGAAAGGCTTTGGGTTAGAAAATAAATCCTACTTCCTCCTTTTTCGCTCACTGCCAATTGACCTTAGGATATTAAATGGCATCCAAATAATAGACTTTATTTTATTATTATTAAAAAGTTTTTCCCTTTCCTTTTTTTTTTTACTTGTTTTAAAAAAAATAAACATATTAATACATCATTTTATAGAAGCTTAGGCACTCGTTGTCCCCAGAACAGACTCTGGAGTCCCTCTGACTAGGAAAAGTGGCCACTGTAGATGGACGAATAAAGAAATAACGTCTTAATCCCAAACAGCTTCCTATAACTTTATAAGTCAGTATTTATTCTAAATGTCTTATAGGGACTAGGAAGCTGTTCAGCCACCAATTAATTCAGCTACTGTAATGTTTTTTACAGAAATATCATAATGAAATTATGAATTATCATAATAAAATAAGAAAATATCATAGCAGTCCATAAGCTGCTGAAAGATCCAGCTCAGTCAGATGAAAAAAAAAAAAGAAGAGTTCAGTATATGCATGAAGGTGTGTCACCTCAAACGCCTGCCCTAAAATAATTTAAATGTAGCTATTAAAACAATCTGTCCAGTTTTAGTGAGTCTGCATCAGTTTAGTGTCATGTTCCGTTTCCACTGGAGCTAGTGCTAAAGCTGGGGGCAGAAAAATCTACATACGTCACCAACATGCCCTGAATTACTTTTTATCTCATGTAGGAGCTGCATAACAGACACTTTTTTGAACTCTAGGCTCCCTATATATGTTTTTTAACTGGTTGACCACTCAGCCTGCTGATTGGTTAATCACGGTAGTGTGATTATGCATATTACACCATGTTTACAGAGAAAAGGGACAAATGTCTATTGCCCTGCTTCTCTGCAAACATTGTGTAGTGATGTAGTGATCGGTTAAACCACACAGTTGCCATTTCCCCCGGCATCGCCTCATACACACTTTTTTTTCAAACCACTTTCTAGTTAGTCTTGGATTTGCCTCGTCGAGTAGATAGTGAGGAGAGTGGTCTTTTCTACTGACCGAGTTATTTATTGATATTAAATTAGTTAGATAAACTCCGTGAAATAAAAATGGGGCCTTTTAAACTGTGGTCTGTAGTTGATGCTCCACCTACTGGCATCGTAGCCTCCCTTGTTGGAAACCAGAAAGGTTCGTATTTTGCCCATGCATCTGTTAAATGTTTAAAACATGCACGATCAGGTGTGCAGTTGTTTCTATGAAAGGGTTGGACATACCGTATCAGGAAGAAGAAACATGTGCAGATGTAGATGCAGTATGATTATGATTATGCATATTACACCAAGGACAAATGTATGTCATTAGCTGTTCACACAAAGTCCCGCTTCTCTGGAAACAATATTTAATGTGCTTAAGCTTTTACCACACCTGTTGATGTACAGTGCAGTTATTTCCTAGATGCTTAATTTGTATTACATCCACTTCAATCTAAAATTATATGTAAATTAAACTTTTATAGGCATGGAATGTTGTTTGGACAACAATTTCACAGTCATCAAAGGCAGTGCCTGAAGTGTTTTTATTTAACGATTTATATTGAAGCCGATATGCTTCACTGATTGTGTAATGAATGTGAGATTATGTGGATGCCGAAGATTAGCGGCAAAAGGCTGTCGAGAGCATCTCGTTAAAAAAAACAAACGAGTCTCCTTTAAGACAGTAGATACTAACAGGAAGCGGCTAATCGTGTAAACATGGGGAGAATATTGCTTATGCTAGGTTCCATGCTCTTTTTCTGTCTGCCTCAGCCTCTCATACCTCTCAGACTAACAAAAGAATGTAGGTCAGGACCGTAATTTCAGCAATGACTGTGTGTGTGTGTGTGTGTGTGTGTGTGGGTGTGTGTATGGGTGGGTGGG
>JAOUQX010000003.1:12903451-12923023 GCA_028566295.1 Liobagrus marginatus
CCCCCCCCCCCCTGGCGACAGTGGTAGTGAGGGTGTGGGGTGTTTCTGAATATTCCATGTCAGGTTTTCTTTCTGTCCCACTCCGAAATCAGCCAGTTAAAGCATGACCCAAATCCTTTAACCAAAAGTGCTTGGGTTAAAAACAAATTCTACTTCCACCCTTTTCATTTTCCCTCCAGTTGACTCCAGAATATGAAGTGGCTTTTAAATAGTAAATATTTTATATTATTAAAAATTAAGTTGTTTATTTCACCCTAGATGTTTCTACTGTTTTATAAAAAAAAGTCCATAGACCAGCTTGAACATTTAAACCCGCCTGGATGGTTTCTTTTCAGTTCCTTCGTTTGAGACATGTAACTCTCAGACCGTGGACATGGCAGCTGAATGCTGAACGAAGCTGGAGTTCGCAGACCCGGTCCTCGTAGGTCCTTCGAGTGTTTGGGAGTGCAAACAGTGTTGGATCCAGTCGTTACACTTCGGCGCTAACGATCTCTCGGTGCTACCGGCAGCCCACCGCAAACCGTCATCAATTAACTTCCCCACAAGTTCCGCACACAGGGGGTGTTTCTCTTTCACGCTACATTTGCAGCGGCACACATTTATTCTCAGTCTCAGCGACAGCAGCACGGATTTAATCTAACTTAAAACGTGGGAGAGACCGAAACGTGGGGGCGCTGTTAGACGATACATCATGAAGAAATCATGTTTAGCTAGCGCAAAAATCAATTTAGGATTAGTTGGATATATACATACATATTTTTTTAAATATGAATCACTAAAATGGGATTTAAACTAACAATAATATCAACATTCCTACCTAAATAAATGCATACGCAGAGGTTTTACAAAAAAATGGCATCGTGAATATAACGAATTAAAAATGGCTAACAATATATGTATAATGTTATACGTATACAGTATATAATACAATAATTATGGTGTTTCTTGGATGATTATTAATTAGGGACGCTCCGATCGATCAGCCGGAGAGCAATATCGGCCGATAATAACATTTTATGACTCGATCGGTATTCACTAATCTTGGCCGATCTTATGAACCGATCTTTGTTTGTATTTAATTCTGTCTTATATTAAGTATCTTGATATACATAGTGTTATGCACAAACCCCATTCTAAAGGCATATTCAAATGTTTGCTGTATAATGAATATTTTTGTGATTATTTAGTAATCTGTTAAAACAATAGTTACATTACATATGAATTCAGTTCAGCTTTTTTATATATATAAATATATATAATGAAAATATAACAAAGGCAACATCTATAGTATTACTTTATCTGAAATAACGGTGATCAGAGAGCTTACATATCAGTTATATAAATCTTGAATCATCGGCATCAGCTGCAAAAATCCTGATCAGCTTAGGAGCTTTCCTATTATGAATTATAATAAAATATTATTCTTCCTATTTGTAGTTTTGCAAGGTGTTAATTTTGTACTTTTCTTGTTCACATGGTTTCCATCACTGACTCTTGGCTTTCCTTATCGGTGTCAGCCTGGATTAGACTGCCGCTCTGATAGAGGTCCCAGCACTCAGCCGCTAATGGTATTAGCAAGGCTCTTTTCCTGCCTGACTTCAGACAGCCTGCAAACTCCCGAGTGCAAGCAAACCTAACGAGGGAACCAAACTACGTCCCAAATCAATTTTGCGCACATACGAACGCTCATCTAAAAGCTAGACAACGTTTAAATGTAGAATGGATACCCCCCACCCCCACAAGCACGGCATGTATTATAAGGAAATGTCCTTCACTTAAAATGTGGTAATTATACTGCAAAGTAATTCTTTTCTGACTTCATTTTCACATTTATTTCTCAGATTCATCAGCCGTTATGCTTTCGCGCATGCTGACAGACCAACACGGATACTCGCATAGCAGTATGAACACGTAAACCGGTTCGACTTACACTTAAAGTCCGTCATATTTGCACGCCGCTTCCATGTGCACACCTATAAAAGTGATACTGTAGTGCTTCTCTCTTCATCAGACGTCTACAGGGGGATGCGTGAGCAGCTCAGCAGAACGTTCCGGCTCGTCAGGCGCACGGCATTGTGCCACGCCGAGAGAAAAGGCAGCTTTTGTTACGATCCTTATCTTAATTCCCCAGGTTTTCCACAACCGCTTTTACCTCCCTTTGACATTCAAAACATTCGGGGCATTTACATGAGCGAGGACGCCAAAACAGCGTAACTTGAGAAGCCTCACATTCTCCACCCGATGCGGTTAGCCGCCGCTTTTCGCCTCTTTAGCGACTGCCACTGTTGGCATGCTAATTATCAGGGCGACGTGATTCAGGCCTATGTTGCTAAGAAGGACAGCCCCCTCCAGAGGTCAGGAGGATTCTAGAGGGACGCCAACACCCATTAGTCAAATGCTGTGGTGCAACACTGATATCATTGCCCTCTGGGCCCGCTCTCTGGGTTTTTTCCCCCCCTCCAAGAGTTTGCCGAAGCCGTTCACACTGGAGCTGTTAAGCCGGCACAATGAATAATGCAAAGGCGAAAGCAAAGGAAGATATTCATGCTACACAGGAAGATTGAGGGACAGAGAAAGATAGACAAAGAGAAACAAAAGGAGAGAGAGAGCGAGAGATCAAATATACATTCCCAATAATGTGTCCTAGGTCCAGTAGGGCCGGGCTGCGGCTGGGAGGCGCTTTATTATGGTTATGAATTTTGCGTGGCGGCTTTTATAGGCCCGCTGTACAGGGGTGGCGGACCCCTTGCAGCGTTCAGTCTCATTAAAACACAGATTATTTTTCGGAATCTTAACACACGCGTGCACACACACACACACACACACACACACATGCAAATACAGGGGAAATATTTTTTCACCAGTATAGTAATTATACCTGTAGAAGGGTGGTGGAGACTTTGTCCTAAGTGACAGGAGGGTGGCTGGATACACACACACACACACACACACCCACTTGCGCGCGCGCACACGCAATCCTTGTGAGGCGCCTATTTTTCTAAATAGTAACACGCATACATTCGCACACGCGCACACACACAAACAGAGACATTATTAGGACCTATAAGGATCCTTTGCCTCCTTTTGTTTTTTGATAGATAAACACACACACACACACGCTTTCCTTGTGAGGCCCCTATTTTTTTTACAGGAACACACATACACACACACACACACACACACACACACAATCACAACCCATTTAAGGACCTTTTGACTCCTTTTGTTTTTTGATAGGTTTGTGTGTGCCTTTTTTTTTTATACACACACACACACACCCACCCTGTGAGGACATTCCATAGGCGTAATGGTTTTTATAGTGTACAAACTACATTCTATCCCACTACCCTACCCCTACTCCTAAACCTACATATCACACAACATTCTAAATTTTTACATTTTTAATACAACATTGTTTAGTATGATGCCTTTAAAACTATTTAAAACTATAAACACACACACACCCACAACAGAAATATCTTACTGTCCTTGTTGGGTCCTTGGATTGACATGATTATTAATGAATCTAATTAATGCCTAACCTTAATCTCAGTAAACAAAACATAACATTTTGTAGTTTTCTCGTGTAGTTTTACATTTATTTTAAAAAGTATGTTGCTTTTGTTATAAACGCTGTGTCTCCTCCAGACCATCCAAGTGTCTGCAGAAGTTAAAAACTGAGATTTATATTTATTTGGCCTTAAAACATGTTTAAAAACATGGCCACACACACATGAGCGCGCAAACACACAAACACACGTACACACACACTGCACTACAGTTATTAAACTAGCAATCAACTGTGCTTTTCCATCAAGGGTCACAGCACATGACCGCAGCACACATGGCCACATCTCTTCCTCTTTTGGTCACCACGATATCAATGGAAATGAAACACAGCACCACGTGTTGCCAGATTTGTGACTTGTAGAACATGCACACTTATTTGAATTTGTGTTTTGGGAGATGTGGCCTAATTGTCCTCCTGCAGCAGAGGGGGTGGAGCGTGTTCCAGTCAAACCAAAATTAATTCAGGCACATTTCTAAATATATTACAGTTTATTCACTATAGTTTAGAAAATGGTCATAAAATTTTACAAGAACTCAGAGAAGAATTGTTGTGTATAATATGCCACAGTTTCTTTATTTGGCTATCTTCACATAAATGAACTATAGTATCCTGCATCCACTAGTAAAACAATATTTACATTTACAGCAGACGCCCTTATCCAGAGCAATTTACATTTATCCAACTGAGCAGTTGAGGGTTAAGGGCCTTGCTCAGGGGCCCAGCAGTGGTAGCATGGAGGTGCTGGGAATTGAACATATGATCTTTGGATCAGCAGTCCAACACCGCGAGCCCTGAGCTGCCACTTCCCTCAAGATTGAAAATGGCATCTGTTGTCGAATAATTTTTGGTTTGACTATATGTGAGATTGGCAGACTGTGACCTTCGAAGGGGCCAAAGTGCCTCCGTATCTAATCTCACTTTCTTTCTCTCTTTTTTCGACTCTCGTTTTCTCTCTCCAACATTCTCGCCCCGATCATTTCAAGGTGAGCTTGGTCACCGTTTCCACTTGCAAGGCGAGACAAGCCCAACCTCAGCTCTTTCTTCCCATCTAGAGTGAGTGACTGAACAGACGCGATACACAAACACAGGCCCATTTGAAGCTGCACAACGACGCTCTCGTCTGATTTCTCCCCGGTCCCTGCAACCTACGGATGCCCAATTCCCCTTCATTGTGCCATAATACAAAGATAACTACAAAGCTAGCGCATTCTCTCGAGCATAGCAGCCTTTTGAAAACCTCAAGAGTTGGTGTATAAACACAACCGTGATTCTTCTACATCTGATGTATTTCGGTTTAGGGGATCTGACCATAAATATTAGAAGAAGGGTGGCATTTTATAAGGTCTCGTTTCCTGTGTTTTGTTAGTTCTTCTGTGTACATGCAAACATCTTCCGTTTCTCAGCTTCTGATTCGTCTATACAAACGTCCGTGCTGCGTTTTGATGAGTCCAATAACTCTAGATGGCAGTGTTTAGCTTTCCCGTACAGTACCATGGGGAGATTTATGAAAGAATGATAGCAGCCATCCATTCATCTGCCCGTCTTTATCTACACTCTAACAAAAAGTAAATGACACTTTTACTGTACTTTTCGAAGAAGCAGACACCTCAAGGATGGGCAACGCAACAGAGGAGCCACCACAGTTACACTGCCATTTATCATTAGGCCATGGGTTTGTACAGCCCAGGAGACTGTGTGATGTGTGTGTGTGTTTGTCCTAGATTGTGTGGAAGTCTTCTCAGCCGTATGGTATAGGTGACCCGGAGGGCTGCAGGTTGGAGAGCTCCCTGACCTTTAAAATGCACAGACGGTAGCTATCGAATTTCAGAGCTGGAATTAGCCACTCGAAATGCGGCGGAGGAACAAAAAAAATGATTGATAACGACGTGAAACGGGAGCCGCAAAGGTTTCAGTAGGGCACCCGACCGGAGCGGCGTTCACTTTCCTCCCTCTGATTTGCATTGCGGCAATCGGTCTGTTCGGCAGCCGGGATTTCAATACCGTTGTGTGTTTGCCTCTCCGAGAAGCCAAGAAAGCAACGTTTGTTTATTTTTGCGCCGGCACGGCTAGGATAATCATTCCAAAGATAAATATCACATATCAACTTTTTGAAACTGTTCCTCGGGTTCCTTGCAAATATTTGTTTTCGCATCTAAGGTGGTCAGAGTGTGCAAAATGCACGCTAACGTTTCTTCCCTTGATTTCCTCAACAGGAATATTCAAATGAAATATCGTCCACTTTAGCTCATGCTTTGTGTCGTGGCTCGAAGAACGCTAATCAAAATCGTTAACCCGCTAGTAGATCAAAGTAAACGCAGACCAAAAGCCTCATACATGTGGGACTAATCGCACAGAGAAACTGAATCATTGAAGCTTTGTCTCTCACCACTGGTCCCTGAGATCACTGACAGCTTATTTATGCATCAAAGCCAGACATAGTCAGGTGGGGAGGTGGAAACTAAAGACTCAGTCAGTATAGTTTACCCCTAAAGCATGCTGGTAATTAGACTGGATTTTGAAGAAACTAAACTCCACTAAAAATATGTTTGTGTTTATTTCGTTTCCTGCTCATTATTATGCTTTTTTTCCCATCCAAGATTTTGACTTTTTTTTTTTTTTAATTAGGATAAAAATCACCAGATCAACAATTTTAGTGAACATAGCCTTTAAGGCTTCAGGGAAAAGGTGCGCTGTGGTTTTTACTAGGGATGCGCTGTTATCAGTATTGGGCCCAATACTGACCTCATACTCATAAAAATACACCGATACTTAAGCCCGATACCTCACATGATGTAATTTATAGTATTTGGCTGACAGAACTGACACTGACACACATGACAGACACCATGTCAGCCTCAGCAGAGTGGAAATATTTCAAACTTAATGATGACATTTCTTTCTTTTTTCTTATGCCCTTGGTTATTATGCTCTTTGGAGCTTATTGCTGTTCTATATTCGTAAATCTCAATGTTTTGTGCTTGGAAAATTTCCACATCACCAAAAAATAAAATATAATACAAGTCCAGGCAAGGGTAATTCAAGTTCAAGTAGCTTTATTGTCATTTCAACCATATATAGCTGAAGCAATACAGTGAAACGAAACAACGTTTCTCCAAGACCATAATGCTACACAGAATAACAGAGTCACGTAAAACAAAACAACACCGAGCTACCTACTACAAAAAGTGCAGACAGTGCAAGACAACCGTACGATACCATACGCCACAGGACAGATACATCGAATATAGCGCCGACCGTAGTGCAAAATGTGGCATTGCACTACTATTAATAATGATTGTTAAAAACAGCAGCATTATTTAGAAGCAGCGGTATTTAAGTATTTAAAGTGACAAGTGAATGACAATAGCAGCATTGAATAAAAGACAGTATTAAAGTGACTGTGCATAACTGGTATAATCGGTTGTAAACATTTTTTATTTTTTGGTATTGGTAAATACCAGAAAGAAATACTGGAAATTGTTCTCGATCTTTAAAAACTGGTATCAGCGCATCCCTAGCTTTAACAACTACGGGGATTCCTTCATTTCAGATATCCTCCATATGCCCCCGATCGCACCCTGATAGATGCGGCCTATGAAACAGAGTTAAAAACGCTCTGGCACACACGATCCTGCGGCGGGTCTGATGTGAAACACTATGACGTCTCGCTGGGAGCTGCGGCAAAAAATCCTGTTTGTCGAAAGATCAAGAAAAATAAAAGTTAAAAAGGAAGCTGTTCTTTATACCTGACATGGTAAATGTGCAGCACACCTGGGTTGCCAAACTTGATGAACCCTTTTTGTTGGTTCATGAGCGGTTAATGTCGCGTAGCTCAGAAGTGAAAGAGAGAGACAGCGATAGAGGGCTGGGGGGTGGAGGTTGTGGGGGTGGAGGTTTTAGGTGCTGCTAAGGTTACATCTGGTACAGTAGATTCGTTGATTTAACCCGCCATTGCTGGGCCTCTCCTTTTATTTGTGCCTGGCACTCAGTTGTGATGTAAATATTATCTTACAGCTCACTTCTAAGCTGGACACACATCAGTAAGCACCTTTGTGGGATTAGCATCCAGCCAGGGCTTGATTTATCCAGGGAACTGGAATCCTTTGTGAAGCCGTGGCCGCATAGGAGGAGGGATGCAGCTGGGTTGCTCTTTTCACCAGCTTTTTCACTCGGTGTCCCAATCTGCCACCGTTGTTCGTGTCCATTGGCGCTGCCCCCGTGGCCCTCTTAAACACTCCCAGCCGGTGAAACTCACTAAACCCGTTTGAAGAGAAAGAGGTGGAAAAAATACGATAGCCTGTTTATGGATTCCTTTCTCACAGTTCTGAGATGCATTAGGAGAATTGGCGTTCACGCTATGAATGGATTTCCCCATCGCTCAGACACACCGATCATTTGATAAAAAACGTTTGAAATAGTTTTTCTATTTGCCTTTAACTTGCAGTAGAAAAACAGTCACCCCACAACAACCCCCCCCCCCCCCCCCCGTCGCATGGATGTTTCTAGAAGAACGTGTCAGATATCAGTATCTTAGCGCTGAGAGGTAGCAGTGCTACTGTTATTTGACCTCACTGTTTTTTTTTTGGTTTGTTCTGTTTTTTTCACTTTTCGCCACCAATTCAATCAGCGCACTTCTTCAGTCTTTTTGTTACACTTAGCAGCTCTCTGGCCATCTGGAGAGACAGAGCGAAGAATTGAGTTTAGCATGTTACAAATAACACTTGATACCTGAATTCACTGGCTTGACAACTGTTTACCTGCTAAAGAGAAAAGAAAGGTTATTCCAAGATTCTGGAGGTTTATTTTTTAAGCGGGCTTATCAACTTCCATGGTGCCCGCTTATTAGCGGAGAACACGATACAGTGTCCTGCTATAGTATTTTTTCCTGCAATGCGGATTAAGCCCAGGCTAGTTTTCAGCAGTCGGTTCTATAACAGGCTGCTGAAAGCAAAAGGAGAGGTTGTGCTGCTGACTGATTGACTGAAAATTTTTGCTATCGAGTGACAGGATGTACTCAGAGGCCAAGTCAAAGGTCAATTCCATCCTGAGTGCCCTCCGTCTCTCTGCTTCCCTACAGTGTTTACTACTGTTTCCTGGTTACGTAGGGAGGAAAGAAACACTATACCCACAAAATTGCCCTCTTGTGTTTATTTCCAGATCAATCGCGCTCCAAGTTTTGGGACCGATCAGAAGATTGATTACGATGTGAAGAGAGGGGTCTTGCTCAACGCCTTGAAACTGTTGAATATAAGGTAAAAAAAAACAAAAAAAACAAACATTTTTTGCTACTACATATTCTCTTTGAGTAGCAGCATTTAAAATAGATGACAAATAAAAACTAAAAGGCATTCGTTTAGACTTATTGAATGTTTTCATTTTTAGCAATTAGATTGAGTTTAGCGTTCAAGGATCAAGCTTTTGTTTATGTTCCGGACCACTCCGATTACTTCCGGGGTCGGAATGTGTGCAGAATCTTATGCACACTGGTTATTAGGTGACTGTATCACTAATAGTATATGGACTAATCTACCAGTATTGTTTTATCTAAAGCCCACTAACTAAAGTCCCTTTTAACATTTCTGTAAGTGTGTGTGCCTGTTTGTGTTTGGGCTCTTGTGTGTTGGGTGTGGAATAAAATACCATGGAACATGCCTTCTGTTTGAGTGTGTACAGTAATTAATCACTTGCATAAAGGACATACTCACTACCACATACCCTGTGTGTGTGTGAACTGTGTGTGAAGCTAACCGCATTCGTTTGTGTATGTGTGCCAAAGACTACAGTCCCCAGGTAGTACACACAGTCCAGGCTGATTGATCATCTCAGACCTGACCTCTAAGCCTGGACTCTTGTGTCCTAAATATAGCCCTCCAGAGCAGCGCTGGCACTACATCAGGACATAAGAGGACGTGGAACGCTCTGCAGCTCACAGGATTGGGTTTCAAGTGTAAACCAACTAAGATGCATTGTGCGAATTCATTCTAGACTCTCCCGACACTTGGTCCATCCGCGGCTCTGCGGATTTATGGACTAACAGGCATATACATTAATAACCAATGCAGTGGGTTGTACATTAATCAGGCAGTATATCCTGTCCACCCAGACAAAGTCCTAAATTTCCAGTTCAGAATGTTAGCATGATGTCTTCATGACGTGAAGGTCTCTCAGATATTTGAACGACTCTGGATCTATAGGTTATCAACAAAAATCCATACCGATGAGTTTCATTAGATAATCTCTAAGGGTTCTAAAGTGACTATACGGATAATCTACATACACTATATTGCCAAAGGTTTTGATACATCTGACCTGCAAGATGTCATAAGACGCCTATAAGACGCCGGTCGTCTTATACACCGGAAAATACGGTATTTATTTAGCTTTTATAGTATTAGTGAGAGCGGCACGGTGGTAGAGTGGTTAGCACTCCTTCCTCACAGCAAGAAGGTCATTTGTTTGATTCCCATCCAGGTTCTTTCTGTGTGGAGTTTGCATGTTCTCCCTGTGCTTGCAGGGGTTTTCCCCGTGTACTCCGGCTTCCTCCACCTCTGAACACATGTGATTGGGCATAGTTGAATTGGCTACTCAAAATTGCCCATATGAGTGAATGTGAGTGAACGGTTGTCTGTCTAAGTGTTAGTCCTGTGGTTAACTGGATATTGACCAGCGCGTCACGCCTTAAGTTAGCTGGGATAGACTCCAGTGCCTTCCAGTACAGGAAGCGCTAGACGATGAATGAGTATTAGTGAGATCAGGCACAGATATGGGGTGAGGAGGTCTGTTCCAGTCACTGTTCCAGTTCATTCAAAAGATGTTCAATGGAATTAAAGTCAGGGCTCTTTGCAGGACATAAGTTCTTTCACTCCAGCCAGAAAACATATCATCATATCATGTCATATCATCATGGAGCGCAGGGGTATTTTCATGTTGGAACAGGGTTTGACTCTCTTAGTTTCAGTGAAGGGAAGTTCTAATGCTACAACATACAAAGACATTCTAGACTTTGGCCTTTGTGTAGACATTTTACAAATGGCCCTCTTTAAGCAGGACTGTTATTTACTGGATTTATATGAACTGGTAATACTAGATTATATTTGTAACAATTATCTAATTAACCAAGGCTGTTGAATGTTGTGAACGTATTGTTTATTGTTAGGTTGCTCATTTCAACATTAACTAAAACACTTTCAAACTAAGTTTTTAATGTTATTTTTATCTGTTACTCTTTGTTAATGAACTATGAGCTAACATGAATGATCAAGGTACAACTGTACTGCTCCAAATATTAATACAGTTACTTTTTGTTTACAGTTTACAGTTCATGACTTCTATTTATATCAGTATTTATTTAACAAAAATCAAATGAGATGAAGAGAAATGGTCAATAGAAAGTGAGCATCCCAGCTACAGTACTCACCCCCTTCTTCCCTGCAATAAACACCAAAGTCAACTAGCAGCTAATACGTACCTGTGACAAGTGATGTAAAAAACAGATGTGGCCATTTCAAAATAACAGACCTTAAGCAGTTCCTAGTGCTTAGGCCTTAATTATAAAATAATTGATCACTATTTGACTTAGTGCTGTTTTTATCCATTAATCATTTTAAAAACTATTGCAAGATTAATTGGTTATCGGCAAATTCCAACCAAGCCATCAGTATCGGTTAAATCCACTACGGGTCAAACTCTAGTCTTTGCCATACAGTGTCTCTATGGCTTAGTTCTTCCAGCATCAGTAGTATAACATGAAAGCAAAAGAAACTCTGATGCGAGTTCACAGAGAGTCTCACAGCCTTTAGTGAAATGTATTTCGTTTCTTTATAGAGCCAGCGACAAGCGGCGAAACCTGGCTCAGCAGAAGGCTGAAGCGCAGCGACGGCTCTACGGCCAGGGCACCATGAAGAAACTTTCAGCAGGTTCCTCCGAGTGGGAGAAACAGCGCCTCACCCTGGAGCGGAGGAAAGAAGAGCTGGTGAGGCATAATGGAGAATTTTCTTCCTCCAGCGGTAACTTGGTATAAAACTTCTCCCCAGGCACACGGGTAATGCTTTGCTGGCAGTTCAGGGCGACAATGTAGCATTTAATTATTCATGTTCAGAAATTACAGAGGCAATACATTTCAAACTTTTAAGTGGCAGTTCAGCGAGACGTGCTCGGCGCTCCGGTTCGGCTCTTGATTGGTCTTTCGGGCCAAGCTTTATTGTATGAAGTGATGAATGAATGTAAAATTGCCGCAGGTAGGTGGTATTTTCAAAGGCCAGGGCGAAAAGTGCATAAGAGGGTAAGAGCGTGGGATTGAGGATGGGGGGGGGTCTTCAGCAGGCGATCATGTTCTAGTGTTTAGCAGAGATCAGTGACTATAATTGGAGGCTCCCTGCTGCTCCCCTGCAAATTGACCATCTGACCTTTTCACAATTACAGTTTTTGATGTATTAAAATGGGAATGCGGGACTTAAATCCATATGAATTATGATTCGACTCTACATATTAACAAGTGTAAGGCAGAGGGGGATTTTTGCATTCGGCTCTTCGTTCACTCTGATACTCGACTTCATTAAGGTGCCTCTAATGGTGGATGTAGATCCCTGATGTTGTTTGTGGAAATAAACCCAACTGAGTCGGATCCTTTCTTAGGGCCTCACCTTTGTATATTTTTGTTTTAGAAAGAGAGGCTGGCCCAGGTTCGCAAGCAGATCTCCAGGGAGGAGTACGAAAAGCGTCATCTGGGGAACTACAGGTAAGCCATGGGAGCATCTTGTCCTGTGGGACGCTTCTTACACTTATAAGGTTAGCTAAGGAGCAGGAAGTTCCCATGAGATTATATAGCACGGTACTGTACACGGCCCAGTTCAGGAAAGCAGCAAGAAAGCTGTGTAGGCCTGAAATGAGAAAAGACAGCAGCCGGGACACAAATTGAATGCCCCTTGGTATGCACACACACTTAAACATGCACATACACAGACCTGCGACATGTTATGCCAAAGTATCAGGAGCTTTACCCTTACGTGAGGCCACAGAGAACAGGGATCATCAATTTTTAATATTCGCCTGACAGATGAGCAGATGCCTGCTTCAGAAGACAAGTCAGGGGTGCTTTGGCTTCTCCTCATCCTTTGCTCATTGCCAATGCTCTTTTGCATTAAAGAAGTGCCTGGTATGCGCCGTGCCACTGCCCTGGGCTTTATTACCATTGCTGCTCTCTGTTTGTTACACTCGAATGCCAAGTGTCTGGTTCTGCCTAATGAAGACCCCCCAATTGGGAAGCAGCACTGGGACTTGATTAAGGTGCCCCTCGTTAGATGAGTCTCCCAACTAACCTTTTTTCCATTTACTGGAACAGAGTTCAGGTACAGGGAACCTGCTTCAAAGAGGAGCCAAAACCATTTAGCGTCTGTAGCATTTATCACACTGCTCCAGGAGTAATTGTGACGAGTCGCTCTGGAATAATGCCTCCACTTTAAAAAGCACAGAGAAAGCATAGAGAGAGAATCTAGTTCAAAGGTCAAAGTTTATTTGTCACATGTACATTATACGTGGTACAAAATACAGTGAAATGCTTTGACGACTAACTGAACATTTGCTGTAAGTTGGGGTGAGGGAGAGAAAGAAATTCTAAAGGGGGGTTGGTTGCATATAAATACTTTTGACAATAGGTACAGTAATTACTAATTACAAATGTGAATCTATATGCAATATGTATATGGCAATAATATATAATAATAATAATACCAAAATAATAAAATAATGTTAATAGTAATAATAAAATAATAATATGCTACAATATAGTATACCAAAGTGTACCTACTATACTATATTAAAATATGCATTGTATGTAAACATTCTATACATGATTTACTATACAATAAGTGTACAGTGTATATACATATTATGCTGTAAATATACAGTGTACGTATACCTTTTGTGCAATTTTTGCGTGTGTGTGTGTGTGCAAAAGAGAGTTCAGGAGAATGAAAAAGAAAAAGGACAAGAAGCGAGAAAATCTAAAAAAGCACAAAGGAGAGTCCTGATGCGTGTGTGTTTATTTTATAAGATATAGATTTTGATTGAGGGCACAGATAGCTTGCGGAAAGAAACTCCTTCTCATTCTCTCTGCGTTCGCTTTTAAGGAGGTTAAATAGGTTGTTTTCCAGCTGTTGTAATTTTGAATCACTACATCTCTGTCCTAATTAAAACACCAAAAATATGCTGAAACATTAAAAATGCTCAGGGAATATGTAGTGGCAGACCAAGATTTAAGCATATGCATTATGACCAAGGTGAGGCGAAAAGAGTCAAAGGGGCATGTGCTGACTAATAGTTTTTTAATAATGCACATATCCAGGCCATAATGCATTTCAATGGCTCTTTTTCCATGGAACTTAAAGGTAGTGTAGGAGATTTCGGAGAGGCTAACGATAGCAATCTTTGAGAGCCCAAAGACCTGCCTTCCCTGCATAATCACATTCTTTCATTCCAAACATTAATTCACCTACCCTACCTTTAACATTTCCATGATCTCTTAATCACTTGACTATGTCACATGTCTGAGCACCTAACTAAAGCGTGTGCTCAAATTTAAGTAGGAAATTTACCAGGTAAAAGATATGTAACACACAGTTATCATTCCTACCACCTGCTTGTTTAAATTGATATATGATATATTATATTCATAACAGGGGAAAGAAGTGTACTTTGAAAAAATGTGATGTAGATATAATTGAGTGTTTACATGTGACTCATTCATTTTTTTTCCACCTTTAAATTTCATTTCAACCACATTGCCTCAACTCCATCAAGCCTTAATAGTCATTTCAACATAATTCTATTACTTTAGTAGTTAAAAATGTGATTTAGAGTTGTTTAAAGAATACGACAAGTAGGTGCATTCGCCTCCCTCACGCTCTATGGCCTTTCTTTCACTTTCTTGTTTTGCTTACAGACGTATTTACCCCCCAGATGACAAGCTGCTCTTGGAGAGGTATGAGGGCCTCCTTTCGGTTGCCTTTCAGACGTTCCTTGCTGGGCGAGCAGCCTCACTTCAAAAGGAAATGAATAATCCTCTGAAACGAATGAAGGTATGTACCTGAGTCTCAGCAGAATCAGAATACTCTCCCCCCCCCCATCTCTGTTCTCCTTCTCTCTTTCCTCCCCTCTATGTATTTAGAATTTTCCTTCAGTTGAAAAATAGCAATAGAAAAAAGAAATTGTTGCAACATTACGTTGCAGATCCTTGTTATTTTTCCTCTTATGACCTCGTTGCCCGAGTCGAAGGCTTTTCAGTCCATAGAAAATATGATGTGTTAAAGACCCAACACAGCCCTATTTGTAACAAGAAACACCTGCCTTTTTACTCATTTTTGCCTTCAGCCTCTGTCTTCATTCTTCATTCACCTTGAGTTCATCCTTGTCCCATGCCGCTTCTCAGAAATATTTGGAGATGTTTGAAAAGAATGTTCAAGGCACGAAGATGTCAGTTCAGGCACATCGGCGTGCCGCATTGTTGGATGGCCTCTTTGAATATTACCCATCCACACGCTGCAGATAAATGGAATTTGAGCTGCCTGTGGTGAGATCGGAGAGACATGCATCAGAATGGCTGATATGGCCTGGGCATCTCTACTCCTTTTTTGTGTCCATGTAGGTGAATAATTATGCATTTCCTATAGTGTAGAACGTGTGGATATGACTGAGGTTTAGAATTGATGAGAATTGATGAGGTATTTGTCATTGTAACTTGAATCAGCTGCCTTAATCATAAGCGGCTAGAATGTTTCTGAACAGAGAGATAAGAGATAATCTCTGAGCAAAGATAACCAGCATTAACTCACAACATGAGCATTTAGAATTATAGCCTGAACAGTCAAGGCTATGTCAAGATTGTTTAAAAAACACTGCATATTCACGTTCTTGGGGATATTAAGAAATAAAGTTTAATTTAAAAAAAAAGTAGATACACAGGCTATGCTCTATGATGTCAGCCCCACTTTATATTAAGTAGATTATAATTAGCACATGTTCAATATACACACTAACTCAAGGTTACTGTATTTTGAGTATCCTGCTCTGGTGTATAAATGGACTTTAGAGTCTGCAATTCTGGTTACTACACCAGCATGTATGTGCATGTTCAAATTGAATCATTGAAATGGCTGAAAGAACTTTATATTAACACGTACATTTATTTAGCATCTAATACTTGTTTTCCCACAATATTCACTCAACTCATAAACAGATTTACTAATACAAAATAACGGGAAGAATCTAAAAGTTTAAAAAGCTGAATTTCCTGAACACCATGGGAAGAAGAATGTGATGTCTTTAATTATAGCTATACATTTTGTGTAAGTCATGTCCATATTGTAATATATATGGTTAGCTTGCTTGTTTTTGCAAAGTCAAGGTTAAAAAAATCATGTTATTCAATAAACAGTAAAATCATTGTAAGCAAAGTACTCTTGGCTAAGATTGTTTAACATTTGAAAACAATTTTTAAATCACATTTTCTTAGATTTAATTTTTTGTTTTATAAGTAATTTCTATTAAAGAGTTTCAGTCACAGAATTGCCAACACAATTGTACCTACCTAAAATTACTCTGGGTCAAACGCTAAACAATTAATAATCTGAATTAAAATTCACTTTTCAGTCGGTTATAATAGCTAATAGTTCATTGGATTTTGTTTATTTTGCTGTTATGATCAAGGAGGGAAAATCATTTATTCATTCACTGTCCCACCAGACACATTAAAGCTTCAATATGGTTGCATGGAAACCTAAGCATCTAGGCTAACGAGTGCTAGCAAACAAAATATAATAATGAATGGTGGACTAGTATGCTGGCTGAGTTTAATTAATCCCGACTTCAGACAAACAGTTGTAAGATATAGACCTACATTTACATTCATGGCATTTAACGAGCTTCCTTCTCCCAAGCGATGTACCAAATCTACTTTGAAGTCTCTATTAATGAATATATCACGATTGGTTTACTAGATCGCAGATTAAGACCTTTTTGTGCTGTTTGTTTATAGGAAGAGGACATCTTGGATCTGCTGGAGCAGTGTGAGTTGGACGATGAGAAACTGATGGGAAAGACATCCAGGCAGAGAGGAGTGAAGGTAAGTGACCGTTTCAATTGCATCCAGCACACAAGGCTAACTATTCGTTCTTACACAATCGGCATCAGTCGAAATTAATTTGCGCCTGTCACTCCTGAGTATGCTTTTCTTCCCTGACAACCCATGAGCCTACGGCGCTCAATGATCTGATGGATAGACCGACTCCCAGGGGTGCATTATGGGCCATCTGGAAAATCAGGGCAGAACTGAAGCAGTTGAAATACTTAGATTTAGTTTTAAGATTCCTACTTACGTATGCCACGGAGAGCAGCATAGTCCAACGGAGATAGAATTTTGAGTCCATCTCTTTCTCCTCAGCCTCTGTCTCCCTATTGCGCTAATTGATTTGTGTAAGCCCGTGCTTCCTAAAGGTTAATTTTGCGTGAGAAAGCCGAGCTATATTAGCTGTTGCATAACTAATGCGAATGCTTTATTTATTAATGCTAACAGTGCGTCTTCTTTCCAGAGCGCAGGTCATGTATTCACTTCACTTAACTCTGATCGGAGGGAAACGATAAGTGAATATTCCCGAATGCTTAGCGGTGAAAGGTGGTATCCAGGCAGAGTTCCTTACACTGAATTACCGCATCTTATCTGTGACATTAATCGTAGACGGGACTTGTCATCAAGGTGCACTCAAATGGCCGTGTCACAATCCTGCCCCCCCTTCTCATCTCTGTTGCCACCTACAGTATTCATGTCACCTTAGCTACTGCTGATGACAAATGCTAATTGGAGTCAGGATGAAGGCTGTATCCGCCACAGCGCTGACTCTGTCTTACATTGTCTTTTTCCCCCAAAGTCACTGGGCATCATTGGCTTGGACATGTCTATCTGTCTCTGCAGGCCTTGTCCTCCATGCCCGAGAGCGCCCAGATGCCCAGGAGGCACAGGGACCACGAAGACAGCTCGGGCAGCTGCAACAGTAGCAGAACGTCAGGCTCAAACACAGACGAAGAGGAGGAGGAGAGCAGCAATGACCTCCAAGAGAAGAAAGGCTCCATTGAAGTTGGGGAGAGCAGACAGAAAGGCTCAGAGCGTTCCAGTAAGTCTGTGAAGGAAATGATTTTTTATTAGTACCCATCCGGGGCCAGTTAGGACAGTCTCCACTATGCTGCACTCATTCCCCTTCTTTTATATCACAGCTCTTGATAGGAAATCATTCCCTTGATGCTGTTCATACAACCATGAAGGCTTCTTAATTACTTAAACAAACTTCTGTCATTGCCACAGATAGACTTAGCCACCCTCAAGCCTTTTTCCTGGCCAGACCGACTCTAGACACAATTATGCAATCTAGTGGTGTCAGCTGCAGCGCTAACCCCAAATTACAGATGTAAATCTAGTTTAATGCATTTGTTTACCTAATTAATACATGAAACAGGCAAAATCCATCTTTTTTAATTAGGGTCACAAGGATCTGATGGTGCAGTCCAGAGGCTCTTAATTTGACTGGCTGGCAGTAGTGGGTGATAGCTTGAGAGCTCTCTAGGCTCCCATACACGGTGGCCTTAATGAGCTTTTTTTGATGTGTTTCAGTCCACTAGTCTGTAAGGAGGCTAGGGAATCAGCTTGGGAGGGGCACAATTCCAGGAGATCTACGCAGAAGGGATTTTGGTTTACCTTAAAAAAAGGACAAACAAACTCAATTCTCTCCAAATCGAAAGGTTTCAGACTTCCCTGAGGACCACAAACATATAATTCTTCATAACTATAGTTTTTTCTTTACCTGGCTTTGTCCTCTGGCGCCCCAGGTCTTGCTATCACACCGTGCCAGCGTGTATTGAAGTGTCACAGGGCCAGCGCGGATTGTTTAAAGATTCTTTTTTGCTTGAGCAAGCGGTCAAACACTTCAGTTTTTCCATTAGCTTTGAAATGAAGGACAAAGCCGTGATTTGGCTGAAGTTTGAGAGGTGAGTGAGTCGCCGAAGCCGGAGTGACTTTGACGCCCCATCTGGGGGTGGCCTAAGCTAAGCCCCTATAATGCGTACGACTTGGCAACTTCCTTCCCTCAAGACTCGCAGGCAGAACACCATGGCCGGCTGGCCTGTGGACAAGCTGGAGGTCGTTCAACACTTCATTGGGCGTGTGGGCAAAAGCTGCTGCGGCTCTAATCCGAAAGCAGCAGATTCAGGGCCACTAAGACCAGCACATGCTTTTGTGATTAATGAAAGCCACAGTTATTCTGTCTGTGTGTTGTCTGACTTCATTTGCGCCTCAATACAGGCCTGTCAGGGCTTTCGGATCTCTCTACAAGACTAATCATTTATAAGACTCTCAGTTATTTATCTCAAATAAGTAATTCTGGCATATTATATCAGTTAATGGTTAAAAAAAATTACATTTCAATTCAATTTTAATTCAAATGAAATTCAACAATTTAAACGTTCCAAAGCTTTCTCTCTCTCTCTCTCTCTCTCTCTCTCTCTCTCTCTCTCTCCCTCCCTCTCTCTCTCGCTCTCCTAGGCCGTGTTCACTGGAAACCTGCTCCCAAACCAGAGAAACTCGGCGCAGTATCCTCACCAGCACTGTCCGGACTCATCCGCCGCTCTTTCTCATGCCCGCGCTCCATCTCGTCTTTGACTGGGCAGTCACCCTGTGAGAGTAGAGGTACCTCGAAGAGTTTGCCACAGATGGGAAGCACTGGTGTGGCATCAGCACATGCAGGAGCAATGACGCCGCCAAAGGCATTGGGTCGACCCCACACAGCTCTGCGCTCACACTCTCTTAGCCGCAACAGTTCTGCACACAGAATGCCCCACAGCAGCAGCCTGGGCACGATCCATTCCACCATGGCAAGTGTAACACACGTACGCACACACACACACACACACACACACACACACACACACACACACACACACACACACACACACACACACAC
>JAOUQX010000003.1:12978085-12993803 GCA_028566295.1 Liobagrus marginatus
TCTAACAGTTCTAACAGGACTGTGCTCTGAACAGCCAACACTGAATTTAATCTCTCTTGCTTTCAGTTTCCTCAACATTGACCCTTCATTTGTGCTACTTGAGATGCTGGATGCTGCATGTTTTCATTATTCTCTTCTGGATTACAGATGTTTCTCTCTTCTTTTCAAACAGTGGCACTCTTTCAATCGAACCATCCTTCAGCAGGGTCCAATTTTCAAGGCCGGACTGTAGCTTTCTGAATTTGAGCTGTTTCAGATTTTAATCAGAGCAAAAATAAAACAAAAAAGTAAAGGGCTCTGAAGAAAGAAAGAAAGAAAGAAAGAAAGAGAGAAAGAAAGAAAGAAAGTTCTTGGACATTCCCATTTTTTTTGCTGAACATAAACAAACAGCCACAACAAACTAATCAGAGTGACCAATCAGCAGTTATGACTGCGATCACTTCTTAAGGTTCTGGGAGGCTTGTCATGGTGGTTGACTCACTAATGAACTAATCACCTTGGGGCCTTCTTCTCAGTTTACTTAAACAACCAAGGGAGTTAAGCACACATGCCAAAGCAAGAGCTTACACATGTAATGCAGCTGACCCATAGCCACGCACATGGAGGCTGTTCAGCTCTCTTTAGCTGCAAAATGAAAAGAAAGAGCATATGTTTCATGTCCTTACAACGAGGCCCAAAATGGCTGCTGTGATGAAAGGGAAAGCAGCGATCTGCCCAGTTATAAGAGGCTAGTCTGTCTGCCGGCTGCTTATTGTTCTTTGCTGATGATAAAAGGAGCTCTAATGCCTTGTCATCGCAATTAAAAGAGAAAACATGGCACTCCGATCCCAAATTAACCATGATGCTTCCAGAGGAGCCTTATAAGAGGGGGGAAAATGCTTAAACAAAGATCACGTATGCCCAAAGTGGTGCTTTGTAAAACATCTGTTCTTCTGGGACAACTCCCACAAAATGAGATGAATGTTCATTTTCGGTGGTGGCGGTACTCCAGAGAACGCGGGGTTAAGTATCATGCTTAGGTTTGTAGTCATATTCTCAGGCCTGTGAACAGAACACAGAATTCTCACAGACGGTGCAGGTGGATTTTCACATTATAGGTCAGTGACTGGACAGAAACCATTAGTCTTTCACGCTGTTGCATGTCATCATTATTGCTATGCTACACCTCAGTCTGAGGTTGAATGCCACCTGCTCACTGCTTTATATTTAACACTGATGTCCCACAGCTGTGGGGGGGACCCTTAGTCATTTCCCTGTTTATCATTCATTCATTGTCTTGCGCTTATCCTGTTCAGGGTCGCGGGGGCGCTGGAGTCTATCCCAGCTAACTTAAGGCATGAGGCGGGGTACATCCTGTACAATCAGCAGTTAATCGCAGGACTAACACTTAGAGACAGACAACTATTCACACTCACATTCACTCCTATGGACAATTTAGAATAGTCAGTTCACCTATGCCGAATCGCATGTGTTTGGAGGCCGTAGGAAACCGGAGTACCTTGGGAAAACCCACGCAAACACAGGGAGAACATGCAAACTCCACACAGAAACACCCTGGGCATTAATCGAGCCCATGACCTTATTGCTGTGAGGCCAGAGTGCTAACCACTCTGCCACCTCATTTCCCTGTATATCTTGGTGCAATTGTAGTGCAGTATCTACAACAAACCTTGCCAAGACTAATGTTCTGATCTTCCACACATTCCCCTCTAAGTGTTAGCCCTGTGATTAACTTCCAATTGTCCAGGGTGAACCCCGGCTCATGCCCTAAGTTAGCTGGGATAGACTCCAGCGCCCCACGACCCTGAACAGGGTAAGCGCTAGATAACGAATGAATGAATGCTCTATATGATTTTATATCTATTTATTTATTTATTATGCTGCATAGAAGCCTGATCCACTAAAATAAATTCCATTGTCACCAAAGTCTGAAAGCTATCATTCATTATCCAGCAACGAATGCAGTAAAGAAACTCGAACGCACGTTTGAGGGCTTCCTAAATCCCGGGTGTTTAAGGGGTTAATTTCAAACTGACATATATAAACCTATGAAATAAAAATAGCCATGTCTGTTTAAAGCCTTAGAAAATGAATCCACTTCTTAAGCTAAATCCATCTATAGATAAACTATTGTCAGAAAGACATGGAAAAGGTTAATGCTTTATTTACACCTTGCAAGAATGGTGGCTATCTACACTATCGCGGTTTTGTTCAGCTGATCCATGAGCATGCAGCTAGTATGCTGGTATGGGAAACAAAGCATGAAGGAAGGTGAGGAAGGAGCAGCAGGGACACAGGCTTAATATCCCACATCCATCTCTGCTGAGTGGTCTCACGCTGTCTCATCACATTGCACCACAAGCTTGCTATTAGACGGGTTGCAGGCTTGAGGGAGGGAAAGGGGGAGGAGGAATCCTCTAGAAAATAATGTCTCATGTTAGTAGTGCCATGAGTTCTCTTTAAAATGCTCTCTTCTGAAGAGAAACAGGGACGTGATATTGGAACGGTTCTCCAGAGTTTGGGGGGAAAAAAATGAAGAGCTTTTTCTAAGAGGTTCAATTGGACTGTGTGGCTTCTACCAAGGGACATGTGTGCATTTAATTGCATTTAATGAAAATGCGATTAAAAAAAAGAATATTAAAGTTAGAATTTAAGAACATGTTTGTTCCGCCCACCTGCAATTATTTTGTGTATTTTTAAATGATTAGCTATCGGTTAGGCTCTATATTAAAAATCCCGATGGATCCCATATGTGAAAAGCAATCTACAAATATAACAACAACAACAACAACAACAACAACAACACCAAAAAAAACCAAATAAATAATCATAAATGGATACTGACAGATATATAGAAAATACATTTTGAGCTTCCTTCCTTGCTAATATCGAGCTATTCTGCTGGCTCATTTTTCACAGGTTATGCTCTTATCAGTCTGCTTCATATTTGCTCTGTTGTAACTCACGTCAAAGCATCAACTCAGAGTCAGTTTGGCTTTGGAGATGCGCCGTAATTTACAAGATTGATAATATCTGGCTTGCTGTGCTCTAATCACGCGACTGATTGTAATAAAATCTGGCAATAAACTGAGCTGGAACGTTGTGCAGTTTGTGGACGAGGCCCAGACTGCTTGCCTGCTCTTTCATCATGTGGGTTGTACTAATGTACTGTACTAGATTGTTCTATATACTTTCCAGTCTTTAATTATATCTAAGTATAATGAAAATTCTTTGGAAACCTAGCTTGGCGAGAGGGGCTGCTCATACCTAATGATTCAAGGTGGAATGAATAACAACACTCATTTATTTGAAGCGATTATCGTTCTGATATTTCATTAACCGAGAGTGAAAACTAGGAGAGTAAATGTTTTCAGTGTATATATACAGTATATTGCATCGAATGAAGAGTCCCCATTTCATTAGAGCACCGAGACCTCGGGTTTCTGTAGAATAGCCAGGTTTACTTTACACTATTAGCATGAGATGTATAAAAATTGCATCAGTTATTTGGTGTATTGAGTGGCTGAAGAAAAACAAAGTGGGAAAACAGTGTTGCAGTGTATAAACCTGCGCGCTTAACCTTTGGATTTGACTTTTTCACCCTATTAATAGGTAATTAACTGACTGTTGTGTTTCTGCATGGCTTAAAACTCAGGCTGTTTGGGGCTTTAAAATCTTAACCGGAAACTACATATAAATGACTTTAGTTGTTTTTTTTGTGTGCAAAAAAACTTGCACTAGGTATTAACTTAAGATTTGCAGGCAAACAAAACAGTCCTCTCAGACTCCAAATACTCCTTTTCTTTTGACCATCATTTGGCTACAAACCCTGGAAAATGACAGCGTAAACAAGATTTATTAGAAATGAAACAAGCCATGTCTATGTACACAATGAAACATATGTATTCCATTCTCCAAGTGGTCACAGTGAAGTCACTGTTTACTCTATCATCAGGATTTGGTGTATTTTGGCGATGCGCATGTGATTACTGAATTAGAACCCAATTTTTATTTTTTTTTAAATATTAAAGTATTTCTCTAATCCTGAACAAATACTTCACTTTAGCAAACATAGTGCTGTTTATCATCTGATATGATACATATGGTCATGACAGGGTTCTATTTTACAGAAAACAAAAATGATTTGCTGAAATATGTCAGATGTATGAAATACAGGATTTAAGACAATTAAGTGAGTTTGGTATAGAATTAGAGAATAAAAGAATCCAGAGGATGCGATACAATTTATTTATTTGATGTATTATTAGTAATGTTCTAATTATGATGACTTTAGGATGATCTGGACTTTTTAAAGCGTTCTTACATTTTAATGCTTGCCGTATTTCTCATTTCCAATACATTGTAGTCTATTCTTGATTAGAGTCCAAATACTAAAAGACACAATAGCATCCGGACACTGTTTTTTAGGGCAGGTAGAGGTAACAAGGGCAGAACGGCGTGTGCGAAGATGCTTCCCGTGTAGACACCCAGTTATAATAGCAGTCTCAGTTGGGGCTGTGCTTTTTCCCAGAGCAGAAAAACAATAAGACAGGTCTGGACGCTCCTGTCATGTGGAATTGGAATAAAGCACACAGGCACAGAGTACAGTAGATTGTAGGCACCAACACTAGCATTGTGGCACAGACAATACCACTGGGAGTAATTCCTCTTCATGGGGTCTGATTCCCCTGTCACTGCTAACCACTAGCCATGCTGAAAACCAGTGTCGGCAACTGACAATGCTACAATGGCTGCCTCGCATTGCTCTGCAGAGGGCCACTCAACCAGGCATGGCAACACATGGAATCTGCATTAAGTGGGACAAAGGAGATACCTAGGGTGTTCTAAGTGCACCATAAGGGTTCTGGGTGTTGAGATGACATCACTCCTAACATGTGACCACCCATCAAATTTCTATTCCATGCAACTTAAGTAGGTCTTATAGTGCATATGGGTCATGACTGAGACTAAACAGCGAAGAAGAGCTGCTTCTGTCTCCTGCTAACAGCAAGCTATGATTGATATTTTCACGTATTACAATTTTAGAAGGAATCAGATGAACTTCAAAGCACTGTTCATTAAATAATCGCACAGCCTGAGGAGGACCCAGTAAGGAGCAGCTCCAGGATTGCTGTTTGTTCGCTTGTGGCAGACTACACTCATTAGATTGTGCAGAAGGCAGGAAGTGCAGCACTGGTTGTATCCAATCATTTAGGCTCCAATTTTTTATTTATTTTTTATACTTGCCAATTTTCTTTATGCCATGTTTTATGCCAGGGGAAGCATTGTGAATCTAATTAAATCATGGGTTTAAACAATTGCCAAAAGTATGGTTTGTGCAGCTGTGATCATTGTGTTTAGCTTTTAGTTTGAAAAGTTTGTCTCTTTAATAGTTCTGTCATCCTTTTATCCGTATACTTTTATACATTTCCCAAGCAGATCGTTAACTCCATATTAATAATAATATAATATTATATTCATAATATAATATATAATATAATATAATAATGGGAACATTTTTAGTGAACTTAAACAAATTTTATTAAAGCTCCAGAGATGAATAAAAAGTTCTCTCATTCACAATTTCACAATGACACTGTGATATTACCTAATATTTACTCCGAACAATTATGCAAATTGTAGACTGACATTAGTCATTAAAAATATTATAGTAATTCATTATAAAGAGGGATGCTGGCGCAAAAAATAATAATCCGATTAATCAATTAAGAGTAAAAAATGTTATATCATGATTATGGGATATGGGTTCTTGACATTGCTTAACATGTCATCCAATTGCTAAATGGAAAATTATTAAAAAAAGAATATTGATCTAGCTTTTTCATCAGCACCTAGATAAAAGCTCAACTATATATATATATATAGTGTGTGTGTGTGTGTGAGGTTATCTGCGTCTGCTAATAAACAGATCATAATTACAAGATAAAAAGTGAAAATAATAGCTTGGTGTTCATTAAAAGCTAATACTGCACCCTAGGGATCTGCTTAAAAACTACAAAAACATGCCTATTAGGGCAACCGAGGCAGGCTGCAGTTTATGAGAGAAAGGTGGTGAGTGAAAGTCGGGGATGTTTTATTTCTATCGCTGTCAGCCAGTTGCACACGTTCAGCAATGCTTTTATAGTCGTCCAGTAAAAATTATACATGCATACATATATTCCCACTGCATTTACGCTGATTTTCTTCTTCGCCATCATTTCTATGTTTTCAAAATATTGAGTTAACTATGCAGCTACCCTTGGTTTTTCCCCATTCGGTACGCCGTGCACGTCAGAGTGACACAGATTTGTCCTAATGCATACAATATGCATAAAGGAGATAGCAAAGTCATCAATTTAAGAATAGCTTCACTTCTACCTATTGCTAATACACACCAAAAAGGATGGAAAAAAAAGGGAAGGAAAAAAATTACCCAACAAGTCAGTTGAGGTCAAACAACTCATACTGAAGAAGCACTCCTGGAACAAGCTGCAGCATCCCATTACTAAAATTAACATGCCTCCATAGTACAATACATAGTTGATGGACTCTTTGAGCAGCTGAGGACTGAGGACACACAAACACACGACTCAAACTTACCATTTCTTCCATCCCTAATGGACAGCACACTATTGTCAATTTACCTTGCCCCAGGAAATTCAAGGGAAGGTTTTTGCCAACTCCCATAGCCTAAGACACGGTGCTGTTTATCTCCTAATTGATTCTCCAAGGAAGGTCTAAGATTGACAGTGTCAGACTAACATCATAAACAGAAACCCTGTTGCTGAGGGAAAGTCATGCAACACGTGTTAATAATACATAATTTGAGTCCTCGTTGATATGCACATGCACTGAACTTTTTTTTCTCTCTCTCTCTCTCTCTCTCTTTCCCACAACCCCAGCACACTCCCCCATCATAGTTCGGTGGCAGGTGTATTTATGTAGGTCAATGGAAATGGCACAGTACCAACTCTGAATATTAAAAAGACTTCAAGCGGGGTGTTAAATGACGACACGAAGGATAATTAAGAGAGCATGTCTTTAAGTCGATCCAGGTTATATGGCGAAAAAATGGCGAAAAAAAAGCCATTTAAATTAAGGTACATAGGTTGCGTTCAGTGCTATTAGTGGTGTGCTGGTGGTGGTCTGTGACGGTCCTAGGACGGGCTCTTCCCTGCACTGGCTGTATCTGGTTTAGGATCATGTTACTGTTTAGACACGAAGTGAATTTGATGGAGCGTGAATAAAACAGACAGCTTATTTGACAGAAGGGAAACTCTGGTGTAATACTGGTGTCGCTTGTAACAACAAGGGACATTTCTAGATGGAAAGTGATATATGGGCATAATATAACTAGATATCTCACTGTACATTTTGTTCTTTTTATATTTAAAGTAAATTCATTGTTTCGTATTGATGATCTTGTTCAAATAACCCTAAAGAGTCACTGTGTCGATCAGTTATTCGTTCAACAGCGATAAAGATTTTATTAAATAATATGATTAGTTGTTGTGACTATCACAAACACATTGTTTTGTACTCGCTGCACTACATTGGCTCTGGCTGACAAAGTTGACATGAAGCAGCTTTTCTGCAAACCGATCCTTCTTTAGTAGCTGGGTACGTTACACTAGTCCCAGATGCGTCGCTTGATAATTAAAACACATTGCTTCCCGATTAGCCTCGGCCCCTATATCTCCATCTGTCAGGGATCATTTCCTCAAGTTCAAATGAAAATATGCGGCATGTGTCACATGCTAGCTCCAAAGGTGTCACACTAAGTTAATAGCTCATTCAGCTGACCGTCGTCAGAGCTCATGGTGGTGACAGCACTGCTCAAGAGCCGTTTGTGCTTGGCCTTCTTTATGTCTGCTTTTTGAGGAAACCTGTTGTTATGTTGATGCTCATTCACAGAACGCTAGCTTGAGTATGGGCCTCGGGTTTCAGGGCTGCTCTTCGCTGGAGGAATTAACTGCTTAGGCTTTAGGGTTGGGTTCTACGCTAGTCAGTACTATAGGCTTAAACGCTGTCAGAAAGCTTTGAAAAGGGCTGGCTATAGTTTTTGGTGTGTTGACAGGACAACCTCACAAATCAGTTGGAATGTTTAGTATGATTTTTTGAAATAGATGTTTTAACAGGAAATACTATTAGAAGCTTTTTGTAGTTATTCTCTGGTTTTATCACTTTCACCTAATTTGCCTTTTGAATTTGAAATCATGAAGAATGAAACTTTGCTTCTTGCAAAAGCCCAATTTGCCGCATAGTCAAAAATAACGAATGCAAATATTGATGAAGAGCTAACATTAAGCCGATGCTGTGGATGAAATGACATCGCATACTACGCGAGTTGGAACATACTTATCGACTGTTTAAAATGTGTGTGAGTTCGATATCGTATGATTTGTCATTGAAAAAATATGAATTGGGACATAATATTTTCCTCACATACTATTTCTCATATGCTATACGTTATGGAAGCATACGGTTTCAGACGCAGCCTAGGAGTTAGCTTCTAACCTTTCCAACTCAAATTCGATCGTTTTAGGATAACTTTGGTTTAAACAAGCAAAACATAAAGTTGATTTGAGGTGATCTTTTGCACCTCTGGTTGTTAAAGACTCCCAACCGGACAAGGTATTTCAACGTTCACTATAAGAAATTGAAATAAAATGAAAAACATTGTCAATTTTCTCTGCTGAAGATTTTGTGGGTAAAGATGACATCCATGACAGCATGGACCTTGATACAAGAGATACTTCATTAGTGTGACTGAAGGCCTCTGTTTTCACAAATCACGAACCTCTTGAATTATGTATGAATCACAACCTAGTGTTACTTATGCTTTTTTTTATGCTTTGACTGACAAATATAATTGGTACACGTGTCTGAACAGAATATAAAATGTCAAGGTTCTCTTTAACTAAGTTTTATGTACCATACAGTCACCTCTGGATTCTGTCATTATTTTAGCAACTGGTAATAAAAGTTCCAATTACAAAATATATAAATGTGTGTGTGTATGTGTGTGTGTGTGTGTGTGTGTGTGTGTGTGTGTACTTCACTGTGCCATTAAAATGAAACTTTGCCATATCGAATGTTTTGGGAAAATGGCAACCCTCATCCAAGCTAATTCATTTTGTATGTTATAGAGGGAAAAACTCTTCAATCAAATCCCGCGTCAGTTCCCCGTCCACCCACATTACAGACAATACAAATTTCCTAAAGGTACATAAACAATCAAAAATGAGGAAACATGAGCAACCAATTCAGACAAAACATTCTTTTTTTGTTGTTGCTAAATCGTCTCAGATACACTGATACAAAGGTCCTGGCAGGGAAACTGATACAAGGAAACGTTCTTAACATTGCCGTCACATGATCAGAAACAATGTGGAGGAAGACTAATTCAGAGACATGAACAACTATAGCTTTAGGTCTTGTCCTGGTTACAGGTACAATTTCAGTCGGAAAGGCATGAAGATATGAAAGTGAATAAAAATTGGTTCAATTTTTTTTTCTACAGCCAATAAATCTCTGTCTCTCGACTGTAAATGAAGCGCTGGTGTTGATCTGCTTGCTGAAATATAAATTACAATTCATTTCAAACAATCTTCATTGTGCTATATTAAAAAAATAGTCCCATAAGTGCTGCCCCATGAGGTATTTGAGTAAAATAAATAAATAAATAAATAAATAAATAAATAAATAAATTCATCATGACTATCTATTTCGAGATCATTTTTTCCCGGGCTTTTTTAATAGAGCGCAATGCTGAGCGCTTTAATTGAAATTTAATTTACATTTCGGCATGCAGATAAACACCAGCGCTTCATTTGTAAATGATGAGGTGCCAGAACACCTCGCAAGCAATGATCCAACCATCAGGGAGGGGAAAAGGTGTTAAAATATATAAACCCAGCAGTGTTCCAGGAGACTTGTGTAATACAGTGGCGTTAAGAGTGCTGTCATATTGATACAGAGCAAACAAAGCTGATGTGATGACTCTAGTACAGTGAGGAATTGCAGAAATAATGTGTTCCTAGTGGGGGGCTCCCATTAAAATCGAGGGAGGGCAGGGGGTGTAATTATTTCAAATAAAATTTTTAAACCTGAGATATGCACAGAGACAATATGCATTCGATCATACACTCTTTCTTTTTCCAAAAGACTTTCTGCACACTTCATGGAAATTTGCCAAAAGTAAAATACTACAGGAGGTACAAGCTAACTGACAGCAGTAGCAAAATTCTGTCCTTTTATTTTGTCATGCCTGTCATATGATTCAGTATCGATCAATCTTGATTTTTAAAATACTGTAGATATGTGCTACATGTGGAATAAAACCAGGCAGAAAATGTGTTTATAGGAAAATGATCAATGCTACGCTGTTGTGATGCCTTTGCTAATTTAATTCTTTTCTAATAACGCCCCCTATTGAAGTTTAAAAAGAACAAAAAAATTATTTTTTCATTTTATACTACAACCATTTGCCAGGGCTAACAATTATTATTTTATTTTTTATTATTAAACATTGTCATGCCTTAGATTTGTGCATTTACAGTGTGTGTGTTTTATCTTCTGGAACCGCCGTAAAACAAACTAGTTACACGATAACTGCTATGGATAACTGTTCCTTCGTGAGCTGATACCTACGCTTTTTTTTTTTTTTTTTGAAGATAATAGCAAATAATATGTTATTAAGAAAGCACTGCAAGACTTTCTTATAGTGTTTTAAATGACAGCTTCACCATCCAAAACTCCTAATTGTCTCCTCAAGGAAAACATCACCATATAAGCAGTTATACATACTTTTCCGTCCGCATTTAACACCTGCTAATTCCTCTCCATCTGTCAGCTGTCCTTTACCAACAGCTACTAATCAGAAGGGTAAAGGCTGACATGTGCTTCCCGAAGCATGCCACCAAAGCGTGAACTGCTGCTCTTTGTGAATCGAAGGCCAAAACACTTAGAGGAGAGCACTAGTTAGTCGCCCCCTTCTGTACACTGTACATGAAGCTACAGATGCTCTTGAGTGCCCTCCTGATGCTGGCATTGATATCCAGGCCTTTCATCTAAATAACATGGCTGATATTGCTTCCTTGACTCCTGGCTATGAAGGTCAGCGTCGTCATCAGGCTTTAAATACACGATCTCATGGCTTCCTGTGCAATTTCAACAGTATAACAATATTCTATCTTAGACGTTTTAGGAGGCGCTCATTAGGATAAGCATCAGAGCTGCTGTTCGGAAATGTATTCAGTCATATACAAGCATTCAGCCTCACTGTAGTGTAAGAGTTTATATGGCATTTGGGCTAAAAAAACAAATACATGTTTTTGTAGGTTACTTAGGCTACCTATGTAACCCAAACGTAGGTAACCTACGTAGGTAAGGTAGATACCTTAAGGTACATAGGTAACCTTCTGTAAGTAAGGTTACTTACGAAAATGGTGCTTTGCTAAAGCCTGTTCCATTTTTTGTTGTAATACTCTATATAATTGTCTATGTATTTGTCATGAAGTGTAATAAACTAATGTTTTAGTTGACAGAAGTTTAACTTTGTCCAATTATCCAATTTTCTCCACCGCACTTGGGACCTCACAAGAAAGTCAGCTGCCAAGTTGACCATTAAAAAAAGAGGAGCTTCATTTGCTAATGCTAATATGATGCCTGACCATATCCCTCATTTGACTGACAGCTTGATTCTACTATAATTACGATTCATTCCTTCGGTTACATGACAGAGCTGCAATTGCAATTTTTTTAAAGGGACGGAAAGCGCACAGACCTGACATTCAATTTAAATGGGGTTTTAACTCCCTTTTCTATTATTCATTTTTGTTAATTGTGCAAAATGATTTAGTAGTTCAAATCAAAGTTCTGGAGCAAAGTTGAATCCGATCCTGAGAGCTCCCAAATGTCCGAGAGGAGAAAAAAGCAAAGCTGTTTTACTCGCATGAGTTTGGTTTCCTGCTTTGTAAGATGCTGTTTCGCACATGCTCCCCAGTAAGAGTGTTATGATCTTAGCTAATGGGGTTCGTTACAGGGAGCATTTCAGACACAGGAGAACAATGTGGCTTTTTGACACCACGACAGAATGATAGGACGGCTTTGTTAATTCTTTCTTCCCGCTAACTTCGAACTCCAGCAGCTTATCAACTTGAAGCGAGCAGACAGGAGTTTCACCTGCTGTGACGAGGAAGGCAGACTAAGGAGGACGGCGTTGATTCACATCCGCTACATATTGCTTACATGCATCACACACCAAGATCAGGAAATTATTCACCCTACAAATACAGTTCGACATATTCATCTGTGCATATGCTCTCTCTCTCTCTCTCTCTCTCTCTCTCTCTCTCTCTCTCTCTCTCTCTCTCTCTCTCTCCCTCATAAACACACACACATGCACTCACAGCTCTTTATCACTCATTGGATTGATTCGCTAACGTTGTTTCACCCACAGTGCAGTGTAAAACACAGAAGATGTTCTCTTTTGTTAAACAACATGAGCTTGAACAGTTTTGCTGGAATTACCAGATCAAATACAGTTGGAAAGCTGATAACACCATGTCACATTTTTTTTCTCTTGAGGTGAAAAAAACAAGAAATGAAGAAAAGAAAGCATGTCTGACCTTACAATTGTTATTCCTTGTGGGATGTACAGAGTTTCAGCCGCTTCTTCACAACTAACAGTGCCAGGATTTCTGCTCCAGGGCTAACAATTTAGTTTGGGTGTCCATAGGGGTGGGCTTTTGTGTGTACTGTATGTGTGTGTTTGTGTGTCTGAATGGAGACACACACACCCCTGTCTGCAGGAGAAAAAGAGAGTGTGTGTAATCGTATTCCTCTCTCTGGTAATTAACTTGACAGCATGAAAAATGGACGTGATAAACGGTCTCCTTTGATAAAATACAAATATCCTATATTATTCCTCTCACAAACTCGATGAGCAAAATACATCTGAGGATGGGATTTGATTGCACTAATCATCTGGAATAGTTTCCAACTAGAGCAGAGGAACAGATGCGCTCCTTTTTTTTTATTCAGGAAACTTAAAAAAAAAAAAAAAAAAACGTTCATGCCTGTAGAACGTATTATGCCTTCGGCTACCTTGCTTTCCTTCCACTGGGACTTCTTTCGAACAGTTAATATGACTATTGTGTCTACCAGTAAAATGACACTCCTGCTTTTTTGGTCTCTATTATTTCGGTGTAATTATCACCACTCATCCTTGTCAGCTTTGTTGATTTATACGTCTGTACGATGGAGTTCCACTGGAAGCAAGATTTCGTCATTTTACCTCACGATCGCTTTCCTCTGCTACACGCAGCAAGCAGAACGCATAGGCCCGTCATGCACCGTAAAATGCACACCTAGGACATTGGATAAGATTACACGAGTCTGGTGCCCTTGCATTATTGTTTTGCCATTTCTTTGACTCCAATGACACAATAGGGCAGATAAGCCTGAAGAGAGGAGGCAATTTGATTAGGACTCAGCTCATCACTCCAGTTCGAAGCCAAGCTAAATTAATTATGTGTTTGCGCTCAGCCAGGATCTCTTGATAATGCAATACATTAGACTTTAATGATTTGAAGAGAAATCTGTGAAATCTGCCTAAATATATTAAAAAAAAAAAAAAAAACATTTTTAAATCTTTTTTTGGAAGATAAAAACCTAAAACAAAGCAGCCGGGCTCCTTCTGCTAATATTTACACATTACAAATAACAACAACACTAATGTCAATAGAAATACAATAAGGTCGAAAATCAGATTACTTAACCATGCGTGTAGCGACTTGGAAATTTGATTTGAAATTTGAGAACTTGCTTAGACTGTAAAGCCTAATGCCGCCCTGGAAAAGGGGGCAAATGCAATAAAGCCACAAGAAACTTTTAAAATGCATATTGCTCCGATAAGGCTGAGAGAACTGTACTTTTTTTATTTTCTAAAGTAATTATGAGATATTTTTTCCTCAGTGTCATTAGTCAAGCTGACAGGTGCTCTCCTCTGGCCAAGGTCCCCTGTGCTCTGCGACGCTCACCTATCTCCAACATGGCCCCGTAATGAATGTTTACAACACACAGGTAATGGAGTAAATATTGGAGTCATCAATTATTGAGGTTGAGGGACAGACAATCAAATCCCATGATTATTGGGTCCTTAGAAAGCAGGGCCAGGTTGCTCGCGGGCAAAGATCCTCTGCGCATACAGGAGAACATTTTGCATGCTGGCATTAAAGCATGGAGTAACAAGCAGGAGCACGGCCTGGTGGCATTTGTGTCATGAGATGATCGAGCGAGATGAAATATTTAAATGATGTCATTATTAATGCTGCTGTAGAAGTAAAGGGTTGAATGCTTGTCACAAGGGGGAAAAACTCACTTATTAAATGAAAAAAACAACCTTAATCAGATTTGATGACTCGAAAAAAGAAAAAAAAAGTAATATTTAAAGCACTTTTATTAATTTTTTTTTCCTGACACCACTGAGGAAGCAACTCATAATAATCAGCAAGCTCTGGAGAATGAATGACGGCCTGTTTATGTAGGTGTGCACGTTTGTGTGTTTGTTTTGTGTGTGTGTGTGTGTGTGTGTGTGTGTGTGTGTGTGTGTGTGTGTGTGTGTCCTTGTGCGGACATCCGGCGCTATCATTTATGCTGAGTTTTAAAGGAGCTGAATTGCTGGGAGCACACTTCTTCTGCTAACTTCTTCAACTTGTGCTGATGCTTGCTATTTGTGTGCTTCTGACAGTGTGTTGTTTTCTGTCGTGTCAAATAGTCACTTAAACTGAGAAACCTCTCTCTTGCATGTACACACACACAAACACACACATGTACAGAAAATGAATTTCAAATCACTTAAAGTTAATACTATGAAACATTTCTTACCAGAAAGGGGGATCGTCTGTCTATTTGAGTTAGGACAAATATTGGACCCTAGAGAATTGAGGACAAGATTTAGAAAATAAATAAATAAATAAATAAACTAAGCCAATTGCATTATACAGACACATCATATTTTCTCTAACAACTGTGTTCTTGATTAAATAAAAAAACCAAAAGAAAAAAGCAACTTAAACCTAAGCATACCCTCACTGTTGGTTGGTTGCCCCCATGACTGGAATTGCCTTTTTAGACATAAATGAGGCACAAGACTGAACCACCAGCACAACCTCAGGGACCGACGTTCGCATGCACAAGCACCCACAACGCAGGCAGCGTATCAAAATCTCAACTTCATAATCAAAGAACCATTTGAATACAAGCGCTCCCAGACAGCCTTTTCATCATGTCCAGGGCAGCGCAGCATGTCCGGCTCGTGTTGTACCGAGCCGAAAGGCCCAGAGCAGCGGCGGACATTATGTGGGCCTGTAGAATAATTGAGTCAATAGCCACCAAAAGGGAGGGAGGGGTGTGTATGTGTGTTTGTAGGGGAGGGGGTATAAAACCCGTAGCATTTTGTTGTTGCCCTAATTTGAGAAGTGACTCCAGGCAGACAATGGCAGCGCTAATGACTACGCATTAGAGATGGCCTCCGCAGCTGGGCTCAGGCTGCTGAAGTGTGCAGATAGGGCCCAAGGCTGGAGCGGGGCCAGCTGAGCGCTTCCCATCCTCACACACACACACACACACACACAGACACACAGACACACACACACACACACACACACACACACACACACACACACACACACACACACACACACACACACAC
>JAOUQX010000003.1:12994762-13008154 GCA_028566295.1 Liobagrus marginatus
ACACACACACACACACACACACACACACACACACACACACACACACACACACACACACACACACACACACCGCTCAGATCCGTATACTACACTCTCTCTCACTCATGCAGTCCGGCATCCCACTGTTGTCACACTGGCATTCAATAAACTAACAAAGTGAATTAAGCTGTGTTTACTTTGACATTAACATAAAATACAGTAAAACACGTTGTTGCCATTACTTCATGTGAATCATGATAAATGTACTTTTGTCCTGCTCTTATGACCTGTCTTCTGTGATTACATTAGGCGGAATACTGCTACAGAAAATGTCCGCTTAATGTCTGGCCACTACTCCTGTAGCCTTTCGCCTCTCTTCCTGTTTCCCCTTCCGTCTTCCTCTGACTGCAGGGTAAGGAGTCTAAAGAGACGGGTCGTCCTTTGTTTCTCTGGCGAATCTAATGTACTTGCAGCTAATGGATAGAAAGAAAGATGGGTGGTGGTTGTGTCTGATCAAAGCTTCTTTTATCCTCCCCCCCTCCATCCCCCACCCCTCTTTCTCCCTCACTCACTTCCTTTATCTATCGGACTCACTCGCTCACTCGCGTCTCACCGACATCAATATGTTTTAAAGCAACGTATGAGTGATGATCGGATTATCCAATATTCAGCTCACACAGGAACGGCTGGGGAATTAATATCAGACATTAAAATGAACTACAGCTGGGAAGCAAATGCAGAATATGAGGTCTGCGCTCTAATACGCTATAATATAAATATAGGCAACGGTTTGACCGCATCATGAACACTGCGCTCTACTGAAACGATCCGTAAGGAGCCTGGATGGGATTTTTCCCCCATTTTTAAAACAATCACAAAGCAATGTGTCTAGTATGTAGAACATCTGGTGGAGACATTTTATATCGCATACATGCTAGACCTTCCCACAAGCTGGAATTCTTGCTTAAAAGTAAATAGGAGCTTTCATTTCTTTTAAATCCAGCACCGGCTTATATAAAATATTTTGCTCACCCAGGATGATAGCTCCTTTGCATATTCCTCCTCAAGAGGCCCAACATTAAGAAGAATTACGGCCAGCCGTGATAGGAAATACTGTATGTTTTATAATTGCCTGGAAAACAGAGGCAAGATAAACTCATTTCCCCAAATGTTTTTGTTCTTAGTGTGGGTGAACATGTGATATATAACTTTTGAGGCATGAATTATTTTACTGGTGAAAAAACCCCAGTATGAACGTTTTCCTGTGCTGATTTGTTTTTTCAGTTGGTCCGTATTAAATTAAGTCTTAAAACTGGCATACAGCCTATAGCTCACCTTAGCTAAGAATTCCTGGTGACAGAGTAATCAAAAGAAGCCGACATCATAAGAAAATGCTGGAAGGCGCTCCCTGGGGGAAGCCACATTCAAACCTACGCACCATGCACACACATACGTACACATTTTTTTGTGCTCCACTTTTTGACAGCTGAGTAAGGGACACCACCAGGAGCGTCAGAATCAGGCTGGAATCCAGAGCTCTTGGGCACCATCATGTCTAATAACTTTATCATTAACTGCAGCCTTTGGGGACGTGGACTCCTGAATTAATTAGTCTCTGTAAATGAGAAGGAAGAATAACAATTCGGATCAGAATTACCTCATCCTGCTTATTTTACAGGTCCTGGCTAGCCCTTAATATACAAAATACTGTCCATGATGGCCTAATTTAGGTTTTCCTGAATTCCTGAATGAAATATACACACACTATTGCCACTACGTGAAACTTTTGGTATGGGAAAAGGATCGATTTATATAAAAAATAAGTATAGGGCAAGCGTGACTAATAGCAGCATTTTTTTCTGATCTGTCTGTAAGTCAAAATCACACACTTACGTAGATGACTCCTGAATGAAAGAGGACAGCCTCTTAGCATGTCCATGACGTTAACCTTTTTTTGTTGCAACGTTGGGATTAAATGCATTTGCACAGGGGATTTCATCACCAATACTGACATTTATACTGCAGTTTGAGTTTATTAAAACATGTTTCAATCTTAAGCAATTAATATTAATCATAAAAGCATGTTTGAATTGCTATGAGGGAAAATAAACACATTGCTGGAATCACAAGCAGCATGAAATGGCTATGGTTAGGTAATAAAAATCAGTGCCTTCAATTCCAACATATGTGAAAGTGGTTTCTTTCATTTACATTTCTGGTTTTTATCAGAAGCTGTTACATTTATCTCATTTATCCACCTGAGCGGTTAAGGGTCTTGCTCAGGGACCCAGCAGTGGCAGCTTGTTATGTGTTCTGCGGAGTAGAGTTATGCATGTACTACGTCTAAAACATGCCAGTAGGTGGATTGTCTATGATAACAGTGTGTATTATAAAGTGTAAATGTGTGTGTATGTGTGTCCCATCTAGGATGTAATCTCACATCACTCCCACTGTTACCAGGATAGGCTTTGGATCTGAAATACAGTCTGTATATAACTTTTTAAATATTATTGAAAAAAAAATCATATTCCAGGTAATATATTTTACCAATTGCATCACACTCACATTTGAATTTTGCTAAAATATTGTTCCAATATTCGATGACTCTAACAAAATGAGAAGATTTCAGGAAAATCCCAGGGTCACATCTGCATTCATGACAAAAATTAAAATAAAAAATCTACAGTACACAGAATGCATTATAAAAATCTCTTGAACCTCTAAAACCCCTTTTACTTTTTAATGACAATTGCTACAAAAGATTTCTGGCAGCTGCTTTAAGGTGTTCAAGGTGGCAGGAAAAAAGGAAGTTGAAATTACAGGTTGTCTGCCATCAGTTCTCAGGCAATAAGCTGAGAATGATGGTGACTAAGGCGGTCTATGGCTTATGGCAGCCTGACACAAGGTAGCAGGTTTGTAATTACATCTGATCGCTGACAGGGTGACACTTGGGCCCATGTGCACCTTACACTCGTTGTCCTGACCTACTGCTTCTATTCACAATGCTACACGCCATTTGTTTAACATTGTTCCTAACACCTGGACCATGACTGTAAGATTCGATTTTTTTAAGCAGGGTAAAAATCTAAACGATACATGCAGAAGAAATATTTGGCAAAAAAAGCTCAAGGTTGTGGAAGAGAAAAAACAGGACATGGTGTGGAATAAAGGTTGTGAAATCAGGAACTGGTGACTCCAAGTCTAGTTAAAAAATGTTTCTTGCAGCCCTGCCTGCTATGACCACTTGGGGTTTTTTCAGCAGGCTCGCAGTCACACTTCAATAACCTACAGTATGATCGTCAGTCACGTCCGTCCTTTAAGGCAGCAACAGGCCTAAACATGGCTATCAGCTTCCCTTCAGCTGCTGTCTATCAATGCCATTCTGGATCAACAATGCAGAACTTTTCGCTTTGCCTTTCCTCCCTTTCGCTCCCTCACTCTGTTGCTCAGCTTTCGCTGCTCCCTCTTTGCATTATTGTCAAGGGCCGGAGTTTCTGACTCCAGACAGCACTCTCCACAGCTATGTTATATATTTATTTAGCAGAAGCCACAAATCAATATGACTCTTCTTTTCAGGAGCGCCATCAGGAAGGTGAACAGAAGCTTATCAGGAGAAAGATCTAGTTAACACTTGTAGGAGCTAGAAAAGGGTTTTTTGGGGAAATTTAAAACAGTGCCACCCTCCCGTTTGGACAGCAAGTGGTTGAATAAACAGTGGGCCGAATATTTTTAGCTCATGCGTGATCTGAAAAGCTCAAACGCATTATTGCATTATGTAAGGAGTAAAACACATCACAGCACAACCCATTCCTGCTGTTACATGAAAAGCAGCGAAGGCGTGTTGCGATGCTTTAACAGCCTGAAATGGATTATTTTTCCAATGCGTTATTCCTTACAGCAGTTTGTTGATGATTTAAATTTTTTTATCATTAAATAACAGCATAACACATTTTTAACCATTTACGTTTATAGGCGAAATGCTGTGGAACATCTGGAAGACGATTGAAACATCTGCAAAAACATTAATGTATAAATGATTTGTTGAATAAATTATGTTTGTTAAATAATAACAGTGGTTAAGTTTGATTATGTGGAGCATCCATAATTCAAGTCGCTGTTACAGAAATTTAAACAAACCTTGTGACTAAGGTGACTAATAAGAATTTATCAGACTTGTGCATGTGTGTAATAAAACTCCACTTTTTTATACCTCCATCTGATTTGTGTTGAATGTTTTTAAAAAGAACTCGATTACAATATGATTTAATGAATTGACTCACAGACAGTCATTTGTACACGCACCTTTAGGATATACCTAAAAATCTCAATCCACTAAAGCATTCATTCTTATTCCTTTAAAATGGGTATGCGCAGAAGCTATATCTATAGCTTATTTGTCTTATCACTTTTGAACTATAGCTTTTGGGGTTGTTAGTTGTTTTAGTAGACTCGAGTGTTCTGGCACAAAGACATAGTTTTGGTCACTAAAGTTTTCCTCCCAATCATTGGAGTTTTTATGACTGGAATATTTTCAATAATCATATGACTTTATATGACATTCATGTGAGTTTTTACTGTTTGTGGACGTTGATTATTATTTTTGGTCGTTTATGTATCTGCCACTCAGTAGAGAAACAATATTAGTTTTTAGATAAAAGATTTGATCTATTTTACTTTCACATTGTTGAAAGACAAAAAAAAAAAGTAAAAGGTTTTGTCTTATTGATATTATAATCACTGGGTAGCTCAAAACTGGTCATATGATCATTTAAGAAGAAAAATGATGAAAAATAAGAAGCATAAATACATTTTATTAGAAATAATTTATTTTTTTGTTAATAAATACACTCAACAAAAATGACTGTTTCTTGATAACAAGTTTCTGATTTTAGGCAATGCCTAAAAAAGAAAACATTGTGGAAAGTATTCACTCATATGATAATCATAACATGTCACATTAACACACAGACACCATTCTCAGGGACATAACTTCCTGGTTTTAAAACGATTATGTATATCAGGATGCATGTTTTACGCTTCACATAACACTTACAAAGTTCCAACTTTAGCAGTCTAAATATATCGTAACCAAGGGTGTGCTCCAAGGGCTAATGATTTGTCTACAGATTTTCCACATATAGATTTGAATTGGCCAAGGTGGAGTCAAATGCAGTTAATTAACCGATTATTAATTAAAAAGTGCTGACATCACAGTCAAATACATGAAAATAGGAAGCATGAGCATGAACTGTGGTATGAAGCAAAGAGTCGGTGAAGGATTAGGACACATGACATGCTAGATGGAAAATGTCGTTCATTGTACCATACTATTACATCAAGTGGCTACATTTTGTTTGACTCACCAGCCAGACCGCCTGAGGTACACTACAAGATGTTTAACTTTGTGGCAATAATACGACAATCATACACCACAGAATTTTCCGTTTTATGACACTGAAAGCCAAACATGCCTGCACTACATGATTTTTTTTTTAGCTTTAAGGCACCAAAACGCAAACATACACTATTGATTTCTTTTGGTTATATGTCCATGAAATGCCAAACATACACTACTATAATTATTTTTGTTTTATGTCAATAAAATGTCAAACATACACTACTGTTGTAAGTATTTTTGTTATATGTCAATAAAATATATGCCGTTGACTTTTTAGCTTTATGACATTAAAATTCCAAACATACACTGTTTGATTTTTAGTTATATGGCACCAAACAGACAAATATAACACACTATTTTAGTGTTAGACTAAAAGTGTGAGATTCTTTGCAGTTCCAGTGTTATAGAGGCCATTGTGTTTTTATAAATTATATAGCATTTTTTTTTACTATTTATTGAAATATTTTACTATAATAAAAAAAAAATCATGTGATAAAATGCATAGATTAGTTGCACCTTTCTCTCTTTTTTCCCTCAGCTGATCTTAGCTTGATCAAAATCAGATCAGATCTCTAAATCTCCGGCATTTTCCTAATCTTCATTTGGGGTATTATTTATCCTCATGACCAAAGAGTGTTTTTCTTGTTTCAAAAATGTTACTTCACTACAGTCCAAAGCACAATGTACTTTTTACTGCACTACATTTTTTTTTTTTTAATGTTGTTGTTTTTTTGTTTTTTTTTACCTTTAATACTTAATAAAAAAATTTAGTAAATCAAAGTAAAACTTTTCATTACTTTTACTTGAGTAACAGTATGAAAGTACTAGATTTATAACATAATAAAGCATGAAATGAAATTTAATATGAAATATAGTGGAGTAAAAAGCACAATATTATTTCATAAGAACAGCACCTTTGGAATATAGTGAAGTAAATGTTTTCTGAGTATAAAGTACTGACACTTGAAAAATGTGTTGGTATTTTTGATGCACAAAAACACAGGATCTGATCAAAAAAAGGAAAGATGATCAGAACCCCCAAGAATAAAACCCCCAAATTAAAATATATTTTGCAGATTCAAATAAAGATTTCTATTTACAGGATAAAATCTGTAGGGATTGCTAGTGTTGTTAAGACGTCTGATCTAACCCCCTCTAGGCTGTTGTGGTGCGAGAGAAATCTGGGAGAAAGAAAGAGCAGAAAATGCATTGCCCATGCTGACAACGGCTTGTGGGTGGGAGGAAACTGTGTGTTCTAGTTAATCACATGTCACCAACAGGGATGAAAGGTTGAAATTTAGCACGGTTCACAAAGAAGCATACGACTTTATACCTCGGATTTGCCCACTCTGAGAGCTGCCTGAGTAATGGGTGGATGTGTCACCAGCGTGGTGTATACCAAATAGATTAACTGATGGCTGCTGCTGGGAACCATGCTTTGGTCGGAAAAATGATGAGCTTGCCGAATCTGTTTATAAAACTGCTTCCTTTCATCATTTCTCTACTTTTTTTTGTGTGTGTGTGTGTGTGTGTGTGTGTGTGTGTGTTTGCCACATTTTTGTAAACATGCCACACATTCTGCGCCGAGAAAAGAAGCAATAGGAAACAGAACAAGTTTATCATCTGCAAGTCTAGCTCTCCCGTAGGATCCAGAGGACCAAAGAGCATCTGTTTATTAATGGAGACTATCAAACCAACTGCTTTCTATGTACTTTATGTCAGTTTCTCACATCCTTACATAAATGGAGCATGCACCGCAGTTTCTCGTGTGTTTCCTGTGACATTTTTGGTTGGTAACAATTTGATGTTAAACATGCATAAATAGACGTTATATTTAAACCTCTCTAACATGCTATCTGGTTATCAATATCGAAAATAGATTATTAGATAAACCTCTGTCATTTAAAAACAAGATGGCTTTAAAGAAAATGAGGTCTAAAAAGCTGTAGGGCTACAATTACTAAGTAAAATATTAGAGTAATTAAATAATATGTTATGGTTGTTTAAATCATGGGGCTAATAATTAAATAGTTGAGTAAATATGCACAATGGGGGGTCTGTGGATTTTTTCCCAGGATTTTTAAAGAATTTTTCTGGATGAATATGATTACTTTTATGGCTTAATTGTTTATTGTTTCTTTGAAAAAAAAAACAGATTGTTGCTTACCCTGTTCAGGGTGTCAGGAGACACTGGAGTCTATCTCAGCTAACTTAGGGCATGAGGCAGGGTACACCCTGGACAATCGGCAGTTAATCGCAGGGCTAACACTCACATTCAATCGCATGTGTTTACAGGCTGGAGGAAACCGGCGTACCCAGGGAAAACCCGCGCAAGCACGGGGAGAACATGCATGCTAACCACTCTGCCACCGTGCCGCCCTTTCATTTATTGTTTAAAAGATATTATCATTTGCAGAGAGAGAGAGAGCGAGAGAGCGAGAGAGAGAGAGAGAGAGAGAGAGAGAGACCCTAGGCGAACGGGAGTTGACACTGTCCCTGCATCAAAATAGATGTGCATCAGCAAAGTCCTCAAAAGCTGCTGTGTGATCAGAGCTCAATACAGTGAACCTAATTAACTTTCAATGCCGGTAATGTGCCATGAGAAATCATAATGCTCAATTTTATATGTAACTATTCTCATAACCTGATAGAGAACAGCTTGCCCTAGATCTGTGCTGAATGAAAAGATTATACCATGACCTTTTTTCTCAGAGTAAGGAACTCTCAAATCTCACTTTCCCATTTGCAAACGGCTTTTTAAAGCAGCCCTGATGTTACTCTGGGTACCGTAATATGACTTTCAAGTCCACGAGTGTGTGCATTTTTAGACTCCGAGCACATCCGACTTATTCCTAATGGACGCCGTTCCTATATTCCCTTTAGTCTTATCGGTGTGATTTACAAAGCATTATATCGCAGCACTGTGAAATTCTCAAATCCGATTGGTCAGAAGATTAATTTTCGATAACAGCATGACTCTGACAATAGTGCCAGCTGTAATTAAAATCACAGGTTTATCCAAGTTCAGTGTCAGCACTTTGTAACAGTAAGTTTCCCACTTTATCTTAGTTTCACAGGAACATGACAGGCTGTGTTTAAATTTTTATTAACTTGAGGAGAGGGAATAAAATAGATAGTGCTGCTAGAATGTGAGAAATGACTTCTCTTGCAGATGTTCAACATTAAATGTAATTACACATGATTATGAGAAATTTCTGTGGTTTTAGAGAAATAGAGGGAAAAAAAGGTTTTTGGAGGGTTGAAAGTAAGTCTAAATCTTAAAATCATTAAAAGCTTTTATTCTTTGGTTAATATGTTTGTGTAATGAAAAGAGCATTTGGTCAATGTTCTTTATTTTTTTATTTTGTGGAACGGATATCTGCTGCGATTTAATCTATTTAATTATTTCATTTAATTGAATTTCAGTCATTTTAACAGATTCGCAACTGATGTTGAGATCAAACTGGATTCCTGAGAAACGTACTATAGCAGTAGTTAAAGTCTAACTTACACATGCTTCTGCATGTGTAACATGCACATGATTACACGCTAATATAGCTCCCTCTGCTTCGCTGTACATCGACATGTTAGCCAAATGAAACGATGGTAGCCATATCTATGCTTTTAAATAATAATGAGAAGGTCAATGGTCTTTGCTAGGTCGGTGACAGGTATTTTCTTCTAAACCTTAAGTCATCCTCTCAAATATCTGCAAAAGCTCAGAACCAGACAGTGGGGATGACATACAATTAAGATAAAATGCAGCTGACTGAAGAAGGTTCATGAAGGTCAGGGCTTGAAAAAACAGGCTTAATGCAAGGTCATTTTCTGAGTTGAAATGATATCAGGGTCACGCTCATTACATTTCTCTACTTAGGTTTAAAAAAAGCCTTTTCTTGTTTTTTTGAAAAAAAGTTTTTTTAAAGCAGATCAGCTTGTATCTGCATTCAATTATTCAAGGATTTGCAGATGATGCACTTATGTGCCTGGAGGACGAGAACCTATGAAATGAAATGCATTTAAAGCATTTAATATATCAGACAATCAGCTAGAAATTAAAGCAAGATACGACGTGATAGATTTAGTTCAATAGGTGACTCCAATTAAATTCCAAAGAATACAGATTCTCAATTGTTTGTGCACTTTTTGTATGGGTTGTTAAGCAGTCAATAACAAAACTTTGTTTAACTAAAATAATATTACGTTTAATGGAGTCATAAAAAAGTGACGTTTACTTATGCAATCAAAACCATGGAAAAACTTTGCCAAAAAAAAAAAAAAAATCCATTCACGTGTAGTTCTTTGATGCTCTGTCTGTAGACATTAGTGTCTTGTTTGAAAAGCCAAGTCTGAAAGGCGTTGGCACATCATACTTCAGTTCCTGAGTGTGTTCGCGAGTGTGTGATATTACACTCCGGTCTGTCCTCGCACAGAAGAGATGAAGAGAAAGAGAAGGCTGCCTCTCAGATAAGATCCTACAAGATTGCGGGGATGGGCAAATACAGAGCACATATACTGCGGGGGAAGAGGATTTTTAGCAGTGCAATCTCAATTACACCCTGAGAGCTAATCAGGGCAGTCCTGCAAGTAATGAGCCGTAGAGCAAAATGCTGCAGCAGCTTTAACCGAAACGACTTTGCATTTGTTTGTTGTTTCTATCTGCTCAACACTATGGATGGGTTTTTGTAAGGAGTAAAACTTTTAAGACAGGGTTGCTGTTCTAAAACAAATCCCATGTGTAATAAGTGTTAATGCATTCCAGTGTGAAGCAGAGTTATTGTTACGACTGTGAAATGCATTATTTTTCAATAACAGCCCATTTTCTAGGGTCGTATTCCTTTTAAACCACAATACTTCACACAAAAAAAAGTTAAACTTTTATTTACTAAAGAATACTTTGGCTTTTAGTTACATTTAATGTTGAAACATTTGTGAACAGTTGCTTTATCGCTTACATTATAGCAGCTATAAATCATTCCATTGCCAAGCCTTTAATTTTTACTAAAGTTTAACAGACATAAAAAAGCATCTTATATAGAAAAAAAAAAACGGTTTTCCTGTGGTTCAGAACACACTGTTACAAACACCGATCCTTTGTTAGATTTTAAATTTGTGTAATATTAACCTGCAAATATTGCAAAACCTGCACCATATAGGTTTTTATGAATGAGCTGTTACTATGGAAATGATGAACACATCAGAACAGGCACATTAATCTAAAGCTGCATGATATATGTAAAACATTTGCCTTGCAGCGTGTACTACCGTCACAGCTACTGTTTTAGAAAATGATTCAATACATTTGGTCAAATATGGGTCAAGAATTCAGCAGCGCGCTGGTATAACTATTATATCCATCTATGCGCATAATGTGGCTGATACAGTGAAACTGATTTTAATAGACATCAGTTGAGCTTTTAGTGTCCAATCAGCATTTCAGCATTTCAAAGTGCTATACAGCAAATGTTCAATTCTGTGATTACAGATTTTAATGAACAGAACATTTTTGTCCATCAATTTCATGTTAGAAGCCCGACATACTTGATTTTCCTAATGACGAGATCAGCTCTTATTCAAATAATTCTTCTTATTCTTCCCAAAGGATGCAATCATTTATAACCTCTAGTGTTTCTTTTGAGGAGCACATAAATCATTAGGGAGCAGTGGACTGTATGGAAATTAATGACACAGAGGAGCTAAATCTTTGACAAATTACAGTTTCCTCCTGTTCTTCAGCTTGGAGAAGGTCCTAAGTTATTTTAATGAACCTAAAAAAACACAGGGCCTGTTGTAAAGTGTCCACCTTTTAGTAGTGCTTCAGTCTCCCGGAGGAGCATCATTAGGAAAATCAGTCAATACAACCCTATTCCAAAGTAGAGTGCTGAAATGCATGATAAAATAAAAGTAGTCCAGCCTCAAAGAGGCTGTGGCAAAGTTGGCCAGTAACATGAAGCATTTATGTGGGTTTATTTATATCCTTGTTTTTTTTTTTTAGACAGGATAATGTAAGGATATTAGACACCATGCATGCTTTACGTGTATGCTAATTGAGTTATAATCATTGATCACGGATTTGCTTATGGTTAAATGTGTATTTGTTTAAATCCATTAAAATCCCCCTTTTTTTCTTCCAGATATCACTTTTCTCTAACATTCCAGTTTTCTTGCAGGGTTCAAATATATTGCAATAACATCCGTATAATATCCTTTTGAGTTTCTGGGTGAATCTAGGTTTGCAACAAATAAAAAACAAGTCACCCTATAACTAGGTGTGTGCTTTATCATACTCTTTAGAACCATCTAGAAAATAAGCCTGTACAACAGAACCCTAAGGGTGCAATGGAGTGAGACAGAAGGATCACATTCAACATGGCTGATTACTACACTTAATGGTCATGGCTTCACCTCTTGTTTTAAACCGCCCCAACGAGCGACCGACCGGCTGTTTATCCAACCAAATTGCTCAAATTGACTCCATGCCTTTTCCAGGACGTAGGAGACAAGCAGAAAATGCCAACCAAAATAACTGTTCATCAGTGACTCACATTGTGCGATGCAGCATTGTGTGCTGGTAAATGTATATGAGCCATGTTGAGAAGTTTAAAGCTTAATTGTGGGCTGTGTTCTTACTGTGAGAGAACTTTTAGAGCCGGGCTAGAGAGGTGCTGATTTTTCACCCAGATGCACTAAATATACTAAATACTAAAAATATTACTATACATTTACTGGTCACTTTAATATGAACATCTGGACACCTGCTAATGCCATGCAGTTACTACAACAAAGTCCATTTACATATATTTACATTTGCATCATTCTTGCTTTGTGGTGGCTAGTGGCGTTCGTCTACTTAACAACAGTTGAAATGAACTTTAAATACCAATAAATGATAAGCTGTTTGCATGTCTATATTCTGTAGGATAAACACAATTTGTTCACTATTAATAGTTAAATTTTTTTTTAAATACATATTTAATTGAGTGTGAGAGATTGCATTTGCAACCACATATGCATGTTCGTGCTTTACCGCAGAGACGTATCATGGAATGTAAATACAATAACATTTTTAACAAAAATAAAGTGCTTATATTGATTAATTAATAGCGTTTATTTAATATGTATAACTTTATTAAATTGTTTTTTTTTAAACTACATATTTTGTAATAACGTAGTGTATTTCAGATTCATGTCTGTTGTGTTCAAGCAATGGATGTGGGCCCTTTAAGATGAGGAAAGAAATCTATTTAAACTACTTCCTGTGTATAAAGGCCATTGCACACCAATGTTACATGTAACCAATGGTACATGGTGACAACATTCTTTTTTATTAATTTTCTTAAAGTTAGCTACATTTCTGACCGTTTCATGTGAAGCAATTTATTCGTCTCTGTGGTGTTATGTTGATAACTAATCAATAATCAAAATTTTGATAAATACATATTTATTCATATTTTCAAAATGCCCCTGACCTTGAAATTATCATGATGGCAACCTCTATTTTTTTTTTTATTTATTTTTTTTTTATTTTAAGTCTAGATTTAGGCTAATTTGTCCGTGGTGGTAAATACAAACTAGTGCAAGCCCTTCCATATAAAAATTCCATACACTGAGTACACAATTTTGCTCATTATGTTCATTTGTATTTGGGTCATCCTTCAATTGCAGTGGCAAATAAAAGGCAGAAATTGTAAAATTGCTTGTTTATTTATTTTATAAAAATGCATTGCTATGCATTTAAAATTACTTTAATTATGCTATATCCATTAAATTTGAAGCGTAATAGCATTTAGATTTTTAAATCATTTTAATCTACAATAATACTGTGTAATAATAATAGTGTCTTTAATAAACACTGATGAAACAACCCTTTATGTCTATTGTATTCCCAATATTTGAAGTAAACCAAATATTATATTATTGGCAGGAAAGACATTAATCTAACGGTCGTAATAATTAAAAGTTAAATGTAAGTATAGTCTATGACCTAACTTGCATGTGCACTATGTCATGCTTCA
>JAOUQX010000003.1:13173959-13192623 GCA_028566295.1 Liobagrus marginatus
TACAAATTTGAACGCTGGGGTCAGAGCGCAGGGTCAGCCAGAACGAACGGCACCCCAGGAGCAGGTGAGGTTAAGGGACTTGCTCAAGGACCCAATGACGGTGGCTTGCCTGGTGCGGGGCTTGAACCCCCAACACTCTGATCACTGACCCAGAGCCATATACTTATATATATAGTTATCAGGCTTTATCCAGTAGCTACACTGCAAATTTCTAGATGTATTTATTAATCAATGCTGCATCATCATAAATAAACCTTGTGTTACTTTGGCCTGTAGTGTAACGAATGACTCGACAGGTCGAGCATGAACGTGATCTCGATAAAATGTCGTTATGAGTCATGTGCAGTGTTGGGTATTTATAACTATTAGTAATAATAAGCAATTAATTAATTCATTCATTACTTAAGTAATGAATTAATTAGTTAATTAATTAAGCAAGTAATTAATAACCACTATGTTTGTGGATGAATGTGTGTATTTAAACAGATTTTATGCAGAAAGTCATCAAGTCAGCCGGGTCACAATAGACAAAAGACATTGTTTGCTTTACACACGCGCACACACACACACACGCGCACGCGCAGCAAGCAAAAACTAATTTCGCATTAACTTGTAGCGAGAGAAAATAAAACAGAATACCTTCATCTTAAGTTATCTTGTGTGTTGTTAGGTTGGAGTAAGCGTTTTATACTATTCATGCTGTGGCAGATTATCTAATAAAGCTCGGTTCTGATGTGCTGCAGGTAGTGAGCGGTTATATATTTAAGACGGGTTAAATTATATTCTATTTTTGTTATGCGCATAATTCATCAAAAGTTTACTTGTTGATGAAGTGAATCATTATTCCGGTTTGGCATAAATATAATATACAGTGTGTGTGTGTAAAAGTGTGTGTTGTGATCTACAGAAAACAATGACGCATTCCCACATTTTTTCGTCTAAGGTTAAAATCTAGGACGTCGACATCTACTTTTATGTTACTGAGAACAAGAAGTCGTTTTGGAGCAGCAGAATGCATTAAGCAATACAAGATTAGCCATTTCGAAGACTAATATGGCTTTAGCTAAGGTAATTGCTTAGATGGCGCCATCTCAAGGGAGCATGTCCAGTTGTACAAACAAACACGTGACATCATATCACAAAAACGCAGACGAGATGACTACCGGGTTAGCTGTATATCCTGGCCGCAATGTCAATTTTATTAGGTTCTATAAATAATTATGGAGTACATACCACGTACAAGCGTGGGTTTGGGTACAAAGCAGTGTTTCGCTCGGATGCTATCGAGCGTGTTTCCATCTCTGCCTTAATTGCACTAAAGTAACCAGACACACAACCGGGGGACCTCGGGAGCTGGGAGAAACATTCCAGAGAGATCTTATCATGGCGCAACAGAAAAAAAGGCAGACGGAAATGCGGCTAAGTGGCGCGGCTTGGAGACCGGACTGCATCGGGCAGCCTGAGGGCTTGCTGAGCTCCGATTTGGAGCCGTCTCCTGCCAACATAGGCCAGGCTCAATGCTTAATCAGCTCCGGGTAATGACTGATGAAAACATCATCAGAAACTGGCACTTAGATGCAACGATCAATAAAAAAAAAAAAAAAAAAAAAAAAAACATGTCTGGCACATGGACTTAAGGATGATTTCGGGATAGTACAAGCTGTGCAAAATAAATATATATATATAAATAATTGGAATAAAGGCGCATTTGTTTATGAATAAAAGACTGTTTTCAATTTGACATATGTTTAAAGTAAATGAGTAAATGAGTTTCAGCTTTCGTGCATGACACATTAGGATTCTATTCAGTGTAATTCAATATCTAAGCCGTATATATATATATATACACAGTATATATCTATAAGTAAAAGAAAAAAGTGAAAGAAAAAATTAAGTAAAAGAAAAAAAAAATTCTGATTACCACAGAAAGCCTAAACCCCCCAGATCACCACCACCATATTTTCCACAAAATAGTAATACAACATGGCGAAGGAGCTTAACATTGTAAAATGACATTTAATTTTCATAACAAAAAAATCTGAAATTTGTTAATAAGTCACAGGCAAAAAGTAAAATATATAAATAATAGTAGTAGTAATAATAATAACAATAACAACAAGTAGTCTGACACTACAACTTTATTTATGATGCAAATAATATAATGGCAGAAATCATCTTGAACAATTTTCTTATTCCCTAAAAGATACCAACAGCTCCCTTCGTTTCTTTTTCTTAGTCCAATATAACATTATATTACTATGTAATAATATCATATATAAGACCAATATAAAGAGAAACATTCACACAGCCCAATGAGTTTCTGCCCAGTCCACTAATCAACTATACCTACTAGTACTCGAGGACTAGGCTGTTTAAGTTAAACATTATCCAGACTTCCTGTGTGTTGTTTCAGCCTGGTTTCATGGCTGCCTGTGTTTTACACGCCAGGTCATCCCCCACTTGAACCTACAAATTTGGAGTGGCCCTGGATCCTCAAATCGCACGAATCACTAGCGTGGTTTCGGCTACTTTAGTAAAAAGCTCTGGTGTCTATGAAAGTGGAAAAGGCATTTATTTATAAGTATGATATGAATAAAGGACATTTGCTACCGCATGAACCACGCAAGGACAATGAGGAAATATGGTTAGGTATTTCAGTAGCACAACACTGTTCGATGATATCAAGAACTCAAATTCCAATGACAAATACCTTTTAGACATGTTGAGAAACACAAAACGCCCCCAAGTCAGAAGTATTAAAACATTGCAGGTTGTACCGGCACTGAATACTGATTTTAAGTCTGAGAGGGTGCGAACCCCTTTATCTTTGTGTGGACCGCCGGCGGCTGTCAGACGCTCAAAAGAAACACCGCATGACAAAAGAAAACTTATCTGGAATCTGGAGTAATTGAACGTCTCCCAAAATGAGTAGACAAAAAAAAAAAAAAAAAACATTTTTGGGGACATTGATTGTAGAATATAAATAAAATTGATAGACCAGGTTCATCATGAGGTTTAAACAGAGTTATTCAAGTCACAGTGTGTGTGTTTTGATTGATTACAATATCAGCTCTGATGTTCAGAGCTGGCAAATCCGAATAGCTTAAAAATAGCTCGTGGCCCTTTCAGGTGGAGTGGGAAGTTTTAGTGACGCAAACAAACAGCAGGTGGTTTTAGCCAACTAGATTACATTTAACATTGTTGCCAAAAAAAAAGCATGTGTTTTAAGGCCTCCAGTTCGGTTTATATAACGGTTTTCAGTTTGTGATGTCTTGTATTATATAGTGCAGTAATCACAAGTCGCATCTCGGATTAGAACTGTACCAAGTCGTCGTCCTGTACAAGCTGTGCAATGGCCTGGCTGCTGAGACGGCATTTCATCTCCTGCCATCATGGTCGCTAAGGTTAATCGCACCTCTCTCTTATTAGACGACTTAAGTCACAAGCGGTGGGAGTCTTGCGACTTGGAGTCGCTGACGGCCCAGTGCGTGTAAGCTCTATTCATACTAAGCTTGTGCGTGTCAGTTTATGATTAATCTCACACTTGGCAGTAGACGTTCCAGTCCAATTCAGATGGGAGCAGGTTGCACGTCAGTGGTGGCAGGCTGATTTAAACGACTCCATTTGGAATACCGCTCTGTTGTCTGCATCCTAGTGCTTTCCTCTACAAGTACCCTTAGCGCTTGGTGCCCTGCCTGCTTCATTCTGCCAGAAGGGCAGGATCTCTTGCCAAGAGGACAACAGCAGGTGCAGAAATGGCAGTTGTCCGGTGTGTGATCACTTGCACGGTGGTCAAAATGAGAATCCCAGCCCTAGCCAGTCACTGCAGCTTAAGTCTCGGCCAGCTTTTCCAATGTGTAAATATTACACATTGTTTCTGCGCAGAATGACGTCATAATGCAGACGTTAATGGTCACAGCATGTGCAAAACAGTGGAACACTTCCCTATCGGAAAGATCAGCACTCGGCGGAGGAGTAAAGTCTCTTCTTTTAACATAATTATTGAAGAGTGACAGTGTTATTGGTTGGAATTAAATTCCTCCATCTTGCGGAAAGTGCGAGCGTTCTTTCTGACCTGATCAATGGAAATGTCCCTATGACGTTTGCTACAAACTCCTTATTATCTGATCAGAAAGGAACGTGTAATTACTGTGTCCTGAACGTTAACACTAGGTTTGTTCTTGGCCTTTCAGTTGCTTGATAAAGAGGGAAAGAGGCGTGCTGCTTGGCGCATTTGCTGTGGTTCTCTTAGCTCGGTGTCTGATACTGATGCATACATAATAAAAACATTGACTGTTTGCTTTACTGAGGTTTGCCCCCAGGCCCCGTGGAAGAATAATTCAGAAACTCAAACTTTCTCGTAATAAATGACACAAAAGGCCGCCAGTAATCAGCTACTGTATTTATCAACACCTGGCTATCTCCAGGAGAGGTGAATGAAAGTAAAGGCTGGGTTGTTGGCACAGGTGTCCTATCCCTGCAGAGTGAAGGGTCTTCAGGGTTGGAAGGCTCAACAATATGATTATTATGGCAAACCGTTGCCCTGCTATTAACTGTGTTTTAGAGCTCTCAATGAGCTGTCCAGGATACCCGCAAACCAACAAACAAACCACAAAACGCCGAACAAAATGCTTATCATATCATATTATAGTACAGTTCCAGAAAACGTTACACTGACTACAGAAACACAGATTCCACACATCACACAAATACAGGTCGACCCACTACTTACGATAGATGCCTTCCAATAAAAATAACTAGGGCTGTGGAATTAATCGCAATCGCAAAACAATAACATTGTGAGCACATGTGATTTCAATTGCCGCTTTAGGCTGCAATTTTATTCATTCATTTATTTATATTTTAATTCAGAATGCTGGAACGTTCTTGTGAACATGTTTAAAATGTGAACCAATCGGAGCTCACTCGGCGCTGAGAAACAATTCTGAAGTGTATTTATGCTTATGATTGGATTTTAGGTTAGTTAATCTTAATTTATTTATTTGGCTGTTTTAAAGATAGTTTATTACAGTTTTGTTTATCAAGCTGTTAATACGACGTTATTTCATTGGGAAATGTTTCGTCATGCACGTCTTGTGCACTGAATAAATTTAAGATGTAGCATGTTTGAAAAAGCAAGAACAACTGCTAAAATTGCAAATAATATCGCAATTGCAATATTCATTAAAAAAGTTGCATTATGATTATTTTGTCCATATTGCACAGCCCTAGTCCTGACATGGCCTAGCCTAACCATTAGTCTTAAAAAATGGTGGCCACAAAGTGGGAGATACATACATCATGGCAGTGTCCCGACGTATCGCCTGGTTGCCCCACACGAAGCTTAAAACGTTTATACCATATTTTTGTTGGTACAATTTTATTATATCGCTATCACCATTGTAATGATGAAAAATTGTAAGTTGCAAAAACGGAACTTGGGGACCACATGTGTCTTTGAATTACCGATATAGCTTCTGTCATTCTTATTTGTGTTTAACATCTACTGCATTTAATTGAATTCTAAAGCAAATTCTAGTCAGATACATAAATCGTAATATAGTTTCAATTTACAACAATAAAATATTGACAATGAACTTTATTACACTGCAAATATTAAAAGAACAAAGAATTATATAAACAACAAAGGTACTTTGTTTGGTTTGATTAAAACAGAAAGGCTGCATACTAGTGTTTATATGCACCATTTACCCAAGTTAAGTTTTATCCTCAATCAGATATTTTAGAATAAACCAAATCGAAAAACAAAGGAAAGGATAATTACTTCACTAGTAGAATCTTCTGAACCTCCAGGACAATAATTCTGTAATTCAACCTGTACTAATTACCCGTACCCTCACGGCCTGCATTCTGAAAATATCTCACAAGAATTGGAGCAAAGCTTCAAGGAAAATGCTCTTTCAGCTAGTAGAGCTGTATGTATAATTAAATCATTCAAAACGAAGCCGTGTCTTTGTGACATGTGTGGAATATATACAGTGGATTCTGCTGCAGATGATGAAACATTAGGCAGAGAATGAACATGAACATGGATATTATTTTTTTTTTTGGTAAATGAAGCTTTTCTATTATTAAAATGTGTAAATTAGTAAATATAGTAAAAACTATTTAGATATATTCCCTTTTAAGTACATGTTACCGTTTAGCAGTCAAAACCCAAACATGTAGCGGTTATCAGCATCCTGATCTGCGAAAGCTCAGCCCTGGCTTTGCTAGCATCTAGCTGCGATTAGGCAGAAAGCTAAAGTGAAGTTAAACTATTTTACCGGAAATAAGAATTCGGTTTCACGCTGACCGATGACAGCTCTGGAACACTAAAACCTGAAACAGCATCCCATATAAGCTACTCCTTTAAACTGGAACGAATGAACGCATCGAGTATGGCTTATTAGCGTTGAAACGAAACTACCCCGATAAAGAGGCAGACACTCATATCCTGAGCACTTCCACGAATGCGGTGCCTACACACAGCATTATATACATGCAGAATGATTTACATTTTCATTTAATCATCACGGAAACTCTTAATGTTTAATAAATGCTTGCCACACATTTGTCGAAACCCGCTTCAGATATCGGTACTGCTTCCAACAAAGCAAGACCCGTGCCCGATGAGCAGCTCCAACCTTTTCCCACAGCTTGAATTACTCATTCGCAGAAGCCTTATCTAGGGAGAGCAAGAGCTTTCGGATAAACGGAGGATTAAGCGGCGATGTATGGCAAGGTGAATTTAACTGGACAGGGTCTGCATTGGCAATATGTTCAGATGAGTGTGAAAGAAACCAGGCAGGAGGTTCAGCTATCGCACTCATAATGAACAGTCACAGAACACACTGAGGAAAAGTCTTTTTGGTACCAAAGGCATTTTAAAAATGATGACTGAAGCCAGGCAGAATTTCCCCCCCATTACAATGTGCTATTTTTTTCCTCTCTAAAGCTTTTTTTTTTCAGATAAAAAATATATGAAGCCTTTAGCACTAATCCAAAACTTCAGTTGCCGGACAGAGGCTACATTTTCTTTCCATTCTGTCTTACTTTTCTTTCACACCTGTCAAGGACGGCGTTGCGGGGGGTAAATTACACTGTAGCCCGTCTCACCTCACCGTCCTGAAATAACAGGTCTGTCTCGTTGAAAATGGGCCTTTTAAGTGTGGATGCGATATGCTGTGGTGAAAGCCGGTAGAGACACCACCCCTTCTCCCTGCCAGCTGTCTGCAAATTCTCACTGTCACCCCCAGCCACTCGCCAGCATTCTGCCTCGAACCCAGTCGTTCTCACCCCCCCCCCATCTCCCCACCTGAGCTGCTGTAGCTTACTTCAGCGTCTTGCTTCTCTTCTGTGACTTCCTTTCTAATTTTGCTTAGAAACCACGAGACTGAAAGTCGTCATAATGTCACCGCAAATTCGCAGATAGGGAGCGTCACTGTTCATTTGCATTTAAATAAAAATCAGCACCCGAACTGGAAGATTAAATCACTGAATTAAAACTAAGAGAATTACAACATACCCAATGAGCCCTCCATAATAAAGGAAGCCTCACGTCTTAAGTTAGCTGGGATAGACTCCAGCGCCCCCGTGACCCGTGAACAGGATACACGCTAGACAATGAATAAATGATGATGATGATGATAATAATAATAATAATAATAATAATAATAATGCTTGTTAGGGTTGGTAGCAGTAATAAATTACATTGACATTTATAATTGTGATGCATATCTAATATTTGTAATTAAATTTATACTTTGCCACATTCTCTACACAGAACCACCAGCTGACCGTATCATAGCCATATTTTCCCTAATCGCACTTTCATTTTATATCTGTTCTTCACTGTACTGCTCCTCAAGCTAATTAAAACAGCAGGGTATGAGCCCCGTTTTGGGCCCTGTTTCGGAAGCCACTAGATGAGCTGGCAGGATAGAAAATGCTTTAAAGAAGAAAAAAAGAAAAAAACTAGCAGAAAGGCCGCTGCCAACGTCCTGAGCATTCGAACTTAAAATGAGTGATTAGCAATCAGTGAAATGAACGCTGCTGTAAAAAAAGCCGACACGGGCCCCGATCTGAAGCACGTCCCTTAAAATACAATATTTGCTCCTTGTTTATTTTCTTTTAAACCACGAGTAGTCGTTTGCACAGCATGGATTACAGCGCACATGGCCGAGTAAAACTGGTGATCTGACGTGGAGATGGTTACGCTGCGCCGTGCGTGGCTCAGCTGTAAGGAAACGCCATTGATTATGTATAATCGCTTTTTCTCCACTTCTGCGTTCAGGCTATTCCCTTTCCTGCTCGATCACTTGCGCCCTCTCTTTACTTGAGCAGTGAGAGGCCAGGATAGCAGGAGAGTCGGGTGAAGCACCACTCATACGCATATTTCATTTCACTCGGTCCAGCTTTCACTCACTACCACGCTCGCATGTGTGTATATTAGTGGAGGAATTGAGCTGACGGTGTCGAAATCAGCAGCAACAATGCAAATGATAACGTAAAGCAGCATTTTCATGCCTTGTGAGTGAAGCCACATCCCAAAGCACTACTTCTCCTTTTTACGTCAACATACGCTCCCCCTTAGTTAGAGGTGAAACAAATATTTGCTTTTAGTGTTTACTAACTGCTGTGGTTTTAACGCATATTCATATCCATTTCCATATGCGCTCACCTATGCTTGTGTAGACGGGAGAAGAAAACACTAGCTCCATGCCCTTGACAGACAACACTATAGCATTACATTAAAGCCCAATGTCACTAATCCCATCCAACAACTTCGCTCATCTCCCACACTTTTATTACTAGTTAAAAAATGGGACGAAATCCGGCGACAGGGCTTTTAGAAACAAATACAGCTGTTTCTTTGAAGCAGATAGTCACAAGGATGCAGTTATTAGACACGTTTTAGATATTGGATCGCTGCGTCAGAACAAAACATCCACACGTCCTGAACCGGAGCAGGAAACCTTGCCGTAAAATGCCAGGTCGTTTTCCAACACATTATATTACAGCCATATTTACACAAACTCCAAACTGAATGTGTGTGTGTGTGTGTGTGTGTGTGTGTTAATGTTTCTCTGACGACGATTGCCTCTTATAAATTACTTAGCTTGACTGAACAACATGTGCTGAACTTACTGATGTTTCAAAGTGAAAGGACAAACGCCCGGGAGAGTTTCTCCTGTGAAGCAAACAGGATGGGACAGTGTTTTCACACAGAAACACAAAGAACGGGGATAAAAGTGGAGCGCACGCCTCCTAACCAACCCGCTCCACAGGGCCCGCTAAAACTAAAGGGCACGAGGCTGGAGCGTCTCCTATTGAAACGCACAGGGGCCACTTTGAAATGCTAATGCTGGGGCTTCAAACAGGCCGCATTCACACATGCATGAATTCAAAACATTTTTGAGGAGGCGAGAGCGCGGCTACGAAATGCCAAGCGCCGTGAAATACGAGCGGCAGGAAATCTCACATTTTTACAAGCTATTTAGCCACAAAAGATAGCACGAGGTGCCGTGTAAGTGTCACACTGCTAAAAAACTTCTTGCAACGGTGCAGGAATTCTACTCTATTACCTTTTAATAACCAAAAGGAGCAAAATTAAGAATCTTGTGTTTTTTTTTCTAGTTGGCATAAAAGAAAGTGTTCCAATTTTACTTCAGCTCACTTCGTCTAACCCAGATTTGCTGGAAGCAAATCAGTAAATTTGCTAGGAAAAAATGTAAAGGTTTTAATAAAATAAAATAAAAAATGAAAACAACTTCTAGCCCCCCTGTTGGCCACAGAGCTGAGAGTGATAGACACAGACATGCTCACTCAGTACACCGTCTAGACAAGGCAGAATGAATTTCGGCTTGAAGTCCTGCCATGTATCGAACCCTGAAGGTCAACAATGCCAACTGTTAATGCGTTTCACTGATAGTGCATGGTGTAGTGCGTCCTAGTGTGTATGATGTGCATGGTGTGTGTGTGTGAAATCCATAGTGCAGTCAAACAAACTGGTCGTAATAATCAATGCCCGACGAGGAAAAAGTCTTGAACTTCGTTTGCGTGGTTCCTTTCATTTAATCCTACATATATTTATATAGCTAAATTATACACACACGATTTTTCTACTGCTTGTAACCAACTTGACTTGTTTAAAGTTTAAAAACTGGAAAAACAACGCATTTATATTTTTGTTAAAAAAAAAAAGGGCCTGGATTTCACAAAGAATTAAATTCCCAACAATTAACCTTTTTTCCTTTTACAGAACCCGCATAATACGTAATTTAGGAGCGATAAATACATATTATTTTAAGCTAACATTTTCAAAACAGCGGCTCCAGAAGGTCCACGCGCACGCCGCACGCGCTAATAGTTTCCATTCATCCTCTCATTACGAGCACGAGACGGAGTAAATCCATCCACATCTGCTTGTGTTTTGATTAGCCGTTTCTCAATTAGCTACGCTACTACCCTCTTTTCGACCGCTTTAATTACCCCTAACACAACCGGGATGCTCGGTTTAAAAAGTAAACACACACTTTATTTAGATGTACCTACACCAACGGTTAGTTTGTAGTGTGTATGACCGAACTTTATACAGCGAGCGTTTTTAAATAAAACAGGTATATAGTACGTTGACTTGAACTAAAAAGTTTTCGCTCCAGCCGAACTAGGAGCGAGGTAACAAAATAAACGACAAACGAGGACTCTTACCTGTGGCTGAGTTTCAAAAGTGTGTGTCTATGCGGATAGATGGAGGTTCTCCGGTGAGAGAAGCAGCGAGGATGCAGTGCATGCTCAACTAACGCCAGTGGGAGAAGGACAAACGGACCCACACTGTGTTAGCGGCGAGTTCGCTCTCTGTCTCTTCTCGGACTCTTCGCGTAAAAAAGTCTGAGTCAAATCTGACTTTCCGTTCTTCCTAAAGTCAAAAGAAAGATGCGGATAAGTGGCAGACCAGATCACTGAGTTGAGAGGAGCACCGGGACCGGCCAGCTAACGACAACCTGTCCTTCACAGTAAATGTGGTTAAAAAAAACAGCCGTTTGTGTAAATGTGTCTTAAAAACAAACAAACAAACAAAAACAAACCCCGCGGTATGGAGGGAAACGGCTCCTCCGTGACGTTAGTGGGTCAGAACGGCTTTTATTCGGGGCGAATTCCCGCCGTTCGGCTGCCGACGTTTCGTCGCGGTAAGAGCAGCTTGCCGAAAAGGTGAGGAAGGCAGAGCTCGCGCGCGCACCCACGCATGCACGCACGCACATACGCGCACACACGTACAGATATACATACACACACACTCATTCACACGCGCGCGGAGTGGGGCGCGCGCCGGATGGTGCGCGAGACAGGCGAGTTGGCGCGAAAACCTGACGTGGTGTTCCAGGCCGGATGGAACCGGATTTTTTTCAGGCGATTTTCTCTGCGGCCCAAAGTAGAGTATGAACGCGCACAGCCTGAGCGGAGTGAGAGTTTGTTCTGTTTTTAGCAGATAGTAAAAAAAACATGATTTTATCGATTAATGTAATCGAAAGGGGTTATCTACGCATCTGTTGGAGTGGATTTTTCTCTATATTTGATCCACTAATATCTAATATATAATAATATCAATAATACATGTGCGTCTGGTGGAGGAGGAGGGGGGATCATCTTAGAGTGTAGTCTTTTCAGCCAATCACTGCAGCCATTTTTCCTGCTGTAACTCTAGCACAGATCAGAAATAAGCAGAAAAAAATGTGGATTATTTTTTCCCCTTCTCCCTTTCTCCACGTTTAAACCTGACCTGAATCAGAAACAGGAAAGCCGTAGCCACACAGGGTTGCACCGAGCTAAACGGCAAAGACAAAGCTAGCACTTTGTGCTCGGCTGGTTTCGAAGAAACTTTATTTTTAAAACAAACTTATCAGAGTTGTATTAACTTTCTACCTTTACTAAAATGTAAAAGGTAAAACCACTACCGAGTTCTATCACTGGAGCCTGCAACAAAATGGCACCTGAAATATGGCTACACCACGGTTTTTCTACACCTGGCTTTAATATTGCACGTCTGCTAACTGTTCAGAAAAAATATGAATTTGAGTCACACTTCCCAGGTGAAAGCTGGAGGATGTGACAGAGACGTCGGTGTTTTTGTAAGCATAATTTTACATAATAATCGATCCGTTTTCAGGGGACAAAAGAGAAAACAGATGGAACAAAGGTCACCCCATGGTCTCTAAGCGGGAGTGATGAGTATGCATTAGCACTAGCGTAAAAACATATGTGGAGTGTTCCGAGTCAGACCAACCCAGCAAGGATTAAATAGTTTAATAGAGATTTTTACAGGCTCTTACTGGGGTCTCGACGTGAGAATAGGAATCTGTTAACCTATATCATATAACATATATCATATCATATCATATCATATGTGTCATCATGTGCACAAATAATCTCAGTTAAGCAAATGATATTAGGCCATCATAATAAGTAATGACTAAGTTATTAGGTAATTAATTCTCTATCAAGTTAGATAAGATTTTAGAAGATAAAAAAATAAAACTTAGTGGATTATGGTCGTTAAGTACTACTTGAGCAACAATGTAAGGAGAATGTCCCGGCAATTGTTTTACTTTGTTTTGTGTGGTTTTCTTTGGGTCTGGTGTCCCAGGTTAATGCAGGATTTCGAGTAACTTTGATTGAATTCGGGTTTAAATCCTCTTGTGGAATATGGCCAGACAGCCTTAAACACTCAAAAAAGCGACGTCTACAGCCTTGAAACCTTTTCTTCAACATTTATTGGCAACTTTGCAGTCAGTAAGATTGAAATTCTAATCCAGTTTTAAGATTACATGTTTAATTTATTTTCAGCTACTTTATTCAAAATGTCTGGACGACTGAAAAAAAGAACAGTTTGTGTATTCAAACGTACAGTATTTCTTGAAACATATTTATAATTGTGAAAACAAATGTACTTTATACACATAATCCCAGATTATAATCTTAACCCCAGTTATCACACAGAAATGTTTATCAGCATTGTAAGAATCAACCACCAAGCCTTTCTATTCAAATACAGTATATATAACATTATCAGCCAATACAATCTTGTAATATCATTTTAAGATATATTTCTATTTTGTAGGTTGTATTAAACTAATATTTACAAATTAAAATATTTGTAATTTTTAATTAACTGAATTCTGAATAAGGTACTAAAATATTAGGTGCTTTTTGAATCCATCGTTATCTAGTTGTGGGGTTGGTAAACACATGCACTCTGTAATAGCAGGTTGAATGAACTCCATTTTCCAGTTATTTCCATTTTTAATAAGCTTTTAAATTATTATCACACGAATGAGTGTTTTTTAATCAATCCTATTATTTTTTATTTGACCTTTTTGGGGAAAAAAAGTAAAATAAATAATCAAAACAATCTGCCGTACTAAATTAAAATATATATATATTTAATTTGCCGTACGAGTTCACATATAATATAAATACAATTGTTTGGGCTAGTTGAGAAAGAATCATAATGGCAGGCCTCAGAGGAAGCTCACATTAGGCAGCCTTTATGACCACATTGGTTTCGGGATTACACAAATGCCAAATATCTTGACCGTTAAAAGAAAAGACTATACAAACAAATGCCGTTCCAGAAAATGTCTCCTGGTGTGCCTTATTTTCTTAAAAAAGATTGTATGTGTGTGCGTGTGTGTGCCTCTCTCCCTCTCTCTCTCTTTCTCTCCCTCTCTCTCTCTCTCTCTGTCGCTCTCTCTCGCTCTTTTTCTCTGCTGCATGTCTGCCTTCTTTCCTCTCGTTCTCTTTCTGAAATCAGATCTCTGCTAAAGCAAATATCTGTGAAACGAATCCAAGCAGAGGTAAATGGTTTAGCAACTGTTATTAAAGTCAGTGTAATTAAAACTAGATGTTAAGTCTAAACTCGAAATCTCGATGCAGTGACGGCGACAGCCAAGCGGAAGCAGATGTGCTTTAGTTGTATTCAATCAAGAAGAATGATATATGGTGACCCGTAATATAAGGCAGCAGCCATCAACTCCACTTGGCTTTCCTTGGAGCTGAGGAAAATCGAGCTATTTTAAAACTGAAACATGACCATTGTAGTGCATCGGTGACAATAAAAATTAAGACAATTCATTCCATAAGCACTTTTATTTTTAGGACCCTTTCAAATGTACCCAGAGGATTTGTTTCCTAATCTGTTTGGAGACCATAATTGATCTTAAATGCGTGTGTAAGACACCAAATAAGAGTCTCAGATGGCTCGGTTTATTTCAGGTCATGGGTTGAGCGCTCGAGGCTTTGTTACTGTTTGCTTACAAAAATCAGGCCTTAGCCACTGTGCTCCAAACATCATGATTTTATGTTTAACCTGAAACCCCATGTGTGAAATCAGCAACAAACATCACCGACAAATTGAATTTATACATGTAAACTTTCTACAACCACAATGTATATTGAACCCGCTACTCCAGTTGAGCATCCTAATGTTTTTCGCCTAAACAGCGTAATAGATCCGTTTAAACCTGAACGTATATTACGCGTTAAACCGTTCAACTTTTTATACAACACACTGAAAACAAAACCACAACTTCCCTGGAAATCTGCGTATAAATTCAGCTTTAAAGGAACAAATTAAACATAATCATAATATTAGAGCCTTGACCCCCCCCCCTTCCCTTAATTATTAGGCATAATTCACCATAGCCTTATACCACCTTTAGAGTTTTAAATTGAGACGATTATACAACACCTCCACACATTTGTTAATTAAATCGATCAATCTTAGGAAGCCGACAAGGAAAACATTGGTTCCGTAGTCCTTATGTGTTAACATGGGATGCAGCTGGAGACTTTGCTAACAGTTAGCCAGTTCCTGGAACGAGCCGAGTGTGTTGTTTAAGAAGCCATCTCATTATCCGACAACTAAGCGAATAAGAAGTAATAGAAAAAAAAGGGTTTATATGGAAAACTAATAAACTCCTTTGAATATAATGCCTCTAAAGTAGAGCTGCGTTTCGGCCATAATAGAGAGGCTAATCAATAATTTTGTATTAATTAAAGCAAACGTTATAATAAGAGGAAAGGGAGCAAAAAAAGAAACCACTCCTCAGAGGTCAATAATCTTAAGAAATACATAATGAACTGAATTTTTAATCGAGTAGAATTTTTTTTTCTCTTTTATACACACGCATAATCGTAATGTACTTTCTGTCCAGCGCTTGCTTCTTATTCATTCATATTAATTCCACTAATTTAAAAGCAACGTCTTTGGACTCGTATTAAAGAGTGCAATTATGAATTCCGAATACATATAAATGATTACTATGAAGCATTCATGTGTTCAGCAATGCATAAAATAGCAGATTGAATATACACAGCCTTAGTGTATTATGCTAATCTTAATTACAATTATTTGCCCTTATAGAAATCAGAGTAAGTGGAGCAAAAAGATAAACCTTGTGATTATATTGTTAGACTATTTTTCTTTTTGCTTTAACAGTCCCGGAAAAGGAGGAACGTATTAATTGTGCGCTGTGAATACAGATTGGTGCATGATGGATAATAATGTTTATGAACACTAAACCTTTGATCACATGCTATACGTAGTGATTAGCATGCTACGTCTATGGCTGATGATACACCCATTCATTATAGTTACAGAGCAATTGAAGTATTTATACAGAGCATTTAGTATTTTTGTTTTTTTTAGCATTCCCCAGCAATATTTGGCATTCAGCCATAGTGCTGATCCATGTGAAAGGGTTAATCCCCCAGCCGTTAGCCATCTTCTACAGCTTAATCGCATTTATTGCACTTATTTTCTGTTTCACTGGAATTTGAATAAAAATTCAAACTTACTATACCTGATACATGATGTGCACAAATTTCATTTTTGGTCAGTGGCTCGTTACATTTGTCCTCCAGGTTTAAAAGCGATCGAATGCCAAGTGAGAGCGAGAAGCTTTGTGTTTTTACAGCTAGCGCGATAACTGGCATTCGATTAATTTGAGATTTGCCCTGAAAAATACCACCTACCAGCAAGCAGTTGTAAACACAGCCAGAGGATATAACTCAAGCAAAAGCGAGTGACCTCTGTACGGTTCGGAGCCCGAAATTCATTTTTGCCACAAAAGACATCCCTGCTGCTCAGGCTTCACACCGACTCCATTAGGAAGATAGGATTATAGGACGGGCTCACCGTGCAGCGGAGCCTTCCTTCAACCGCTCTGATTTTAATGTTAATTCTGCTTTTGTAAAACTACAATGAACGCAGCGCACAAGAGATACCCCTGTCAACAAAATCTCAAACGGCTACATCCAGTACCGGAGTCCTTATTCGAATGGAAATGATCCTCGTTTGAGATCGCTGACCATTTCCCTGTCAAACTTTGTTAACCCGTAGAAAAAATGCATGACAAGACAGAGCACTCTGGGATTTTATTATTATTATTTATTCCAACTCTTTTTGCCCACAGTGGTATTTCAAACTACCGTACTGTTTTGTCATAATATGACACGACACGACATCAAAAACCGGAGTATTTCAAATTCAATGTTGTTTTACAACAGAGTAAATGTGCATTCAGGTTGTCTGCAAGCAATATAGCTTGCTTGTTCAGTGGCAGTACGTTTGTAAGCTGCCGTAAGGCTACAGTGTGCGTTATTTGATTGAGTTCGGCCCCTGGAGAGGGCCTGCTTGTTTAGGAGCTGATGCGTGAAACAGCAGGACTCCTGCAACAGAACAACCAGCAGGAACTAAATGTTAACCTGAATAAACAAACTAGGCATCTGGCATTTGGAGCAATTAGCATGTGCTTTTTTTTTTTCCTTTCAAAGGTTGAGGATGTCATTTATAAATGTTAGGATGCAGGAAAAACGCTCCTTAAACACTAAAGTAGCTCTCTCGTGTGCACATCGCTCATGCCAACGCTACTTTGGCTCCAACTAAAAAGAAATCGAGAGGCGCATTCAGTGCGTAGAATAAAGCCGGTGATGTCATCAGTCACTTGTCATCTATTGGTTGGAATTCGTCCATATGTAGGGCACCAATCGAGAGGCAGAGCAGATGAACGATCCAACTGTATCACGCTGTAGCCCTTGAGAGATTTCTGAGCGAATCTTAATATTAATGCTTGCAGTGTACCCACACTCCCCCCACCGTACCTTTCACCCAACACACACACACACAACTGAAGTGTAGACAGCCTTTTTTCGGAATGTGCCTTGCCTGAAGTATATTATCCGTCTCTTCACCAAACAGCTTTTAAAATGAAACCACTCCCCAAATTTCACCCATAAATGTGATCGAGGGCAGCCGTGCTCTATTATCCTTCAAGCAAATCAAATATTGAAATGAATTCGCAGAGATAATATAGGCATTGCTGACGCTCTCATTGCTAACTCTCATGCTACGTTTGCTAGTCATATGTTAAGCGTTGATCTGAACACATCATTCATATCATAATAGCTCATTTTTCCACCGATGCTCGCTTCTAATGAGCTACTTACACATTACAGTTGTACACAATGATTATTCCGATCTCACTTATAATCGATGCTTTCTGAGGTACTATTCTGCAGCATACACAAAATCCTGGATGCATCTCAGAGGGTCTGGCATTTTTTACAGTATAAACCCGGATTACAAAAATAAATCAGGTTCAAGTGATCTCGAACTCGAAGTGATCTGTGTAATTTCCTCCGAATGCTTTATTCGTTTTCCTCATCGTCATTCGTCTAACATAATGTTCCCAGGATCTATGATAGCCAGAGGGTCAGTACTTTTTTTGTGTGTTTAGTTGGTGGTTAGTTCAGTGGTGTAAATCACAACCTGTCACTATCAAGGCTATATTTTTTTTGTGATTTCTGGTAGTTATTAATCTGTACGAGTGGGATTGAATGGGTTTCCTTATGACACCCATAACACGAAAGCAAGACGCCTGTAAATAACGTCAGCTCGGACCTTTTGTGGCCGGTTGCTGGAAGAAACAGCTCTAAAACTGTAATAAGAGATGAAATATTTTTCTAGAGAGTTAAACAGTGATAAAGTCGTAAATCTATCTTACACTTCGGTCTCTGGTTATAAAAACGTTGTAGCTTGATCTTGGGGTAGGTCCTGTATTCTTTAAAATGGCTTCAGTTGAAATTCTTTGAACGGTCACTTAACAATTAGCTCCAGAGGACGGATCTCTGGATGTTTATCCGCGAACTAATACACAGCGCTATTGCTCTGCTGTTGAGATTCATTAATCAAACGGGGTGAATAGGAGATGGGCCACTCCAACTGCGCAGTCATTCTCATGTCCGCACAATGCAGAATAGCACAAAAAAAAATTTCACAGAATATTATCCGAGTAAGAAATTGACGAAAGAGTCTGTCTGAAAGAACTATTTCCAATATCCCTTTATTCCTATTGCACACAAGCCTCTAGAATGCCTTGATACTTAATCAAAATTCTTGTATTGTTTTTGTCTTCCATTTTGTGTCTAGTTCTTGTGCATTTCTCTCAGCCACAACCCTCGTCGTCCTTTACCGAGCCGTCCTTAGTCAGGCACGCCGGTGAAACCTTTCTTGGGATGATTGTCGTATTTTGAGACATCAATGGAGGTAAGCGTGGAACTTTTCTCATGGTGTGTCTTTACAATCCTTTTTGTTGTACACTGC
>JAOUQX010000003.1:13294234-13311077 GCA_028566295.1 Liobagrus marginatus
ATGGATGGATAGATAGATAGATAGATAGATAGATAGATAGATAGATAGATAGATAGATAGATAGATAGATAGATAGAAATGTTCTGAACATTATATACATTCTGTATTATATACAAATCTAACCCAGGAAGTGTGAATGATTTGTGTAAGGTGTGGCGCAAGCAGCAAGTATTAAACCACGTGCAGCTGCAAACAACAGAGAAACCACTCTCAGAATGTGGAAATCATGGTATCCCAGTGACATTAACCAACAGCTTTTTGAGATGCTCTTTTTGCTCACCACATTTATAGAGACATTTGAATGTCAACTTCAAGCACTCACTGAATCTCACTGCTGCTTATTAAAAATCATTAGTGTGAAATCTCATAGAATTCCCAGACAGTCAGCAGTTTGTGACACACTCAAGCCAACCCATCAGGGGCAAAGTCACTAAGATCACACGTTTCCCCCATGATAACCGATCACTAAACATTAACGACTGGCCCTGTATCTACATGATTTTATGTCTTAAACCACTGCACTGCTACATGATTTCTGATTGAATAATTGCATGAATGGACAAATTACAGGTGGTCAGTGAGTGTAGGGTTGAAACTGATTTTTTTTTTAAATGAAACAGTATTGTATACTCAAGTCTGTGATATATTGGGCTTTGTGTCCTTTAAGGACGTCGCACAGTGGTGTTCACAAGAATCACAGATATTTTTTCCCCATAAAAAGTATTTTTACACTTAAACTGTAGCCATAATTGAATAAGCAAAGGTCACTTTGTTGTAAAACAGGAAGATACAATATTGTGCTGGCTGCTTGCAGACAGATAATACAGAAAACGTATCTTACTTGCCTGGCTATCAGATTTTGTCTGCTGCAATAAAGATAACCATCTGAACATCTTTACCACATCCCCATCCTCCAGTACACGAAAAACACTTCCTCTGCTGCATCTCCTAAGATGTCAGCTGTTGACCTTTCTTTAAAAAGTGTAAGGTTTCTTTGATACACAGCCAAGACTGAAATAACACACATGATCATCCATTACTGGTGAATTTGATAACTGATCATGCTTATTTAACGAGCCAGCTGCCACTGCTATCAAACGCTCAGCTTGTCACTTCATCTCTCTTACCACATACACCATAAAGCTTCTCTTAGTCTGTTTAGCTTCTTAGAAATGGGATGAGCTGTCAGAAAATTATAACTCACGACAGTTAGTACCTGAGATGACACTGGATGAGTTGAATACTGCTTTCAAATAAAGATCAAATCCAGCATCACTGATGGAATGGCTGCAAAAATCTACCATATAGGCAAATTGGTGGGTTTTTGTCATAAGACTTTTTTAACTTCATTATTTTGACTCAACACAGTTTAACACACAAACAATTTAACGTCGATGCTAAAAAAATAAATCTTGATGCCTTTTATACAATTCAAGCCAGCCAACTCTGGCTGTAGTTGTATTTGTAGTGTGTCTCATCTGTAGGGTTTAGAAGTATTTTTAACAAGATCTAAACCTTTGACATCACGATTAAAACAGAGGCTTCTTTAAGGACGCTTCTTATAGGGCGCAGTCTATCATCGTATACCCCATGTAGTGCATTTATACACCACTGAGGTGCTGGCAAAATCGAAATCCAAGATTCAAAGTTTATTGTTATATGCATAGGGTGTGCTCTTTAAAACCATACAATGAAATCTAAATAACTATAGCAAAAAAAGTAGTACCTCAGTGCTTAAGGTGTTAGACTGCTGTTTAAAAGATCATGGGTTCAATTCTTACCACCACCAAGCTGCCAATGATGGGCCCCTGAGCAAGGCCCTTAAACAGCAACTGCTCAATTGGATTAAAAAAAGATATAAATGTAAGTTGCTCTGGATAAGAGCATCTGCCAAAATTCCAGAAATCCAAATGCAGGCAACAATATTCTATGCCGATTCATGAGCATCTTTAAGATGTTTAAATTTGTTTAAAGTAAACAAAAATATGTTTTTCCAATTATGGAACTGGAAAACTGATTTCCTTCCTATTCTAATGATTATGAATATGTTTTTCATCTGCAAATTCCGATGATTAGGCTATAGATGGTTATATAAAAGGTAAGGTACTGTAAATACTTCTTGTATCCTGTTTATTTGTACATTCTAATCTGACTCGATTGGTGGATAACGCTGCAGTTAATGCTGTATAAGCATGAGCACATGGTGCAGACAGGAATGCTAAAAGCAATCTGTGTGCCTCAGAGCCTCTGGGAACAGGCAGTTATAATGAATCAACAGTACGCCAGACATCCTGCTTTCTGAAGGAATAGCCCAGGAGGCTTATGTAAAACGATGGTTAGTGGCAAACTTAAATTAGCCTTATTTGTCAATCTGATCGTGAGACTTGTAGCTAGTCTTGAATTTTAATTTGCGAGGGCATAACATTGGACGGTTCCTTAATATTGCTGTTGTATAAAGCAATAAATCTTTTGCACTCGAGGAGTATGATCCAGAAAAAGCATACTCACACCTCTTGACTTCTCATCGCTTGTAAATGAGCCTGAACCCCCACTGGGTGTTTGAAGGTGTCTTGCAGGTGTATCCTGGTGTGTAACTGTTGATTAGACCCTTTTTCAATTTTTCAGCTTATTCAGCAAGACTAAACTGGTATAACAAGACTGGTATACCTTGGGCTAATTATCTGGGGGAAGTGGTAGCTCAGTGGTTAAGGGGCTGGACTGCTGATCCAAAGACCAGGGTTCAATTCCCAGCACTGATGGGTACCTGAGCTGGGCCCCTAAGCCTCAACTGCTCAGTTGTAAGTTTCTCTGTGGAAGAGCATCTGCCAAATGCTGTAAATGTAAAATCTATGAAATATGAGACAAAGTTGATTTGTTAGAATGTATATATATCATACAAGATGAGCTATTTTGCATTATCTACAAGTATATATATATATATACTGTATGTAAATAGGTGTAGTGGCCTTTTTAATCATAGACCTGCAGAAGAGTTCAAGAGAAAAAACTCAAGGTAGGAGGCAGGCCGTGCGAAAGCTGTATGAATGTTGTTGTGTAAATTAGCTTCACATTCAAGCAGCATCAGCGCTAAGATAAATGTGATACATTTTATAAAGATCTCTCATTTTTATGCCCTTTCTTCAAAGGTTTTTTTAAGAAAATACTGATATACAATGCTGTATTTATTTGGTGTAATGTAGCCTGTATTCTATTTTGGTGATACTTTCAGCAGTATTAAGTTCTTTATTAGACAGTAGATTATAGTTTTTGTTATATTGGTTTTACAAAATACTCCATTCTTTAAAGAGAGTCATGGATATGGACTTTTGGATTTAAAAAAACTTGTATTACCAAAACAAAAATCTTTCATTTGTATGTGGTGGCTCAACGGTTAAGGCTCTGGTTCAGTGACCAGCAGGTCAGGGTTCTAGCCTCGCAACTGGCAAGTTACCATCTTTGGGCCTTTTAGCAAGGGCATTAACCCCACTTGCTCCAGGTGTGCCCCTGCGATTAACTGCCGATTGTACAGGATGTATCCCGCCTCATGCTTTATGTTAGCTGGGATAGACTCCAGTGCCCCCGCAACCCTGAACAGGATAAGCGCTAGACAATGAATGAATGAATGAATGAATGAATGAATGATAAACAACAAGCAATAAATCGGTGTTTATGTACAAATACTAGCTCTATGATGCTATTCATTATGATGATTAATATTATGTCTGGCACTTTTTTCAATGGGCTTTTTCAAGGGCTTTGTGCACATGAATATTGTCATGCTGCCGAAGTGTTTGCATCTCAAAGTTCAAAGTTTATTGGTCACATGTACATTATACGTGGTACAACATACAGTGAAATGCATCTCTTTGCTTTAGTGAAGAGAAATCCTAACGCTACGGCACATAGAGACATTCTTGAAAATTGTGTGCTTCCATTTTTGTGGGACTCTCAAATCAACCACTGCCTGGTTCATCATCCAGGTGTCTACTTGTATTTCATTTCCATTGCAGATTCAAGGACCATCAAGAAAGCCGCTTTGTTTCAGAGTCGGTTTTAGCTATCAGATTGTGACTAAGCCAAACACAGAGACATGCCCTCCTCTGAGCAACAGGGGCACGAGTTGTAACTTGTTAACAAAACAGAATTCTTCACACAAAAGGGGCCCACATGAATCTTCAGTGTTTAAGCAGAACTCATCAGCAAATAGAAAGCAAAGCATTTAAACTCCTTTGATAAAGTAGAAAAAGTTGTTTGTCATGAATTCTGCTGAATATCACAGCTGGGGATAAGTCTAAAACATCTGCTTCAGAAAGTTAGATTATACTTTAATCAATGTGCCACATATGGCCAAAGTTAATTAAGATAAGATTTCAATCTTTTTGCCTACGACCCTTAAGCTCTCTTACAGATTTCTTCTTCTGAGTCATTCTACGAAACGGGTGCCCATATGTGTGTCCATAACATTTGATGAGATGCAAGGCACAAAAAATGTCCTAAAGTGTATTTCCTAAGCTTTAAGTTATTAATTCAATTGTTCTTGTTATCATGATGTATGATAAAATGCTATTCTTAAAGAGTAACATCATATTTTGAATTATGTTTCATTAATACATAGCCAATTTCAAATGTCCGTGTTGACCAACATGACATTTGCATCTAAAATATACCAAATAAGTTATATATATTTGTCAAGCATGTAGTATGTTTCAGGATTATATGTGCCCCTTTTTACATAAGATATATTAATTAAAATAAACGTTATTTTTTGTGAATATTTTATGATTTGTGTTCGTCCCTCAGTTTGACTTACCACCCCATAACACAAATGTTTTAAATCTAAATAATATACTGTTTCTGTAAATGACGTCACAAAGCAGAAGTAACATAATTTGAACCGTGCAGCCACCAAGAACAAGAGTAGGCATGTACTGGCATTTTCTGACATTAGGCAGGGTCTGTCACACTCAAACCAACCACCCCGTCTCGCAAAATAGAATGGGTTAAGGTTAGGGTTAGGGTAATCCTAACACTCATTAAACGGTTTTACATTATTAATGAAAAGAAAAATATATTTATGATGGAATGCATGTATGCTAGGTGAGGAACACGACCACATGTGAAATCTGCAGCCATTTTGAAATTGACCACCCTGTCACATGTTTTATTGGTGGTGTTGTTGTTTATTCACTATGATGAAAGCATTAAATGTGCCATTTGTCCCCTCACAGTGTCACTGTTTGACATCAGTCTACATGATGTTCTTTAGAGATGCTGACATGCTGGTTGTTAAGCTGTGACTTGAGACAAATTGATTGGAAACTTTGCTCTCAGCAGCAAATTTGTCATGGCACAGAATTACGTCTGCCTTATTCCTCTGCCTAAGTGTAGAGACGTGACGGGTTCCGTTGTAGACAAGTCTGCTTGAAAGCATTAAATTGTACGTGATTTAATCTAAATCACACACAAGAGGGCAGTGTTTTCCAACACGATTCCCAAATTTGATTATGATTTGCACATTGAGAAGATAGTGTATCAAAAAGTGATTGCATGTGTCTCAGATGTAGCACCTGAGACCACCGTGTAGCCCAAAGCTTCAGACTATAGGCTAACAAACTGAAGCAGTCATTGCACTGGACACGGAGTATCATGGACTCACCTTTTTCCCCACTTTTTATACCAATCATGGATTCTGTATTGTTGCACTTGTTATATAAGAAGACTTGATTCACTTGTTTACAGACACTGTATGGCCAAAGGTATTGTGGCTGAGGAGATTTGTTCATTCTGCCACAATAGTATTAGTTACTTCAGAAACTGATGTTGGGTGAGAAGTTCTAAGGTGCAGCCAGTGTTCCAGTTCATCCCAAATGTGTTCAGTGAGGTTGAGGTCAGGGCTCTTCTTTCAGTCCAACTATAACACGTCATGTCTTCAAGGAGCTCAGGAGCTTTGTGCACAACGGCATTGTTATGCTGGAACAGTGTTTGAGCCTCTTAGTTCCAATGAAAGGCAATCTTAATGCTATTGCACACAGAGATCTTAGACATCCTTTGTGCCTCCAGCTTTGTGGCAACAGTTTGGGGCAGGCAGACTGATGGTTTTGCTGGTTTGCTGATATGGTGTACACAAACCTTTTGGCCATATAAGTGTATTTCTCTTCTTCGAGTTCACTGAAGTGGGACGAATTGCAATGTTGATAAAGAAGGATTAGGATACAGTATTATACTGTGCTCAGTTTTCCTTGAAAGGTTTAAGTGTAACTGACTGAGTTGCTGCCATTGAGATGCATAGTGAATAAATGGCTAGTCACAGAGAAAAGAATATGTTTCTATAGCAATATCCTTAAGACTCCTGGTTCAGGATACTGAACTCTAGTACTCCTATCGGCTCAGAGCGTCTGGTTGCATCAATAGTGTGTCTGTAGTACATTTTTATTTTGTTCATGTTCAGTGAAGGCAGGAGGAGTCACAAGGACATTGCTAATTATGTGGGTTGAAATGTATACCCAACCCTTAATTAGCAAGAAAAATGGGCTTTCTAAAGGAGCAGCTGTACATTTGTACAGCAAAAGAAATAAAAAGATACTAGATATATTTGTGCGGTTCTTCGTGTTTCCAGCTGTTTCTTTTGTATCAGTGGGATAAGAACAACCAAACGATTTTAAGCAGCAATTATATATTAACACATTGTATAATAAAATTGTCATCATACCTAAATTATGTGACTCAAGATCAGAATGGTCATGCAACGTTGATGTTCGGCAAGGGCGGACTTTGTTAACAGGATTAAAATCCCAAAAAGCCTAAATCCCTAAAATCCCTAAAATTTAAAAAGGGTCTCTGATAAGAAATGAATTGTAAGCATACGTTGTTCAAAACAAAGGCTTCAACGAACCATGAAATTAAAATTACTGCACTTCTTATCTCTTCATACTTTAAAGCATTAGTGTTAGAATTGTTCTAGAAAAACTTTATACGACAGCTCCCTAAGGCAAATTGTGTGCGTGCGTGCATGTGTGTGAGTGAGAACTTGTGTTCATTAATTGAAATTGGAATGAGGACACAAATGTGTATAACAACATGGGTATTACTCTGGTATTACGACATAAGCATGTTTTATGGGGACATTTCATGAGTCCCCATAAGTAAAATACTGTAGCTTTAAAAACGTACTAAACAAGTTTTTTATTAAAAATGTAAAATTGCAGAATGTTTTGTGATGTGTAGGTTTAGGAGTAGGGGTAGGGGGATAGAATGTACAAATTGTACACTATAAAACCATTATGCCTATAGCATAAGGCGAGTATGTGTGCGTGTGTGTGTGTGTGTGTGTGTGCGTATAGCTGGAGAGCTTTGTGTAAGGCTGAAAATATTCTCAGGGAGCCCCATCTGCTGGTTCGATTTGGCAATCATTCACATGACAGCTTTACTTGAATACTTTACAAAATATTTGCTCGCCGCAAAATAAAATGAAAAAAATGTCAGGTTTGATTTTTATGACAGGAAAATACATAATTGTTTTTCATTCCATTTATTGTTTTCTTATTTTTGTACATATTTATAGCAAGTTCAAAAAACTCATTCATTCCATCAGTATCTAGCGCACAGGTGTCTAACTCCGTTCCTGGTGGGCCGCAGCCCTGTACAATTTCGTTCCAACCCCAGCTCAAAGCTGCTTTGAGACAATGTCCATTTGTTAAAAGCGCTATACGAATACATTTGAATTGAATTGAATGATTCTCAAATGAACTGTCCTCTCAAATTCAGATGCCATCTTTTCAGTAGGGATCAAATACAGATATCACGATACAGATATGGCTCTTGCAAAACGATGCTGGCAAAAATTCACATTTCTGGGATCCACCATCTGTTTACTTTCTGAGAACACTGGCAAGAAATGAGAAAGGGAAATTATTTCTTTGTAACCTTTTACATTTTACAGAGCTGAGAGAAATATAATAATATAATTTATTTTTTTTACAAGGATAGAAAAGTGGCTGATATTATTTCTGATAGTGTACAGTTGATTGAGGACGAGAAGTGCCTTTCAGCTCAATGCGTACTGTGTACATACATACCACAGTAAGAACTAGCAGAATCAGTCATTCCTCTGGTCTTTTCCTCTCATTATGTTTTACATCACTAACTGCTATCTAGACTCTAGATCTTGAGAGGCATGTGTGTGTGTTTGGGCCTCCAGATCTGCAAAGTGTTTCATTTTACTATATAAGGATCTCTATTTGGAAAAATACTTATTGGGTCAATTAAACTAAACCAAACAAGTAAATGACATAGAAAAACAGGGACTCATTGGAAATGATTAGAAAATATGCCATTGTGACGTCATAGCTGCTCTTTCCTTTCTCTTTTTTCCGACCTCATATGACTGAATGTTTTTTACGGATAAGCTGGAAAGGCAGACTATAGTCTAGGGACAGTGTGTACAGTGCTACCAGCTCTGCAGAAACGAGGAGAGGTTGGTTAATGTTTATATACACACAGGCTGAGAAAGGAAATGATTATGCAGTGAACCTTTTGCTTTACTCGTTTGTGAGCTTCCAGGCCAAGCCACCCCTTCGCCCTGTACACCATCTTTCCTCACTCATTTTCTCCAACCGTCGCCTCCCAACTCATGCAGATCTCATCTAGCCATATTTAGGCAGGGGGAGGGAGTGAAATCTTGTAATGTAAATAAAACCGGGAATGGATGGGAGGCAATGAGTTTTATGTGTGTGTGTGTGTGTGTGTGTGTGTGTGTGTGTGTGTGGGTGTGTGTCTAAAGTACTTAGCAGCTTATGTGAGTTAGATGAGACCATTCCAAGTCTGACATGGGACCTCTGTAGTATGACAAAATTCCTGTGTGACACTTTGTCAATCCCGCGTGCGAGCTTGTGCAGGCTTCCTGGGGTTCCTGAAGGCAAGATCGGCGGGAACCAGATATCTATTGCGTTTCGTTCAGCTTGGAGTGAATCAAAGAAACTAGGGACAATGAGTGAGACACAGGAAGAGAACAGCTCTGTAATCACAACCCAAGCCATTAAAATGAAGCCGCGATCCTCAGGAGGTTCTCCGTGTGAATCCCCGCCCTCAAAACTGTCTCCCCGCAACTCTCCACGCAACTCGCCCGTCCTGTTCCGGAAACTTCTGATGAACCGCAGCATAGTTCTCCAGAGGCGCTTTACTCTAGCCCATACACCGAGGTAATTTTTTCCCTCTGAGCAGCTGTCCTTCACACAAAACATCTGTAGTGTAGTCACCTTATGCATTTGTGTACATGTAGGGCGTTCGTGGTGATTGGCATCACTCTGCTGCTTTGCTCCTGCAAATCAAGTACATTTAAGTATCATGAGGAAGCCTGCAGACACAGAACTGTGGGTGTTGCTTAGGCAATCTGCAGGTCAAAGCAAACAGCGTGTTTCTGCAGCAAACTGTTATATGGCACAGAGGAATGAACCTTTTGTTTTGACTGTTTGTAAGGGGCAGTCTGTCAGCAGGCTCTGTTTTGTCCATCTGATCTCTTGCTATCGATAGCTAAAGAAAGATCTACTCAAGCTTCGTGGATTCCATGGAGCCTCAATTAGCTTCTAAGATTTATGTTATGCCTTTTGGTATATAAGCTGTTCGGAATAGCGAGACTCCTTTAACTGCAGCACTGACCTGGATTGATTTAAATTTAAATTTTTAAGTTTAATTAGTAAATTAAACATATCTTGTCAAACCGTAGCACTTGGTCTGTTAAATCTATTCGAAGCCTTGTTTTCTTTTCTTTAAGGAAACGTTTTTGATTAACTTTGGAGTTAATCATATCTTTGGAGACAGTGTACTTGGAGTTTATAGATGAGTGCAATAGTACAGATGTCTCTCTGTGATCCTCATATAAACATTTCCATTACACAGATGCTTTTAAACTAATGTCGTGGAATTTTACATAAGATTTTTTTTTTACAGTGGTCATGACTGTAAAATTGTCCAGAACACTATAAAAAAATTTCAAGGAATTTTAATAAGGATGAGAAATGCCATTCTACTCATAACTTACCGTGTGTGTATATGCATGGTGAGGTAAGAAGGATCGTTTTTTCCTCTGATATTTTCCTCTCATTATGTTTTACTTTTCGTTTGTATTTGCTATGTTGACGCTGGATCTGTGTGTTTTGGCCTCCAACTCTTTCAGTTTCTATTGCTGTGGAATTGCCGGCTTTAGCTAAGACATCCTCTCCGACTTGTTCTGCTTTCGAAACTTTCTCACACAAATCAACGCCGCACTATTTACATACATATGCACAAGTATCCTCATTGGTCCTCAGAGACAGAAAATATTTAGGTAGAAGGAGAGGCGTCCGTGTTTGCATTGAGCATTCCAGCTGCTGTGTCTCATTCTGAACCAAAAGAGCTTCAGATCAATGAGATTTTAGTTGTGAATTAACAGAATGGCAGTGGATGATTAACATCATTTGAAGGTGACCGATGTGCATAGGCAGACGATTTGTTGCAGACTGTTTGCTTAATCTGTCCGTCATGTGCTGAGCAAATGTCTCTGGTGAATAAAATATAGATAGCTTGTGGTATGGTTCCCCTCTCGAGCCTGCAAAAAGGAGAAGAAATGTAAAGATTTTTAACTGGGAATATTAGAAATTCCCTAATACTATTATTATATTAGTAATAGTATTATTGTATTATTATACTCTAGTATTCATTCATTAATTCATTCCCTGTCTACCAGTTAATTGCAGGGCTAACACTTAGAGACAGACAACCATTCACACACACACATTCACTCATATGGACTAAGTTAGAGTAGCCAATTCACCTATGCCCAATTGCATGTGTTGGGAGGAGGGGGAAACCGGAGTTCCCATGGAAAGCTCACACAAGCACAGGGAAAACATGGAAACTACACACAGAAAGGCCCGGGACAGGAATTGAAACCATGACCTTCTTGCTGTGAGGCAGGAGTGCTAACCACTCTGCTACCCCAGTATGTTTAAATAAAGCTTTTATTGGCTTTAAACTATTCCATACTGACTCATTGACTTTGACGTTGACATTAAAATAACTTAAACTAATCTATTGAGTAATTAAGTTACTTTTTTGACTGAGTAATGAGAAAAGCATTTAAAATATAACATAGATGATGTAATGAGTAATTAGTCATTAATTACTTTTTTTTGAAGTAACTTATCCAACACTGCTCAACCCAAAATTTAAATAAATGAACAATAATTATAACAATGAAGGGAAACAGGTGTCATTGACAACACTTGTTCTGACCAAACAAGTACACTATATAAAATGTAATTTTATATAAATCACTCAAACCATCATTTATAAACGTTGTGCCAGGCCTGATAAGCTTGTAAACTCCTGCGAAGCACTGAAAGATAGTAGGTTTCCTCTAGGCCTATATTATCACTGATAAGCTCTAGTGTCAGAACAGATAAAGAGAGCATTTGCTTTATTAGGAGAAACTCAGACAGGGCCAGCTAAAGATGAGCACGCCTATAAGAATGCTATATGCATAAGAAAAATCAGCTTCTCTACAAATTAGTTTCAATACCACAAACGATATTCCAGGTGCAGAATATATTATAGTCAGTGTACTGTATATATATCAGTCTTTATAGGATGTATCGATTTTGCAATCACACAATAAACAAAACACAAACTATATTTTCTTATACGTTTCTAACACAACCTTTGATGATAAAGGGTCTTGCTATAATACTTGCCAGTATTAGTATGCTCATTAATACAGCTTTCATAGAAAGTAATTACATACCGTAAGTGTCTTCATATGTCCTTGTCATTACATGATTTATAACGCGTTTATCACTTAATGTGTATTTGTGAATTAGTTGTTACTGCATACTACATCATTGTAAACGTCTGTTTTGCTATTGTGAAAGATGTGCTGTTACAAAAACTTAACAATGATGACGCAGATAAACAGTATATAAAACTAAAAAATGGCAGTTTATTTAGGTTACTGAAATTAATTGAATTTTACTTGAAGTTTAATTTAGTAATAAAATATACTACTTTCTGTATTTGTCATTAATATTACATGGCAAAAAATGTGTTTACCCAAGCCAAAAAAAGAATGAATTTATTTTAAATACCTTATAAACAAATAAATACATAAATACATGCAGAATTTAAAGATTTTTTTATAGATTCATTCAAAGCTGGTTTCTCTCCAAATGATGCATTTTAGGTACCAGATTCTAAAGGCAGCCATGTCTGAGACAGTAAAGATGAGTACTATGTCTTCCTTTGCTAAATAGTTAGCGCTATCGTATGTAGTATCGTATATAGTATGGATATATATAAACCTATATTAAACCTATAAACCTATATTAATTAGCGTGTGTGTGTGTGTGTGTGTGTGTGTGTGGGGTCTGAGAGCGAGAGAGTCTTATTTTTGTGTGTGGGCGGGCAGGTGTGTGTTAGTGTGTGTGAGTGAGCGAGTGTGTTTTGCTAGTGCCTCATAGGGATCCAGCATGCTTCAGTGTGTTAGGCTGGGCCAGTGTAGGCAGGCAGAGTGGAGACACCCAGTGCTGGCTCTGACAAGCCAGAACACACACACACACACGCACATACATGCATACACTCACACGTACACACAGACACAGCGAGACCGTGCACCGTGCTTTAGGCTTAATGTGTTTCTTTACTTTAGTGCCTTTTACATATAAGAAGTTGATACTGGATGAAATAGAGCTTTTCTCCTTTTGTCCTTTCTCTCTGTCCCATTATATAATCATAGGCCTTTGCTATTTCCCAACTTTGGAAACAGCCTGAGCAAAACAAATATGGAAATTTAGCAGGACCTCGTACCCCTTGCAGACGTCTCCTGGGGCCACACAATTCCCTGCGCTGAGGAAAAGGTCGATGCTCCGTAAATCTCTCTTTCCTTTTTCGTCCAATCGCTATCACATGCTCAGGGGAAAAAAGAGAAGAATTCCTGACAAGTTTGTGACGCTCGTATGCAAACAGCTCTGTGTTGAGAAAGTTCCTGGTTAGGACTGCGATGCGATGTACACCTCCGCTTGCATTTGGAGTTGACTTGTGTTTCCTAGAATACATCATGAACAACTTGGAGCATGACACAAAGTGCAGCTGAAGCACTTTGAGCGATTGGCCGGCATCCGACACTTAGATGCCAGACTGAAACTTCTCCTGACATCGTGTTTCTCTTGGGTCATTTACGCTATTTGGTGCCTTTCACAACATGTGCCTTGATCAGAGGACCACTGCAGAGTGCTCGCCTGCAATAACTTGGTAATTAAACCTCTCTTTGGCCATCTGAAAGTTGGAACGATGCACAAAGATCTTCGCTTATTTCGTAAGGGTTCGCTGTTTAACTTCGGTTCTGGGCGAAGAAGACACTCCTGTATCGGGTAGGTTGTATATTTAGTGGCTGGTTCTCATCTCTTTTTTTTTTTTTTTTTTTTATTATTCCTTAGAGGAATAATCTTATTAATTGTTTAGCTCTTGCTAAACTCAACATTAGCATGTAAAACCTCAGGACCAGATGCAGTGCAATAATGGTTCTGTTCGGCATTTATGGAGTATAAAGGAATGAATCAGTCACTTCTGTGCTGAGTGATTGAGTGTACACTATATGTGTAACACAATAAAAAGGGACACACTGCACTTTCTTGCTAGATTCCTTGTAATTTCATGTGTATGTCTGCACTTCTATGGTGTTTTCGGTTATTTACACTCTGTGTAAAGCTTTGTCTACTTGTGTGCCTAATCCGCTACAAATTGTGTAAAGACAGAGATCAATGCTCATCGGTTGTCAGCGCCTGTGGGTCCGGCACTGTATTGGGGGAAGGTTTTTTTTTTTTTTTTTTTTAGGATAATGTCCTACACACCACGGTCCCACTGTCAGCCTGGCACAGCAGAGAAAGCAGTGATGTCAGATTTTCAGAGCACATCCAATACACTCGTGTTATTCTTATACAAAGCACAGCGTTGTCCTGTTGTCTTGTTTTAAGTTCCTTAGTGCTGCAATTGTACTCGAAAAAACATGCAAAACTTACACGCAACGATGCAGAAAAAACATTTGTGTAGGCACGAGGAGAATAAGATTTGTTTTTTGGCCTTGGGTTAGATATTTTCACATTGTGAAGAATGTTTTGCAGGATGTAGCCGTTTCAGTAGCATTGCTGCACTTGTTTCTTAAGTCTTAAAAGTATTTCCCCTTCAGTTGACTTGGACATTAAAATACATTCAAATCGATAGGGATATTTTTTGGGGCAATTCACTTTTTTCCTCATAGAAGTTCTTGCAGGATTAAACATGCCCCACATAGTAACTCATACGTTACTATTTCTTGTTTTATGCATTCATTCAAGATTCAAGAACTCTTTAAAATATATATACATTTTTGGGGTTACTGTCTACCTGTCAATAAGTACATCTCTTGCTTTGTGTTCCTTTGTGTGTTTATCTGCGACATTGTATGAAGCAGCAGAACGAAAATATACAGCGGAGGGCTTCCGGTACCTCAGAAAATCGCGCGAAATCTTTTTCCATCCGTTATACAAAGCTGTTGTGAGCAACCTGGGAGAAAAACAAACAAACAAATAAATCAATACATATCTACATAAATGAATGAATGACTACTGACTAATGCCCCAAAAATTAAAAATGCTTCTTTTGTACCTGCCCTTTAGGTAAAAAACATATTCACTAATTGTCTACCACTTATCCTGTTCAGGTTGGCAGGGGCACTGCAGTCTATTCCAGCTAACTTGGGGCGTGAGGCGGTGTACACCCTGAGCTATCGGCAGTTAATCACAGGACAAACACTAAGAGATAGACAACCGTTCACACTCACATTCAATCCGATGGACAATTTAGACAGTTCAAAGTCTTTTTATTAGACTTTAAAAAGCACCTTACATTTACGGTACTTGGCAGAGTTACATTTATCTCTTTTTTTAGTCACACTGAGTAGTGGGGGGTTAGGGGCTGTCCTCAGGAGCATCATACTGACAGCTTGGTGATGCACGGAATTGAACCCACAATCTTCCGTTCTGCAGTTCAGCATGTTAACCATTGAGCTACCAGTTCTCCCCTCGCCTCACATCACACTTAGCTGCTTTACTAAGATTTAGTGGCGGTCTGGCATTTCTCAAATAGCTCCCTTTCAGAAGGAAGTATATTAGCATACTGTAACACATCACGACTCTCAAGAAATTTCACAGAGACTTTAATGAATTAGTTGATTTCTGTGAATGGGAGATTATGCCATGCTTACTTTGCCAGATTTCATACATAATGGTACAACTAGTTCATACAACCAGATCCTGAAGTATTAATTAAAGCTTGACTTTTTTTTTTTTTACCACAGGAGATCCCAAAAACACTTTGAATGTGAAGTTGGCCATGTCAAGAGGACAACCCACCTCTGTGTTAGTCCAGAAGTAAAACAGGCAAATTTAATAATAAAACTGGCCCAAGCAAGCGGGGTTATTCTTAGCCGATGCCTTTTTTAGAGAAAGGCCTACCCACTCTCCCTCGTTCAGATCCCATTTCCTTCTCTAATCCCTTCCAGATGTGCCAATGTCACAGACTAAAATACATAAAAGTCGCCGAAATGTGTATACTTGCGCACAACGACTTATGACTTAATTACACAACCCAGGCAAGAACAATGATTCCTTCAGAGGTGCCACATTTACGATATCAGCTTTCTGCCACAAAAATTACAAAAAAATGTCATTAAGTGACAAAAAATGTAAGTTAAGAGGAAAGCAAATATGTGGCAGTAATTATTATGGATCATTCTTCACGCTAACAGTTTTGGAATAATATGGCTTAGACATTCACCAAAAGCTCATAAGGCTTCAGAAGTATTCCCAAACAAATTGTTCACTAAATAGTTTCAAGGTCTTGGTTTAAATTCCCACAATGATTCACGTCATCGTTGTGGCCCAAGAGAACGAGAAAAAGAGAGAGTGAGAGAGAGTGAGAGCAATCAAGTTGAGAGATAGCAGTCAGTCCTGAGATATCAGCATGTGTTTTCTACCACACTGGTGTTTCACTTTCTGTCCTTATAAAGATCTCTGCTGAGTTGTTACTGTTCCATCAGATAAAACCCATTCTGAACAGTTAGTTCGACTTTATTTGGATAGTCCCCACTGGATGATCTACAGCTGCTGTTAGCAAGATAAAAGGAGATTATTAAAGGCTTAGCTAATGACATACTGTATTGGCCAAGAACTGGAATCAGGCTAGAAAGTGATTTGGTATTGTGCTTTTGAGTATGTTGTGCATCATGACCACTGATGGGAATAAAAGCATTATAAATAAACGGCGTTACTAACGGTGTTATTATTTCCAGTAATGAGTAATCAAACGAGTGACCGTTCCCCTGTTACAACGCCGTTACCGTTACTGACAATAAAATGCACCGTTACTACACCTGAGCTCAATGAAGCTTTTCATCCAGGCAGCCTCTCTCTCAGCCGGACCTGTAAAGTTTCTACACTGGTGTGTGTGTGTGTGTGTGTGTGTTGGGGGGTGGGACACATAACTGATGATGATTGGTTTAGGTAGAGTCAATTTCAATCGTTTGCCAACCAGCGGTGCAAGTGTTCACGCACACAAGCATATGCACAGTCGCACAGGGCACAGCATCACTCTGCTCCAATTGAATAACAACACTAACAACAACAGTATGTTTGTTTAAGAGACTCTAATGTCATTAGATAGGTTCACTACATTCCAGCTGGCATATCATTACTTTGTACAAAACATGCTCTGATATCATTGGAGAGATCATACAGAAACACACATGTACTCCTCTTACTTATTAGCATGTCCTGGTGGG
>JAOUQX010000003.1:13361185-13372022 GCA_028566295.1 Liobagrus marginatus
CTAAAGAAGCTGATGGTAAAGGTGATGGACTGGACAAGCATGTCTCCAGACCTAAACCCTATTGAGCATCTGTGGGGCATCCTCAAACGGAAGGTGGAGGAGCACAAGGTCTCTAACCTCCACCCGCTCCGTGATGTCATCATGGAGGGGTGGAAGAGGATTCCAGTGGCAACCTGTGAAGCTCTGGTGAACTCCATGCCTAAGAGTGTTAAACTATGGTATGTAAAATAATGGTGGCCACAAAAAATGTTGACACTTTGGGCTCAATTTGGCCATTTGCACTTTTGTTGCCAGCGGTTTAGACATTAAAGGCTGTGTGATGACTGATTTTGAGGGGACAGCACTTTAAACTGTTATACAAACTGTACACACACTACTTTACATTGTAGCAACGTGTCATTTCTTCAGTGTCGTCAAATAAAAGATATAATAAAATATTTACAGAAATGTTAGGGGTGTACTCACTTTTGTGAGATACTGTATCTTTTTGTGATATAAATACTATAATATATAATACTTAAATACTGTATGTATTTTTGTGAGATACATCTGCCACACTGTTTCGATGAGATAATCATCAACATGAGAGTTGATTGCTCAATTAGTTAATAAGTTAACTAGTTAGTTTCCTGCTAATGCTACTTGCTATCGTTTGAAGTTGTTTATGTGCTGCAAAGTATATCTCAGATATCAGAAAGTACATGTCAGCATGTACTGTATGCCAACAGTCTTAACAAATGAGTGAAAATCTGCTCACTGAGTCATTCGGATATCTAACATCATTGACTGAAGAGTAGATGTGCGTATAGAATAGAGGTGTGTGTTTAATAAATGAGTTTATGGGGGCACAGTGATGGCGTGATTAGGAGTGTTGGGCATGTTACTTAAAAAAAGTAATTAGTTATAGTAACTAGTTACTTCTCACAAATAGTAACTAAGTTAGTAACGGAGTTACATCATTATAAAGGTTACTAATTAGCAGGGAAAGTAACTATTGTGTTCAAATATATCAAATAAGTTGGTTGCCCCCGATATTAAATATGTTAAATGAAAGAAATGGACTTGACATCGCTCTGACTCCTGGTCGCTGGTGTTTGCGACTGTGCATATGCACGTGTGTGTGTGGCTGTGTGTGTGTGTGTGTGTGTGTGTGTGTGTGTGTGTACACACTAGCTACTCTGCCTCTGGTTGGCAAATGATTGAAATTTACCCTACCTAAGCCAATCATCATCAGTTGTGGTTGTCAAACACAAGCACACCAATCTGCATCCAGTATGTGTCCCACCCACCAACACACACACACCAGAGTAAAAACTTTGCCGGTCCGGCTGAGAGACTGCATTCTCGGATGAGAACCGCTTCAGTGAGCGCAATTATACTAACGTTGCATTTTATTTTTAGTAACGGCGTTGTAACGGAGGAACACTTATTAGTTTGATTACTCGTTACTGAAAATAATAACACGGTTATTCCCATCACTGGTGATTAGCATGTTTGCCTGGTATTTCTCGGGGGATTCATAGATTGGATTTGTGGCACTTTCCTGTGAATATTCTCTGCGTGCTTTGTGGGTATTCCGGTTTTCTCCCCCGGTTTAAAGACAATGTCCATGGTGTCCTAAGCCTTGTCCCCTGAGTTCCTCGGTATGGTCTCCAGACTCGCTGTGACCCTGTGTAGGGGTCCATGTAGTTAATGGATGGGTTGATGGATAGAAATGAATTGATTTACTTGTGTTTGCTACAGGGTTTGAGTTTTTTGAGGCCAGTGCCAAAGACAACATCAACGTCAAGCAGACCTTTGAGCGCCTGGTAGACATCATTTGTGAGAAGATGTCCGAGAGCCTTGACGCCGGCGACCCGGCCGTCACCGGAGCCAAACAAGGCCCTCAGCTCACTGAGCAGCCTGCCGCTCCACACCAGGACTGTGCTTGCTAAAAAAAAACCCCACATCCAGCCTCTCCGACTACACTGCCCTGCACAACCATACACAGGATAAAAGTTCAACAATAAGGGTTAAAGGAAAAGAAAATTCAAACCTAGCTCCTTGTAGAATCATTGCGTCTTTGCTGTCTAGTTTCGCTTCGAAATTCAGTTTGCAAACGTAATTATTCCTCATGAATAGCTTACAACACTATTTCTGATTTTGCTGCACTATGGTTTTCTGCTTGGAAAGGGAAAGCCATACTGTTTACTACGTTTGTACTAAGTTTGGTGAACCACAAATCATCATGTGTTAGCTTCTCCTTCCTCAGTGTAAAACGTTTCTCTGGCATTTTATCGGCCAGACCTTCTTGCGCTTATTATTCTTTCCTTCATAATTTTGTACCATCACTTGTTACACGCTCATGCTCAACTTTGGTTACATGTGAAATACGAACAAATACTAGAGGAGAACTATCTGTATATTTATTTCAAACATGTATATAGATAATGTGCAGTATTTAATACAGGTATAGTAACATATTTAAGAAATAAATAGAACTCATTTTGAAAATGACACACCACAGAACTATAAAGAAATAAAGAGGAGTCATGTACTTGTTTTTGTGGTAAACCTTTGCATTGCTTGTAACAGACCTCTCCTGCATATCTGTAGTTCTTAATCATGGTACCTTTAGTCACTGAACTGCTGATATACATAGACATTCCCAAGTGTACAATGCATGGAAGGAAATCAAGCCATTTCGGCAAATAGTTTTAAGATTTCGCGCTGACCGTCGTTGATCCAAACAAGTTCGAAATAAAGCAAAAGATCAGTTTGTTCGTTTTGGAAATCACTTGATGTGTTTTTACTCATGATGTTGTAGTGTGACCGAACTTCTATTTCTCGTGCCCGTGTAAAGAGTTTGAATGCAACAAACGAGACATCATTTGAACGGATGTTGCAGAACTCTGATTATTTCTGACTCGATGCCAGTTGCAGAGAAGGGAGTCACATTTTGAACGTTTCTGTGCGGCACGTTCATTCCTACATGTTGTAACTAAACAGAAAATTGAATAGATGGATAAAATCCCATGTTGTAAATGTGGTGTTGTCATGTCACATGACTGATAGTCAGGACTGTTACTTATAATAGACTTTGTATTGGCATTAATAATAACATCAAGATGATGAGACAAACGAAACCAGAGCCCCTTATGACATTTTCTGTGATTTGAATCAGTTTCCTAAAAAAAAAAAGAAAAAAAAAAAAGATCATTTGATTAATAATTCCTGCTTGTTTCTGTTGCTATGCTGTCTTCCTGAACGATATGTAAATATATTTGAGTCTTTAGTTTTATGTGTGAATTGTGCTGTGACTCGGGGCTCAAAACAAACGAAGAGATAAAAAAAATAAGAAGAGATTATTTGAAGTATGTGCTTTATCTGCTGTGTGTGTGTATGCTTGCTCATGAATGAATGTCACTTTTATTACAAAGCAATACGGAAAAGAATTGTTTTGAAGTATTTCTTCTTTCACTACACTACTTCTAGAGAGGAATGAAAGGTTCAGAAAACTTACCCATAGACATAATAAGCAATGTGCGTATTATGAAACTGGATGATTAAAAATAGATGAAATGCACACTAACCGTCAGAGACGAAACTGTGGCCAGGATGTCCAGAAGCTGATGCTTTGTGTCCTTGTCCTAATTTCTACTGGTTTCTTATCAAGCTGTTAAAAGATGCTGAGCAAATCGTCAGCGTTCAGAAACGCTGGAAACATTTCAGTGCTCACAAATGACTTGCTTTTTATATTCTGTTATATTCAGGGTTGGTTCGTGTTCTGCTGTTTAATTTCAACGCATTGTTGTGATTTTTCTACTTTTATTCTGTTTTTTCTCTCTTTTTTTTCTAATATGGGAATTCTGTGTACAAGTTTTAAAAAAGATCAACTATTATGCAGTAGTAAATTAACTCTGAATACAATAAGGGGCATGGTGTCAAATGTTTAACGGTGAAGTTTACCAAACCTGCTGTCTATGTTGTGGAAATGACTGAAATGAAAAAAGAAACAATAATAAAGGTTTGTGCTGTTCAAGTATCTTACGTTGCAGTACTCTTTTCAGTGTATTCTCCTGTATACTCCCTGCGTAAATGCAGCGAATTAATGTTGTGTGTAATGTTTTATTCACCACGTAGCGTTCAGTCAAGTATCCTTTTGTAAGTTAGTAAATCAGCGTGAGAGCTCTCGACTGAGTCACTTCACCTCGAAAAAAAAACATGAATGAAATTTCACTAGCGGAAATCAGAGGACAACAGGGTCCTGCCACGAATTTAAAAATAGTCCATTTCCTTTGGGCCAGCAATGACGTCAGAAGGCCGGCTGGATCAGCCATTTCCATGGCAATAGATGTGTCCACAAGGTCACATGATTTGCAAAGTAGGATAATGGGTCTTGGCTGTGAGGTGGAATGAGGAAAGAATAACAATGTGTAATGGACTGAATACAATGTTCACCAGCAGGATTCTCAGTGCTGCACTTACTTTACTTATGACTTGGATGTACAGTATAATGATTTACCTCCGTAGTCCAGCAGGCCATCGATTAATGCTTTAGTCTGAACTCAGAACTGAGACACTTCTATGAAATATGGTTATACACTGTATAACTGTATGATGTTTTGCATTTGTTTTTCTTTTAAATTACTACAAGCGCTGAACTGAAAGGTGATTTAAAAGCTAAAAGCAATTACAAGGGAGCTGTTTGTTGTCCCCCTGTAAGGTGAATTATATCCGCAGTTTAACATTTCCATCCCCCTCACTCACATACAGCCTTGTAGGTCTTCGTTTTTACTCAAACATAAGCAGACTAATTCATAAACGTACATGTAAATGAAGAAACGTTTTAAACAACTATTAACATCTAAAGTTACTTTACCTGCTTTACGCATAAAGTTAATAAGTGAACTCATTTTTTTTTCACCAAGTTGTGTTTTTTATACTTTATTGTGTGAAAATATCACTTCTCACAATCTTATTTAGTATATGTGGAAAAAAGTTTCTTTTAAAAAATTTTTTTATTTAACCTCTCATAAAATGAAAAAAATTAAGGCAGGCTGTAAAAAGAATTCATTATTTTTTCTATATTTTGTTTATATTACTTCTTAAAACTAAGTTATGAAAGATGAAATAAAGGCAATCTATAAAAGCTTCATTTTCAATGAAGGAGCTACTTTTACCTCATCAGCTCTGCAATGAGTGTTTGCAGATTTTTGCAGAGAACACAACATGAAAAACATTTATTGTGCATCTTTGCCTGGCTTGATGTGTGATTGTAACACACTGTCACTCCACTTGCAAAAAAAAACGAGTATTGATATTTTGCCTTTTCCACAGAGCACAAGAAATTAAACAAATTAAATACATTTAACATAATAGAATATAATAGCTGCTGCCAATGTGCTTTTCACGCTCTATCAAGGCTACATCATAATCATAATCACACACAAGTAATATACTATGTGTGTGTGTGTGTATTTACGATGACTGTTACATCTATTATGTCATGCTATTTATATATTCTCATCCTGATTCAGGTCTGACTAATTCTTAAATATATTTTTTCGTAAGTCAATAATCATGTTTATGATCACATCTGTGCTAAAGCCGTGACCATCCGTTGCCGTGTCGCTGCCCCCTGCCGTTCACGTTTGTAACTGCTGATGAGGGAAAAGTAGCTCCTTAGTTGAAAATGTAGCTGTTTTAGTTTATCGTTATTTCATTATTCATAACTGAATTTCATGAAGTATGACTGAGAAACAAAATATAGAAAATGTATAAATTCCTTTTTTTGTAAAATCCGTCTTAATTTCTTTCTAAAAAATTTTTATTTCTTCTTCATTGACAGAAATATGTTTGTTTGTTTTCCGTTGTTTGATTTGAACACTGATATGGAACGAACGTATATTAAAATACCCGGATTATTCCACAACTGTTACTCAAGCCGGTCACCTGCCACTTTCAACCGGAAATTGCGTCATCTGTATCTCACAGGAAGAAGTTCGTTGTTTTGGAACGTAAGTAAATTATTTTTGGTATAAAAAAATAGATATTTACAAAAATTATCCGTGTTAACGGTCTTTAATGGCATGATAAATAAGTTAACGACGTTTTGTCGTCTCTGCTTATTTAACCTGTGCTCGTCTACAAATCAAACAGCAGTGTTAACCGAGAACTTTTAAAGAGTAGTGCAGTGTTTTTTATTATATCCTATTTTTTATCTTTAAGTAAAAACTAACCCACCGACAAGCTTAAAAGAAATGAAACTAACCACATCCATAGCGTTTTAGCGTCTTCTTAAAATGATAGAATTTGAAACGCTTTCACGCCGCAGCTCAAACATTTGTTGCAACACTTATTTTAACCTGTAGAGGGCAGCATACCACTGTTTCAAGTTTTTAAACTCAACATGCAACTAAAATCAACCTGATTAAATTTAAATGGGCACTATTAACTAGGTTTATGTATTCGCTCACGCTGTTATACGGAAATAGTGGGGGAGGGAAATTCTTTTCTCAGGTTTAACCCGTTTCTCCAAAATTCTAGCTTCTAGAAAAAGGTGTTATAATAATTACAATATATAGTCGATCAGAAAATACAATACACATTGAACAAACTAAAGATAAACGCTCATATTTTGGTATAAGCTGTTATATAAGAGCTACAATGTGTTCCATATCGCCAGTGATCAGGTTTACAAAGGGACCAAGGTATTTTTTGTTTTTATATCAGTTTTTTTCCTTTACTGATCCAAAGTAATAACAGCATTTTAACAAAAAAGTATTTATTAAGTATAATGCAAATAAGTTACAGCACTTCTCCATGTAAACCGACAAAAAAAAGTCAAGAAAGATTTCACCAAAATCCAAAGGTCTAAAGCCAAAAAAGGAAAAATAGTGCTGTTCTTCACAACATACATTATTTAAATGAATGGAACATACTTTTTCTGTTTGAACGCTTATAAAATTAAGAACAGGGTCAAAATAAGCTACTATTTTTTCCTCATATAACACAACTATGTGGTTTTTTTTTTTTAACAAAATGGTCTTACTGTATCAGACCATTGTTTTATAGAAATCGGAAACAAATTAGGGATGACAACAGTGAATTATTTTTATTCAGTGGATGGGGAAGAAGAAAATGCTTTTTTTTTTTTTTTTTTTTTTAAAAAAAAAAGGTCTTTAGTGCTGGTTTTTGATGCCCTGCGATTTCCCCGGCTTCTTGTCTTGTGGCTGTCCGCGGCCAGCGCCTTGCATGCCTCTTCCCCGGCCACCAAACACACCTGAGAAAAGTCCAGCGTGACTTACATTTACTACATTTACACAACTGAACAGTTGTAGATTAAGGGCCTTGCTTGAGGGCCCAGAAGTGGCAGCTTGGTGGTCCTGGGAACTAAACTCATGATCATCTGATCAGCAAGTCCAGCAAGTTAACCACTTCCATTTGCCCAGAGTGTCATATAACAACAAATTAACACGACTGACATAAATTCCTATAAACACTTTGCTCCCACTGGAGGTTCTTTTCTTTCTCTTACAGATACTTCGACACCCAGTTCTCTGTCCAGCTCGGAGATCAAACAGCTCTGTGGTATAAAGGCGGGTGACATAATTAAATACGTTGTCCGCCTACCTCGTCCAGCTCCGGCTCCCCTGCCCTTTCCCTGCTGTTTATTTTGTTGCATGCCGCCACGACCACGTCCCTTGGAAACAACTTCCTCTTTTACCATGTCGATGATTTCGTCCGGGATCCGCAGGTACTTGATGGTGCTTCCTCGAATGTAGCATTCGGGCATCCTCCAGAACTTATCTCCGTCCTTCGCGCGCACACAGTTAGGTTTAAGTCTTGGATTAAGTAAATCATGCGGACATCTTGCCATGTATTACAGTATGAGTGCACAGGCTGAGCAGATTACTTACCCGGGAGGTACAGATAACTTCTCGTAAATTGATGTTCATCCAGTTGTCACAGCTGACCAGATGACCGTTGTAGGTCTCGCCGTTCTTTAGTTCCACCAGCTGGAAGATGTTACAGACGTTAGTTTTATGTAGTATTACAGCATCTTGTAATTGATCTAAATCCATATCGAATCCTACTAGATCGTCCTAAAGCAGTTACAGCATAGTTATTACACACAGATTGTCAGCCCTGGTGTAATTCTGTTTATCAGTGCAAAGAAATGATTACTAACTGCAGCACAGGACAGCTGTTGACCTAAAGTAACAGAATGATCCTCAACATTAAGGTGCTATAATGTTTTTTAAATGAAAAGATCTGCTCGCCAAGCTAATTAATCATTATTATTGGCACTGGGTTTGGAAATGGAGTAAATGTAAAAGAATTGAATGCTACCCTAATATCTATTGGTGGTGAAAAATTTTACAACCAAGTGGGTTAAAATCGGTAACTAAACACCCACAATATACATGAACTTGGGAATGAAAAATAGTGAACGTAGATGAGATCGTATTTTTATTACTCACTCATCGTTTTTAAGTTAGTCCTGTCATACCATCACCTAATAAACTACAGCGGTCTCCCAAATGAGGAATATCCAATGTACCGTCTATACATTTATGAATCCCAAAATAAGTATGAATGTTTTTGGCTTCACAATGAGGCGTTTTCCAATCAACAAATGACATCAAATACATGTAATGCAAAGCTGCTCTTATGAACATTTTAATCAGCATTAATACCTGGAAGCACCAGCCTTGCTTTTGCTTTCTACGTAAGAAAAGCTGTGAGTGTTAAATGCAGGAAGTGTCCAAAATTCCACAATTCAATTGTTTTAGTTGATTAAGTGCGTAATCATCTAGCATTTCAATTCAATTTATTTTTATAGCGCTTTTAACAATGGACATTGTCCCAAAGCAGCTTTACAGAAGATAAACTAAAGAAGAATAATTAAAAATGTGTTATGTAAAAAAAAAAAAAAAAGCATTATGTTGTTGCAGTTCGGGTTCACCGCTCCGGCTTGTCTGACACGTACATTTAATTCGGCAAATGCTTTAAAGTGGATGCTCAATCAGGTACAATGATTACTAGAGTTACTAAGTTACTAGTAACTGTCTGTCTAGCAGTGGTTCCCAAACGTTTTGAAACATGGAACCCCTTTGTAGTATTTTTTTTACACAGCACCCTACCCCAATTAAGCTATCTGTATTTAGCGTACAATGTCTTTGCTGGCTAAACCTTTTGTTTATAGTGTTTTGTGTCTCAATGTATCTTCAGCTTACTCTGTACCATTGCTGCATTTGATAGCTTTTCCCTGCAGACGAGGATTTCAGGCATGGGACAGCTAGCAGCTTTCACTCTACTGCCTGATTTTATTTATTTTTGGGTGGTTCTGGTTTCGAGTCGATGTCCATCAGTCTTCTGATGTGTGACATTTGTGCTTTTCTTTTGTTTAAACATATAAATTCATCCATCTTTGCCCTATCCTGTCAATCTCTCGAGAAATATAAAATTGAGCATAGCTGTGCAAGTACAAGGAGCAACGATGTGAGCAGTCCAATTGACAGTAAATAAATGTTTAAACATGTATGAAATATATCTGTTTTTCCACTTATTAATTTTTGTTTGAACATGCTCATATGTTGGCTTTTTGATATTTTTTAAAATATATGCTGTAAAAGTTTATTATGGTACAATAGTTATTTTAGGCGGTTTAAATTAGAAAAAAGATGAGATTATGTGGCACACCTAGCCAGTTGTCACGGCACCAACTTTAGACTTGGTCTAGCAACAGCTACTCAGAAAAGATAAACACTAGATCGACTGAATGATCCTCTCTGTCCTTACCATAGGGTGGTTCTGTGCTGTTTTCAATAAAGACAGTGGAAGCTGCAAGGGAAAAAAACAGGAACAAAGGTTTGAATGTGGCATTTTGGTCAATGTTTCGTCACTAAAGTCTGTTGTTGTATGGGCTACTTCAATCTCCATGTTTACTTTAAGCCACGCCCACCCGGGAAGATTGTGAGTTCATTTCCCAGCCAGGTCAACACCACTGGGCCCACGAGCAAAGCGTTATAGACTTACCCAGGACATAAAAACACCAAATAAAACACAACAACATCCCATCGATATCAATATCAAAACTATTAATCCGCATCGACTGCTTTCTTTCTTTTTGAAACAAGTATATCAATTATGTAAATGCCCTCTCTATTAACATGGTCCTTTTCGCACACTAGCCCGCAGTAATCGCAGATGCACTTAAAGCTGAAAATTAAACACGTATTTTCAGCTCAGCTATGTGAATTTTGTGTGACTCGTAAGTAATTATAGACAGCAAACACGACACAGGGGTCAATCTCAAAGCTCCCCACTTCAGACTACTAGTTTATTCTCAGTGCTAACGTCAACACGTTATTTCTTTCCTCCATGCACATGTTGAAATAATCAACAGGCTTGGGCAGATATAAGCCACTTGAACATTTTACCCAACCATCCGAGTAAACTGCTTTTATCCCGCCATTATAATCAACAGAAACAACCTAGCTAACTAAAGGCATGGTAGCAATGTCAACTTCGCCGGTTTTTGTAAATATCTCAAAATGTCGACCTAATGTTTACTTACCATGTTTGCTTACTGAGAGAATAACCTAGTCCGTGTAATTAAAAATGCTTATATATTGCTTTTCGCTACGAATATCGACTACGTATCAAATTCTGCGTAGTATAAAGCTACTCAACCGCATACGGCTCCGTGCCACACTTTTACTTCCGGGTTATTACCACATCCCCCGGAAGATAACAAAAAAACCGAAGCGCGTGTATAAAGCTACTCAACCGCATACGGCTCCGTGCCACACTTTTACTTCCGGGTTATTACCACATCCCCCGGAAGATA
>JAOUQX010000003.1:13373264-13392671 GCA_028566295.1 Liobagrus marginatus
TTGGCTGCACTTTCTGTACTTTCACTTTCACCGGAAACACGGCTCGGATCTCGGATTTGGGCTCGTATCTAGAACGACAATATGGCCCGAGCTCCGGCTCGTATCTCAAAAAACTCGTATGTTAGGCTGCTCGTATCTCGAGGTTCCACTGTATAGCTAGGGACTCCATTTTTTCTGGGTGAAATTTCTAAAAATAAACTTTAAATAATTGGGGGGTCATGGGACAGGGGGAGGGACATTAAAGATCTCTAAAAATTAATAAAACTGCTTATAACTTATGATCGGAAGCAGTTAGAGATCCCATTCTTGCTATTTTAAGTTCCAAAAAATATGCTTTAAATTATTGGATTATTACAGGGGAGGTGAGATGGATAAAAGATCGCTCTTCTAATCTTACATCCGTGTTGAACTAATGCCTAGCGCTTGGCTTAAATGCCTGTGGAAGTAGAAGGAAGTATAGCGGTCGCGACCGGAAGTGATGTGGCCGCGAGTTCAGAACGCCGGTGATGTTATACACGCACTAAATTGTTATTTTAACCGCTAAATAACACTATTTTTCACAAACCGAAGTTTAATTTACGATAGATGCTCTCTCCGGGGTAAAAAAAAGGTCGTTAAGCGCGCATTTGGTCGTTCGGTGGGCGCAAATTTTGGTTAAAAAACTGTTCGCTAAGCGAAAAGTCCGATGTCCGAGCCGGTCGATAAGCGGGGTACCACTGTATATTAGAAGGCCCTTAAAGATAAATGCTGTTAGCTATAACAGTGTTCATACCTAGCAGCTACATCTGTCGCAATAAGTATCTTGAAAATATTAGACTTGAACTTGGCAAGGTTTGCAAACCGTTGTTTCTGTAATCACATACAAGCAATGATAATACATGAGAGGAAGAAATGAGACATTTAAAATATATTCTACACTTTTGGACTAAATGACACATGCGTACTTGTTTCATCATGGAATGAAGGGCAATGGCAGGAAATTTGAACTCACGAAGCATCATCATAAGTATTTGGCAATTTCTAAACAGGAACACACAAATAGTCTGTTAAATGTAAATTAAACAAGATTTGCAATAAATAAATAAATAAAGTAAAAAATATTCACTGATTGTGAAATTGCTGGAGTTAAATAGCATTTGAATGCTAGGTGAATCCGTCAGTGCATCCTTGTACACAAAGCTCTGCACACATTTTATGGTGCTTCTTATACAACCTGAATTCCCGTAGTTAGTATGTTTTTAAATTTGAATAAAATGAAAACTAAAAGTCTTTTAAAATCACTAGAGCCAATATTATATTTACAATAGAGAATAGATAAATGTTTAAACTGAGAAATTGTACAATTTATTACACAAAATGAGCTCATTTCAAATTTGATGCCTGCTACAGGTCTCAAAATAGTTGGGACGGGAGCATGTTTACCATGGTGTAAGCATCTCTTTTTCTTAACAGTTTTAAGACATCTGTGCATCGACCTTATGAGTTTCTGGAGTTTTGGTTTTGGAATTTGGCCCCATTCTTGCCTGATGTAGGTTTCCAGCTGCTGGTCGTTATTGACTGTATTTTTCGTTTAATGAACCACCAAATGTTGTCTATAGGTGAAATCTCTGGACTGCATGTGGCCAATTCAGCATCCGGACTCTTCTACGATGAAGCCATGCTGTTGTAATATCTGCAGTATTTGGTTTTGAATTGTCCTGTTGAAATACGCAAGGACTTCCCTGAAATAGAGGTCGTCTGGATGGGGAGCATATGTCGCTCTAAAACCTTTATATATACTGTATATCTTTCAGCATTCATAATGCCTTCCAAAACAGGCAAGCTGACCGTACAGTATGCACTTATGCACCTTATACGATCACTCGTTTGGAGGCCATTTGACTCCCCTGACCACTTTGAAAAAGAAAAAGAATAATAATAATAACTTTTTTCCACTTTTAAACAGTCCATTTTAAATGAGCCTTGTTTGATGATCCTTTTTGCATGATAGCGCTTTAGTTGGCATCTGCAGCTGGCACGGCGGATTGTGTTTACCGACGGCAGTTTCTGGAAGTATTCCTGGGCCCATTTAGTAATGTCATTGGCACAATCATGCCTATGAGTGATGCAGCGTCGTCTGAGGGCCTGAAGACCACGGGCATCCAATAAAGGTCTTCGGCCGTGTCCCTTACGCGGAGATTTCTCCAGTTTCTCTGAATGTTTTGATGAGGTTAGGTACTGAAGATGATGAGATTTGCAAAGCCTTTGCAATTTGACGTTTAGGAACATTGTTTTTAAAGTATTCCACAATTTTTTTCTGTTCAAACATTTTGGTTATCTATGGTCTATTGTGAATAAAATATTGGCACATGTGATTTGAAAATCTTTTACTTTTCATTTTATTAAAAAAAAAAAAATACAAAAAAAAACGTCCAAACCTTTTGGGAATTCAGGTTGTAATAACATAGCCATCTGGAATTATGGTCATGACATCTCTATCGAGGTAACTCAGATGATCAACTGGGTTATCTTAAGATCTGAGTCCAGAATTACTAACACTACCAGACATGGTGGTCAGATGCTAAATCCCGTCAGAACCCAGACTTATAGTAAGCGATCGCAAAGTCAACTTAAGCTCACATTAATATTTTGTATGTTTAAAAGTCGTTTATTAGCATCAGTACATACTTGCATGTGTTGGTGAAGATCATGATCGACCAGTCATCGTGTTCATCTTGGAATTTTTGGATGAGGTTCACCAGGTACGCATCTTTGACTTTCTCGGGTGTGAGGATGTAGCGCTGATCAAGCTCTTCCACTGTTTGCACTCTGGGCAGAGATGAGAGGAGAACTTACTAGGTGTTGTGTAGAACCGTTTAAAGAAACACACTGATGTGACATCAGCGTTTTTTTACTCTGCAAACACACTACATGTCTGAGAAACAGAGATGATGCTTCATTACTCAGATTTGTGCTCCCAGAAGAAAGGTTTGTTCATAGCAATGCTCTTGAGTTCCTGTAAAGTGTTTGTGAGTGTGGCACTAAAAAGTAGAGTTTGCCGTTTTGCCGGAACAGCACTGAGAATAACTTCTAGGTCAGTAGTAAAGTCTGTGCAGCCCTGCTCCAGTAAGCGATCTGCCTCATCCAGGATCTAAATAGAGGAGCAAATCCATACCAATATTATTAGAATGTGGCTTACATAAAAGAGCCACAGATACTACATAATGCATCTGAATAAGGAGGTGCGTGGGGTTGTGCCAGCTGTTTTCTTACCAAGAATCTTAGTCGCTTCATATCGAACGTGTCTGAACTTCGAATGTGATCCGCTAATCTCCCCGGTGTGGCAACAACAACGTGCGGCTTTCTGGAAAGCTCCAAACCCTGAGTCACAATGTCTTTTACAGAGAGAAGGTAAGAAAAAAAGGAAGAGAGTGTTGTCTGATTATAAATTGTGTCTGGTTTTAAATAAATATGAACAACTCTCTTGCTGTTAATTAACGTTCTGATTATTTTTTTTAAAGTTTAGTTTTCTATCATACCCATTCCTCCAACTATGATACAGTCTTTCAGTCCCAGGGGTTTTCCCAAAGCCCTGAACTGTTCAGCTATCTGATAAGCCAGTTCCCTGAGGAGTCACAAAACAAAAAACAAACACAGAACGTGGTGTACAGCACTTACATTATTTTAGAAAAGGATAATAATAAAAATAAAATAATACTATACTTGAAAAAAACAGAACGAACCTTGTCGGCGTTAAGACCAAGCAGAAAATGCCGTATGGGTCTTCAGACAACTTCTGCAGCACCGGAAGCACAAATGCTGCTGTTTTGCCGCTTCCAGTTTTCGCACAGCCCATACAGTCTCGACCTTCATTTAGGGCGTAAAGACGGCAATTTAACTACATTTAACGATTTATTCGTTCAATAATGAAAAGTATTATTGAAAAATACAGAAAATACCTTCCAAAATAGCTGGCATGCAGTTTTCTTGCACGGTGGTCGGTCGGGTGATACCCATTTGTTTACACTGATCAACCAGCCACTCGGACAGGCCAAGAGACTCAAAAGTTGCCATTTTGAGTTGGTGGAAAATGATCACATAGACCTAACAAGTTATGGTGATTGTAACCGGGTACAAAACCATTAACTGTATCGATATTTCTACCTTATATCCACAAGCGTCGTAGCAGAAACCCTCGTGCAGCTTTTAGTACGTCGCGTGTGTTCTACGTCATGAAACTGCGTCCCTACGTCGGAGAGGTATACTACCACTAGAGAATAACAAGTCAGTGGTCTTTTGTTGAAGAATGATGTTTATAATTTATGGTATGAATATATTTCCATATAACCCTTGTTTCCAGCGTTATTTTAATTAATCCAGTCTTTAAAAAAAGTGACCAATCACCGGACGAGTTGAATGCGTTCTAATAGCCAATCCTAAAATAGGAGGCGGGACATGTGATAGCGATGGGGTTGCGTAAATGTGTTGTTTAGTAAGGATTTTCTTATGCGAAACATATATATAATACTGCCTTACTAGAGCTGCCAGACATGTCTCAATCGATTAATGTAAGAAAAGTTTGTTTCCCAGTGTGAGAGCACATACATTTGTATACATATATAAATATATATATATGATTCTGCGCAGAATCAACGCGACCTGAACACTCCCAAAACTTCGGAGCATTGTTACGTGGACATTGACCATGGAGAGAGCGCGCGCGCATACAGACGCACACACACACAAACACACGAACAGGTGGCTTGTGTAAAGCAGCTGAAAACAGTTTGACTTTATTCCAGTTTTAATGTTGTAGGATTTTTTTTTTTATTATTAATCACGTTACATGCTTGCAGCCATCACGAAAAGAACCCGTGATAAAGTGAACGACCTGCTTGTATCCGAAGAGCATCTTTATCTACCAGTATGTCTTGCGTACATTAAAGGCATGATTTCCAGGTCACGTGCGAGAAGAGATTGTTTATTCCCTGTATGATGTCCTTTAATGAGCACGGCGGCTTTAAACATGGCGGAGTTGGATGGTGGAGAGTTCTCTGCGACTCGTTCACAGAGAAGGTAAGGCTGCTGCCCTCCAAGTTTACTGAAACAAACAGTTTGTCCAGCTACATGCTATTAAGAGACCCAGTAACTAGTTCAGTGCCACAAAGCTATGCGTTGAGCAGCGCTGGTCCTGACACTCCTATTGAATGATCTTATTATGATTGTTTATTTACACGCAGAATATTTAGACGTTTCCATGTGCACTACCCATCAGTTTCTGATTTAATGACGCCCAAATGATGACTCTGTTACGTCACATTACTTTGGCTTCCATATATATTTACAATACGTGCAACTATTTTGAAGACTTCAAATTATATCAGGCTGCTGAATACGTTTTCTAGTAGGGAACATTTATTGTCTATCTATTAGGGAAGCATTTGAAGGTATCATCAGTCGTAAATTCATCTACAGTGAAATCCAGCAATGTACAGCTATTTATCCTGCTGTATTAAAATGTTAAAGTGTTCATCAATGCCAAAAGTGAGCCTGGTATTAGTCTAAGCGGAATGTTATGAAAAAATCAGTTTTGCTCTGCTTATGCTGGTTTCTGTAACATGCTGCTACAAATGAAATATTTCCGCCAGGCTTTCTGTTCAAGATGTTATGGCATTTGGGCATTATATTTAAAAACTAGATAGCTAGAGAGAGTGAGTGGATGAGCTGTGGAGCAGAAAAATGAAAACGAAACGCATATGGCTCAGTGCTGTTACTCTCACGTATGACTTTCTCTGCACCCTTAACTGATCCACATCTACGAATAGCTTTGTGTGACTAAAAGCTGTTTAGTAGCCGCTAAGGCATACACCGGTTGAAAGCTTACAAGGACATGTCAAGGATTATTTTCCCATTCACGCAGCGAGCAGCCGACGAGATATCGTTTTTCATTACCTGCGTCTTGTTGACTGTTCTTCATTCGTGGTGGTGTTGGTGGTGGTGGTGGTGTTGGTAAGGCTCTTGGTCAGTGATCAGAGGGTCGGGGTTCAAGCCTCACACCAGGCAAGCTACCATCATTGGGTCCTTGAGCAAGGCTCTTAACCTCAGTTGCTCCAGGGGCGCTGCACATTCTGACTGACCCTGCGCGCTGACCCCAGCGTTCAAATCCGTAAGATGGGATATGTGGAATTAAAATATTTCACTGCGTGTATGTGATAAATAAAATCTGAATTTGAATTTTATGTATGTTAACGGTAGGGTAGGAGATTTCAGAGAGGCTAACAATAGCAAGCTATCTTTAAAGACCTGCGTAATCACTTTCCAAAGCCCCCTACAAAACACATGAACGGTCAAACGACAAGACGAGAAAGTCAGATTAGCTCATGTGTAATTCACCGGTGAGTAAATATTACAGTACAAAGTGCAGAATATTACAATAATCAACAGAAGCTACTTTTTAAAAACGTAATTACACGCAGCAAGTTTATAGCGGGAACATGCTGATGTCTCCGCTAACAGGGTTGCTAAGAGCGAAGCAAATACACATGGTGACCGGCAGGTAGGACAGCCTATTTTAGCGTTTGGCCCGAATGTTTTGATTGGACAGTTTTTTGGGTCTTACGCCTTCCACATACAATATAAATACATGTAAATACATCTAGACCACTTAATGTATTTTAAGCATAATGTCAATGATATATTATATTCCAGTATACTATATTAGTACTATTTTTAGTATTATTATTAGTATATATTATTGACATACATATACTGCATATAAATGTACATCTGTAATTAGAAATTACTGTACTTATTGCAAATAGTAATTACAAGCATCCCCCTTTTACACTTTCTTTCTCTCCCTTCCCCTACTTTACCGCAAACTTTCAGTCGGTCGCCAAAGCATTTCACTGTATGTTGTACCACGTATAACGTACATGTGACAAATAAAGGTTGAGCTTTGATTGAACTTTGAACTTAATGCAATATATTGTATTCAAGAAAATGGTTCATGGTAAAAACTTTTGTCTATATAGTGAAGTATCATAAGGGTTGAAGCCGCTAAGGAAACAACTACCGATTATTGGTAGTATCGCTGCATCCCTGGTCAAAAGTGTCATCTGTTGTAAATAGAACATAGTAATAGAATTTTTGTAGAGTTAAACCCGATTTTATTTGCTATTGTATTTTTTTCAACTTTTATATTAATAAAATGTACATGTATCTTTTCTTTAAGTCACGGTGGTTCCTTATTTCCGTTTTACTCTTAACCTCGAACAGTGTTTGGTGTTGTATGTGCCTTCTTGCCTCATATACTTCAGTATACAACGCCTGCTTTGTTCATTTTTTTTGTTTAAAGTGCATCTAACACAAATTTATTACAAGTTCTTATTGATCATTAAACCTCAGCTGAAACTGCATCATTTTAATAGTAACGAATTACAACGATGTCTAATATACTTTTGATGAATAATTGAAAAGGAGGCACCGTTGCAGGTGACATGTTGGTATAAATTAGAGAGCCTGTTGCTGGGAGTCTGCACAAAACATAGCAGCAGGAAACTCTGTTCATGTACATTCCTATGGCTCGGCTGGTGGTGTCAGTTTTCTGGATTACCTTCCCAGAGGCTGCCAGTTGTGTGTGTTGAGAGATGAAAGACATAAACGGATTCTTCTTTTCTTTGCAGCATGGCTAACAATAAGAACAGCACCCTTCGCTGCACATTCTCAGCTCCCTGTCACAGTATCTCTCTTCTGCGTGGACTTTCTGCTCTGCGAGACCAAGGCCAGTTACTCGACGTCGAACTCGCAGTCAGCAACGAACGCTTCCATGTGCACAAAGCTGTACTAGCATCCTGCAGCGACTACTTCAGGTGAGGTTTCGTTTGTAATGGAAATTTAAACCCTAAGATGTCAGCTATCGTGTGAGTCTCAGTAACGCAACAACAGGGGGAAATTTGATCTACGTTCTTGGAGCGTAATGGCTTTCTGCTATGAGGAGTTTAGTGGAAAGGAGCCAATAAAAAATGTCGATGAAGCAATTTTAAAGTACACATCCCTAGGCATTAAAACAGTGGTTATGATGTTTGTCCCTTGTTTCGAGTTTGCTGAAATATTCCTTAATTAATAGTTTCTAATTATATTGACTGCTTCCTCTGTTAATGGGTCGAGTCAACAGATAATGTGCATACAGCATTTGATTGTAATATGTTATAAGTTGACTTCTTCCATAACCATTTTTACATGTCTTTTTGTTGTCTTTCATTTAGAGCCATGTTTACTGGTGGCATGAAAGAGTCGAACCAGACCATGATTGAGCTTAAAGGCTTGTCAGCAAGTGGCCTAAAGCACATTATTGATTTTGCCTATAGCTCTGAAGTCACGCTCGACCTTGACTGCATCTACGACGTGCTCGAGGCAGCCGTATTTCTTCAGATGATGCCGGTTGTGGAGCTCTGTGAAGAGTTCCTGAAGTCGGCCATGAGCGTCGAGACTTGTTTGAATATCGGTCAGATGGCTGCCACCTTCAGCTTGTCCTCTCTAAAAGTGTCGGTGGACGCATTCACGTTCCGCCACTTTCTTCAGATTGCAGAAGAGGAGGAGTTCCTGCATATTCCCATGGAGCGTCTGGTGTTTTTCCTTCAGAGCAACAAGCTAAAGGGATGTAGCGAGATTGATTTGTTCCAGGCGGCCATCCGATGGATTCGTCATGATGATTCGCGTCGCCCCTCAGCAAACGAGGTGCTGAGGCATGTGCGCTTCCCGCTCATGCGCTCCTCTGAGCTGGTAGACCGTGTGCAAACGGTGGACATCATGGTCGAGGATGTTTTGTGCAGGAAGTACCTGCTGGAGGCTTTTAATTATCAGATACTTCCTTTCCGTAGGCATGAGATGCAGTCCCCTCGCACCATCATTCGGTCAGACGTCGTCTCGCTTATCGCTTTCGGTGGCACGCCGTACACAGACAATGACCGTACAGTGAGCGCTAAGGTATACTGCTTGGCTGATGGTACAGCCAAGCAGTTTAAGGAGCTCACTAACATGGAGAAAGGCTGCAGTCATGCTTGTGTTTCCGTTCTGGATAATTTCATTTACTTGGTTGGCGGCCAGCACGTGCAGTACCGCAGTGGTGAAGGCGCTCTGGTCAGCTGTTGTCGGTACGACCCCCATCTCAACCAGTGGCTGGGCATCAGCCCGATGCAGACTAGCCGCATTCAGTTCCAGCTGAATGTACTGCAAGGACAGCTGTATGCCACCGGGGGGCGCAACATAACAGGGGGCCTTTCGTCCGTCGAATGTTATTGCCCCCAAAAAAACGAATGGACGTACATGGATTCGCTAAGGAGAAGTATATGGGGTCACGCAGGGGCAACATGCGGAGACAAACTTTACATTTCGGGGGGATACGGGGTTTCCGTAGAGGAAAAGAAGTCTTTTCATTGCTACGATCCTGCCACAAACCAGTGGGCTATGAAATGCCCCATGAATGAGCCACGGGTGCTGCATGCCATGATCAGCGTCAACAAGCGGGTCTATGCTCTTGGAGGAAGAATGGACCACGTCGACCGCTGCTTCGACGTTCTAGCGGTGGAATATTACAGTCTGGAGACGGATCAGTGGACAACTGTTTGTCCGATGCGAACAGGCCAGTCTGAGGCAGGCTGTTGCTTATTGGACAGCAAGATTTACATTGTTGGAGGATACAACTGGCATCTGAATAACGTCACAAGCATCGTCCAAGTCTACAATACTGAACTGGATGAGTGGGAGAGGGATCTGCACTTTCCCGAATCCTTTGCTGGAATCGCTTGTACACCCATTACACTGCCTCAAAGTTGACTGGCTTAGGTAACAAACATGTCAAGTGACATTACATGAGGGTTCTCTTTTAATATTTAACCTTCTGATCCTTAGTTACGTTCTCTGATGGTATAAAATGGTATATAAAGCTGATCACAGGATTGCAGTTTTAGTTCTGCTGATGTCAGCGTTCTTGGCCAACGCACAATTCATCTGATTTGAATTGATTTGTAAGTCTTAATCCCGCACGCATTAGTGCGCTAATGCATCAATTCTTCTCCGTTTCTATTTGTGTGCAGTGCCTTGCACAACACTATTTTGCAGCTAAACTGTTTTTCTAGAACATTCTGAATAAGTAGCATTACAGAAAACAAAAATCAATGATGCCACGGTCTTTTGTTTTAGGCCCAACTCTTTCTCACTTTTCTAGATCTAGGTACCTAACATGTCTACACATGGTGCCTTGTGATGGACTGGTGTCAGATCTTTATGCCTTTCAGCTCCACATCTACTATGACCCTGCCATTACTGAAGAATTTCTTTTTACATTTTCAAAGCATTACTCTTATATCAAAAATGTATTTATTAAATTTTTTTTAGGGTAAAATAGACCTGGGCACCTTGACCGACAGCACAAGTATACAAAGAACAGCAATGATTGTGATTAAAGATGTAGCTACTGGACCAAACACAGACCAATGATTCCGCTAATTTTTTTTAGTAATTGGTTCAGACGGATATGATTCGTTTGGTAGCAGCTTTTAAAAATGAGCAAAATTGCAAGCACAGAACTTTTCTTTAAAACTCCTACTGAAGACACACGTGTAATTACTTTCTGTTGTAGATATTCTCAGGTTCAAAACATGAATTAAATTGAGATTCAAGGCGTTTGGCTAAATGAGCGATGTGATGACGTGATATAACGCTTCTCGGTGAAAAATAGCCAGCTCCTCTAAATATCGCCGACTTTGCTATATTTTTTGTTGTTATTTTCTGTGATCACAAAGTCATTGAATCCTGTATGGACTGAAAAAAGGTGCAGGGTTCAGTTCTGCTTTCCAGTTCTTTCGAAATGCTCTACGGGTTTGGTTTCTTTTAGAAAACACTTTCTGCCACAGCACCCTTCAATGAAGTTTGAGGGTTTCTTTTATTTCATTTATTTATTTTTTGTTACTTGTTTTAATGATCCCTTCTGGCAGTGTTTGTGCAAATGTAAAGTACACTATATGCACAAAAGTATTACACATGACCAGCACGTCCATGTGTTGTTGTTTTTTTATTCCAGATTTAGTCGCACGCTTACTCCTTAATAATCTCCACACTTGTGGAAATGAGTTTCACTAGGTTGTCGAGTGTGGCTGTTGAGATTTCCCCCATCTACAATAGTATTAGTAAGTTAAGTCATCCCACTCCAACCATAACACCATGTCTGCATGTTGCTCAGGGGCTTTGTGCACAGGGACATTGTCATGTCGAAACAGTGTTTGGGACTCTTAGTTCCACTGAAGGAATAATTTAACTGGCAACAGTTTGGGGAAGACACATTTATGAGGATGTGCTGGTAATAACTTTTGCCCATATAGTATATGTAGTATATGTCACTTATTGTTAAATAAGCGTTAAATTTTTTTTTTTACATAAGTAGTGTACAGTAGTCGGGACTAAGTGTACTAAGCACAGAACAGAAGCTTTAAGTGATGGTATTTTGGTTCATCCTTTGAGAACATCCAAATCTGAGGTGTGCTTACATAACAACCTTTTTCTCCTTGTAGTCTCTTAGAAAAGTCAGTTAGCACACCAGATTCCTTCCGTAATGCACTTCCTACCTGACTCAATGAATACAGCACTGCGAAATCCAAGCGCTGACTGCGATTACTATTGTCACTGTGATTTTATATCTTAACGGTGTGGCGTAATGGAATTGGAGAATGTCACGATGACGGCAATACAAAAAAGAAACAAAATCCGGTTTTGTGTGTGTGCAGCATCTAAGCAAGGTTAATTATGTTGTTTCTTTCTGTTTGTTTGTGTGTATAATGACCACAACAGTCCTAAGCACTTCGAAAGCACCGGCTACTGCAACGACTGTAGCCTAGTTGTAGTTTCTGGGTTCTGTTTGTACCGAGTGTATCACACAAGCTAAATTTGTACGAAACCATAGTTTGCAGTGACCGATTGCTAATTTACCATCAACCGAATTGCATTGTACAACACGTGTCTCAGGATGTTATTTAGGACAGTAGATATTTACAGATGCACACAGTCACAATTCCAGTGCATTCAGTATAATGACTTATCGTTCTACACACTTTTTGATTTCTTTTTTTCCCCAGTATGTTATTGAATGAGTATTACTATTATTGTAATTTATTATTATTCATTAAACCAATACATTATTTGCATTCCATTAAAGCACAATACCAGAACTAAGCAATAAGCTTTCGTCTATAATGCTTCTAGTATTAGCCGGAAGAAACTATATGGACAAAAGTATTGGGACGCCTGACCCATCACATTCATGTGTTTTTAAACCTATTCCAGGTTTATTCTCACTTACTCTCTAATGGGGATGTGGTGGCTCAACAGTTAAGGCTCTGGGTCAGTGATAAGAGGGTCAGGGTTCAAGCCTCTGAACTGGCAAGCTACTGTCATTTTGGTCCCTTGAACAAGGCCCTTCTCCCCACTTACTCCAGAGGTACCGTACACAGACCCTGGCCTCTGATCCTGCACTCTGACCCAGCTTCCTAATAAGCTAGGACATTTGAAAGCTACCCAAAGTACCCCTGGGGATTAATAAAGTATTATTCAATGTTAAAAATATGTATATATATCCATATATATATATATATATATATATATATGCTTTCTACTAGATAAATGCGACTAGAGATTCGCCCCTTTAGCCACAATAGTATTAGTGAGTTTAGGCATTTATGTTGGATCAGGAGGTTTGAGGTGCATATGGTGTTCCAGTTCACCATAAAGCTGTTCAGTGGGGTAGCATCAGGGCTCTGGACAGGTCACTTGAGTTCTTCCTCACCAACCATCACACACCTTGTCTTGATGGAGTTCAGGGGCTTTGTGCACAGGGGCATTGTCATGCTAGAACAGTGCTTGGGTCTCTTAGTTTCAATGAAGGAATGATGTAATTTTCCAACATTCAACGGCTTTCTAGTCACCCATGTGCTTCTAATTTTGTGGTAACAGTTTGGGGAAGACTCACTTATGTATGTGGGCTGAAACGGTGTCCACAAACATTGGGTCATGTAGAGGCTGTTCCTAATAAATGATCATAAATGACCAATAAATCTATACCACTGAATTTTGTAATCTGTTTAATATTCATCACAGAAGTTCTCTGACGCCTTCCAGTTCTTTCACTCCTCATACTGATAGAGGTAATTGTCTGAAGTAATGTTATTCATCAAAAACTGTTAATGGAGTGAAAATGCACAGGATATGATGAATCTTACTCATATTTCTGTGTGTACATACCGTATCGCTGTGTTTACAATGAAAGACTGGCATGATGGCATGTCTAAAATGCATTGTTTTTCAGTGTCATTTGCAGTGAAAGATATGCTCTTCACGTTTGGTCTTAAGCTGCTGAATGTATGTTGTTTTTTTCTTTATTGAAAAAATTATTTCTTTATGCTGATTTGCAGTGTATATGATCTACAATGTTATCCTTTTAATAAACTAGGAAGTTGACAGATTTGTGCCTTACCTTCCATCTGTGTGTGTTCCACTGTGTGTGTACAGCCGTAGAAAATGACAAAACTCATACCCTCTTTCTCTAGCGCTTTGTCCATTTTTTTTTGTTACTGTCTCCTGTTCAGGGCTCTAGAGTCTATTCCAGCTAATCTAAGGCGTGAGAAGGGCAGGGTACACCCTGGACAATTGCCAGTTAAACTCAGGACTAACACTTGGAGGCAGACAACCGCTCACACTCACGGACAATTTAGAGTAGCCAATTCACCTATGCCCAATCACATGTGTTCAGAGGCAGGAGGAGACCAGAGTACCCAGGGAAACCCCACGCAAGCACGGGGAGAACATGCAAACTCTACACAAACACGCTGGGTGGGAATTGAACCCATGACCTTGAACCCGTGTGGCAGATGTGCTAACCAGTCTGCCACTATGCCAATCTTTCAAAGTGTTGATCAGAAATGATGTAAACGTTTTTCCTGCTCTTGTGTAGACACAGCTTGTAAAGATGATAAATTTTTTGAACAGCTGTTAAAAAGATACCTAAAGTGGATTTGGCCAATTTCTCATTCTGGCTTCTATTTAGATTTTTATGGCCCAGAAATTATCTTTGCAATGTGATAAACCAGAAGAGCTCTGCTTTTTTAGGAAATCACCAGCAATGGGATGTGATTTGAAAGGAGGGAAAGGAATCCTGGGATTAAAGAAACGGCAGAAATGCAACAGCTGAAGTTATTATAGAAGAGGTTATTACTGTATATCGTCTGACCCAAAGCCAGTTAAATGCTGGGTAAGAGGCACAAAGACCTTTTTCACTTGCAATGGAATTGGCAAGCGTAGAAAGGCATATAGATAATAAACATTGAAAACAATATCACGATCAGCGTTATAAATTAGTAGCACATAAAGGAATGTGGTTTAAGCAGATGGAAAAGCCTGGTGCTCAACTCCACTGTAGGCTTACATAGCTCTAACATTTCTCTGACACATGATGTGCACCTTTTCAACTGCTGCACGATGCAAAGCAGTGTAACACACGCCGAGTCGCTCTGTGCTCTTCCGAATTCAACAGCCATCTCTTTGGTTTTGTCTATGTTCAGAGCCAGGTTGTTGGCTCTCCACCAAGAAGTTAGCTGTTGCACCTCCTCTCTGTGCTGACTTGTTGTTCTTTCTGATGAGACCCACCATGGTTGTGTCATCAGCGAACTTGTACAGGGTGTCCAACTGGCAAGTAAAGCATCACACAGTTTGTTTTGTTCTGCTTTGTGTTTGGGGAGTGAAAATATTCAGAGAGTCAAAAACAGATCATCATCCAATTGAATGTAAATAAGATTACATGAAAACGTAAGTCATGACTGTCATGTAAACTAATGAATTTATAATGTGAACTTCACATCATTTATAAAATCCAGCGTTCAGCTGATCTTGATAAGAAAAAAAACCTAACCCAGCTCTCTGCTAGAAACCCGATGGAGTCCAACGAGTTGGAGTGACTTTTAAGATCATGAAAGCATTTCCATCAAACCATATGCATTAATAAATTCAGATTCTGATGTTATTTATCACACACACATACATGCAGTGGAATGTTTTTATTCAGCATATCCCAGCTTATGAATTTGAAGGCTGGGGTCAGCCAGAACATGTGGTGCCCCTGGAGCAAGTAAAGTTAAAGGCCTTGCTCAAGAGCCAATGATGGTAGCTTGCCTGGTGCAAGGCTTGAACCTTGATCACTGATCCAGAGCCTTATCATTGAGCCATCACCACCATCCTAATGTAAATATATTAACGTATGTATGCTACATGTTACAATACAAACCATTTTTGGTTGCATTTTATTTCAGTTCTATTTTTTGGAATGACAGTATACAGTGTTCAATGGAATATACTTATATACGTATGTACGTATGTATATGCACTGCTCTACAGGGTGATGGTGGCTCAATGGTAAGGCTCTGGATCAGTGATCAGAGGGTCCGGGGTTCAAGCCTCACACCAGGCAAGCTACCATCATTGGGTCCTTGAACAAGGCCCTTAACCACACTTGCTCCAGGGGCGCTGCATGTTCTGGCTGATCCTGTGCTCTGATCTCAGCATTCAAATTTGTCTGCTGGGATATGTGGAACAAAAACATTTCACTGCATGTATGTGTATGTGATAAATAAGATTTGAATATGTTTGCAGCTCATCATTGCTCTATAGGGCTCATGGGATTGGGTTCGAATCAAAAGTTGGAATGTGTATTAGTCTAGTCTTCCCGACATCCGTTTAAAACAAAAAAAAGTTGACATTTTTTTATTTACTGTCGCACGGTCTGCCTACATTTCAGGCAGGTTTGATGAGCGCGTGACATCAAAGCCCAAAATCCTCCGCGCGGTGACGAAGCGACGGCGCCGCTCACGTCTGGCGCAAAAGGTCTGTTTTGGAGAAGAACGTAAGATGGCGACCTCAAACAATCCGCGAAAATTCAGCGAGAAGATTGCGCTGCACAACCAAAAGCAGGCGGAGGAGACAGCGGCGTTTGAAGAAGTCATGAAAGACCTGAGCATTACTCGAGCCGCGCGGGTACGTGTCGAGCTTTTCCTCGCGGCGGGTCGTGATTTCAGGCGCATCTCGCTGCTAGACTGAACGCTGCTGCTTCTGCGCCGCTAGCAGCTCTGGCCATCACGGAGCTCGAGCGTAACAACACGATTCCGCGAGCTTCCGCTCGATTCCGCGTTCACGATGAACCGCACGGAAAGCAGCAGCAGCGGCGCGCGCGGTTGGGTTTTTATCCGTTCGCTAACAAACGCGGTGAAATTGGGGAAATGCGTTGACACGGAGTTACGTACGGATGCGGAAAAGCCATTCAAAATGGGCTACAGATGTGCTGCACATCTGCACTGCTATTTCTGTTTCGAGCGTATGACCTCGCAAACGCTTACAATACTTAACAATCACATAGAGATGATTATTTATTTACAGAAACCAAAACAGACCCGGGAATGGGCTTCGGGTTAGTCTTTGCGTAGTTTTATTTATTTATTTATTTGGTTTTCAGATCATTGCTAGTCTCGCGGATATTATTCTGCTTTCTCATTCTCAAGTTTGGCAAAAAAAACCGAATGAATCCAGACTGCCTTTATTTCATGCGCATCATAGTGATTGTAACAAATTGCCATAAATGGTCAAATCTCCACTGATTTGCTTTTCTCACTATGCATTTGATTGTTTTGACTCCTTAACCATGAATGAATGGTGTTTTGAGTTCAGTTTTGTTTCATTCATACATTGCTCATGCTGTCATTCACTCTGGCACTCATTCATGCGCTTTTATTTTGCACAGCTGCAGTTACAGAAGACCCAGTATTTGCAACTGGGCCAGAATCGTGCTCAGGGCTATGGAGGTTCACTGCCCAATGTCAATCAGATTGGAAATAGCAACACTGACCTGCCTTTTCAGGTGAGCTATTAGACATTGTATCGGATGCAAAAGTCATATTTGTTTAGTTTCTTGCTCTTGGAGTCAGTTGCCGGTAGGATAAATTTTTTTTTTGTAGTCTTAAAATATTTACTGTATCATTGTATGTGCTAATAACCATGGAATTCACACAAATTAGTGGTGAAATAAGCAAATGCATATGTACTAAAACATTTTGGTACATAAAAAAACATGCTTGTGTATTTACTACGTACGACATAAACATCAGGCCGACGTAATTGTTCTTCTTTCTACGCGGGTTCCAGACTAATGTGTTTAATTACTGTTCGAGGACGTCTGCACTGCGTTAGAGATCTTTGTGTGAATCACCAAGACAAGCATCATCATAATAAAAGTTGAACTGTTATTCTAAGCACTATTTTCCCCTTTACTTTGCCATGGGATTCTAACGTGTGTATGTTATGGCTTTAGTCACTATACTCACTATAACCTGAAGAAAATAATTAGCTCATTAACTTGCCTGAAATCCCAGAATCTTTCTAGACATCTTTTATTATTCTACATGATATTAGATAAGATCACGTGCAAGAAAAAGCGCATTTTTAAAAGTAAACACTATGCAAACTGTTCGATTAGACAGCAGTCAACTAATCATGACACTGAATCAGCCCTAGTTTCCAGCCTGAATTTAATTGACGTAACAGATATAATGCACTTATCTAAAACCTGTTATACCCTCTGAAGCACTTTACCCATTTAAATATTAAGCTCTTACGCTTCCTGCATCATCCATCTATTACTTTCTTTGGCCGCTACCCATTTAAAGACATACTGTAAAGATACAGTAGCATTCTACCCATCGATAATGCCATAAAGCAGAGAATGAAAAGTTGAGAGCTTCATCCAGCCTGGGCAGTCAGGGGATCTGGTTATCACTATTGTTTGGGAATGTGTGGAGGAGTCATCAGCACCTTCAACATCGCTTTGCATTTCTGAAACATTAGCAAGACCACAAGCAAAAACTGTGTGATGGTGTCATTGCATTTATGCTTTCATAATGCCGGCCCTCGCTCAGCGAAAACGCTGCTCTGCCTTTGCTTCTGCTGGACTTTATGGCAAAAAAAAAAAAAAGCAAAGTTGATTTGTATGTTTGGTAAATGTGTTGCCAGTAAAGATCGATTATTTTAAACTCCTCAGTTTATGTTTCAGACTACTGTTTTGGATACCAGCCGAACGACACGGCACCACGGCTTAGTGGACCGAGTGTATCGGGACAGAAATCGAATAACGTCCCCTCACCGCAGGCCTCTCTCAGTGGATAAACACGGACGTCAGATATCCTTTTCCTACGATCTGGTTGGTGCGGCAAGACTTGAGGTCTTATCTTTCATTTTTATTTGTTAACGTCAATGTCATGAGGCTGAATTCACAATCATGACTCAACGGCAGATTTTATGAGAAAAGATTTCTATTTTCAGGTGTGTTGTCCCAATAATGTATTAAGTCATAAGACCAAATCATAAATTAGCGATTACTTAGCTAAATAAATAAAACAGTTAAGTTAATATTGTAACTATTTAATGTGAAGCACTGTGTTGATTACAGAGAGTGATCATGCAACTATCTCACCTCTTCTGCGGAACAAAGTTTATGCATGACACATGAGAATTGCTACAAAGACGAACTGCAAATGTCATCCAAAAGGCATGTTTTACATCTAACAGTAAATGCTCTGTCGACCGTTACTAACCTCCCCATCATTGCTGCTGATGAGTCCGTTTTTCTCTATGGTTAATGAAGAGGTCTTCACAGTAAACTCATTGATTTAAACAAGTAACTGGTATAGCGTGCGTATCAATAATTTTTTTCTATTTTTTTTTTATTTCAATACATATTTTCTCCTAGATTTGCACAAGACATTCTACTACAGTAACAGCTGTAAATATATAATTCATAAATACACACCTATACGCTGTATGGAGAAAGGGCACGTGAGCATCACGTCCGTATTTGTTTTTCAGAATCAGAACATTCAAATCCAGATTTAGTCTCATGCTTTCCCCTATACTAACATCCAAACTTCGGAAAAGGATTTTCACTAGGGGGTGGAATGTGGCTGTGCTAATTTGTTCCTTCAGCTGCAATAGTATTAGTGAGTTCAGACACAAATGTCAGGCTGAGGAGGTCTGGGGTGCAGTCAGTGTTCCGGTTCATCCCAAAGGTATTCAGGGGGGTTAAGGTCACGCTCTGTGCATGACGCCAACACCACACTACGTCCTCATAAAGCTCCGGGTCTTTTTCCTTTTTTCTTTTCCTCTTCCTGGAATTCTGAACCAGGATTTTTTTTTTGTAAAGGCACATAACCAAAAGCACAATTGGCCCTTTTATTCAATCTGGATGGATAATTTGGCCTTCTTCTAGACCAGGGGTGGGCAAACTACGGCCCGCGGGCCACATACGGCCCGTTTGCCTTTTTCATCCGGCCCGCCAAAGATTGG
>JAOUQX010000003.1:13394210-13411023 GCA_028566295.1 Liobagrus marginatus
ACAGATCCCAGTTGAGTGATGAACACCTCAGATCTGTTCTGAGAATTGCCACAACAAAACTGACACCGGACTTTGATACACTGGCAAAAACAGGTGATCAACAAGACTGTTCCCACTGAAAGTTAATGTAAGTAATAACACTGTAATGCCCTTTTATGTTTATGTTAAATATGTATGCATCTGGTGCTGATCCGGCCCGTGTGTCAAATTTTTAAAGTCAATGTGGCCCCTGAGCCAAAAGGTTTGCCCACCCCTGAGAGCCCCCCACGCCCCCCCACACGTCCCCTTCTGTCATTTAGTGTGACGCTAGGCAATCAGGGACATCTGTTCATATAAACAGCATAAAATATTTACCACTATCAATCAGGCGTTTACAAAACGGTCTGTTTTTCCATCTGAAAAGTGTCTGAGTAATCAAGTGATAGCCCTACTATTTCAAGATTAGTCTCAGTCATGCTGACTTGTTTAAATACATGCGCGAATGGTTGGGTGACGTGGCGAACCGTTTTCCTTAACACATAGACTTACATCGACAGCTGTCCTTATGGCTCAGTGTATCTGTCACCTCCCCCAGACACCAGCTGGAGGAGGTAAACCACAGTCGGACACTGAAAATGACAAAGTTTTATTTTACACGCTGTTTCTAACCGTCTCGTACATTTCTCTTTTCCATGCAGGACCAATTCTGATTCTGCACTCCATCAGAGTGCCATGAATCCTTCTCAGCAAGATACCTTCGTCGGAGGATCTCAAGAACGAGGTAAGTGTGCTAAACAGCTCAACTTGGATATACTTCCTTTTTCTAGGTGAAGAAACCTCACTTCTCTCTGTCTCTATCGCTGTTCTAGTCGTCTTGCTCACGCCCCCAGATACAGAGGAGCCCGAAACAGAGATGGAAAAAGACGATCAGAAGGCATCACTACATCCCACATCGCATGACGTTCCAGGGATTAAGTGAGTACAGGCAATATTTTTCCGGATTATTGCAACGGATTATTTCTATTTAATCACTAATCACTGTATTAAAGTTGCATGCTTCAAACTATATATCAGTTTCTTAAGGATTTCAGCATTTTTTTGCAATATTAGAAATTAACTGAGACGCATTTTTTTGGGAAAACTGATGGGTGCATTTACAACTCACCATCAGCCAAATCCCTCTGATTCATGTGTGTCAAACTCTTATAGAATGTAAGTAATTATGTATGTCCCTTTAGTTTTTTTAATTAATTTATTTAAAAAATAAAATTTTGTATTAGTTTGTAATGAAAAGAAAATAGCAAAATGTAATATTTTAGCCAAAATAATCGCAAAAACCTAGAGGGACTAATATATTTTTTGTTAGATATTTCAGTTAATGATCTTGAATGATATGCACTCAGCAAATCAACAAGTAAGACTCTGTCTACATTTCTTTGCTGTTTTTCTAGCATATTCCCATCCCCTGATCAAGAAGTCAACGCTACACTGATGCCAGCCGCACACAGCACAGGTGGTTCCTTACCCGACCTTACCAACATCCAGTTCCCCCCTCCCCTGCCCACTCCGCTGGACCCAGATGATCCTGTGACCTTCCCGTCCCTCAGCACTTCTAGCAGCACAGGCAATCTAAGTACCAATCTTACTCACCTGGGTATCAGCGTCGCCAGCCATGTGGCTGCCTCCACTCCTGCACCCCTCACGCTCAACATCGATGCCCAGCAGCAACAGCAGCCATGTCCACAGCAGCTCTCACCTACGCTCTCTCCAACCCTCTCACCTCAGATGCCCATTTCCCAGGTTATCACGTATATCCTAATATTGTTTTATTATTATTATTATTATTTAAAATTGTTTACATTTGAAAGTGGTTAGTAGTCCTGCCTCACAGCAAAAAGGTCCTTAGTTTGTTTCCCACCCAGGATCTTAGTGTGGGGGGTTTGCATGTTCTCCCGGTGCTTGCGTGTGTTTCCCCGGGTACTCCGGTTTCCTCCCACCTCCAAACACATGCGATTTTGCAAAGGTGAATTGGCTACTCTAAATTGTCAATAGGAGTGAATGTGTGTGTGTGAATGTTTGTCTGTCTCTAAGTGTTAGCCCTGCGATTAACTGCCGATTGTCCAGGATGTACCCCGCCTCACGCCCTAAGTTATCTGGGATAGACTCCAGCTCCCCCGCGACCCTGAACAGGATACACACTAGACAATGAATAGATGAATGAATGTTTACATTTGACAGATTATTTTTTTAACATGTTGGTCGAACATTTGACATTTCAGCAATGTGCTGTTCTGTGCTGTTGTGTTCTATTATCACATGCAACAGCATAATTAAGGCCTCTATCACTACAAAGATTTCAAAATGTAAGAAGACCATGTGCTAATGTTAGTGACCCAACACTTTATATATAACAGGTCGTTCCGGTCCAATAATCTGATTAATGGAGCAGCGTTCCAGTAGTGCTCCTATTTAGTATTTAGCAATCACAGTGACGCTAACCAATTACAAGCTTTTAAGCAAGATTTTATTCAGGAAAATACAAAGTACAGGTTATTATTATATCACAGCTTCTAAACCTGCTCGCCCCTGACCAATTACAAATGAGAAACTGATAGCCTTAATATGTTATTTGAGATGCTTTTCCATCCCTTCAAAGTCTTCAGAAGCCAGTTTTAAAGAAATCTGACTTCGCTAGATATTTGATTTAATGATGTATAATCTCGAACTCGATTTGAAACACCGAAGTACAACCAACATTTAAAAAAATCCGTACTGTTCCGCAGTCAATTGCAATGGATACCATGTCTCTGGAGCAGCAGCTGTCGCAGTACTCACTGTTCAGTCTGCTGAACGATCTGCAGAAGCAGCAGCAGACGCTGCCGCAGAACATTCGCCTCATACAGCTGCCACCCATCACCGTCAGCTCTGCCTCCAGCCCGTCCCAGACCTCCCTGTCCAGCCAATCGCCAACAGCCACAAGCGCACCAGTAAGCACGGTAAGTGTAATCGGTCCTTAAACATTGTTAAAACTTATTGTTTTATTAAGCATGCACACAATCAGTCTTGGGAGGTTCTTATGATAAAAAAAAAAGCATTTGAATAGTTTAATAAGAAAGAGAAAGTTTAGAGTACAGTTCAGCTTTGCTGAGGTGCTTAGGCATGTGAGTTCGTAGTGGGCATGTGATGTCATTCTGAAAAGCCTCTTGCTTTCAGCAGTATCGCAATCAGGCTGGCTCGCCGGCCAACCAGTCTCCAACCTCGCCAGTATCCAACCAGGGGTTCTCGCCTGGAGGCTCGCCTCAAGTAAGGGCGGAATCCCCTCTAACCATGTTTGCTTGTTGTGCTTTTGGCCGCTCATCAGTGTTGCAGCTCTCTCAGTGTTCTCCCTACCACCCTCCTCTCTGTCCGCGTCTCAATCTCATGCTTTTTGCTCAGACAATGCTGTGATTTTTATCCGTGATATTTCAGAATTATGGGCAAAATAGACGTGTGGATGATTGGCATAATATGCTGCTACGCTGCATGTCAGGATATGTTTTTCTACTGCGTATGGTAGCAGCATATTAGCCAACTAGTCTGGGATATGAAGATGTTTCAGCTGTGCTGCTGTTTATAGATGCATTCGATGTAATTCCAAATGAAATATAACCGCATTACGTTCCTTGGGACAAAGTAATGGCTATTAGTATCTATATATAGTGCTGGCAAAGGTTCATACCCAGGCTATGCTATTCTATGTCGTTCGCTGCTGTTTATACAGTGTGATATATTATGCTTTTCTCTCCCTAGTGCAGTGTTTCTAAGTTTGGTCCTGGAGTTTAATAGACTGCCTATTTTAGAGCATGCGTCTGCTGTAAACCAATTTGGTCACTCAGTTGGTTGGTTGGGGGGTTAGTTCAGGCAAGAAGTTTAAAATGGAGCATGGTTCGCACTCTAACTGTGCTGCAATATACCAGGGTTTGACTGGTCGGAATCAAATTAATGCTCCTCGGGCCACCAGGAACAAACACGTTTAGATCCAGAACACAGCGAATATGCCAGGTGTACAACCCACTTCCGTCCACAGATTCTAGTTAACAAAAAACCTTGTTTAGACAGATAAACCTGAACCATTTGAATAAAAAACAAAAATATTTATTTCCCCTTCCTGCTTATGTTTTAGCAGTGTGTCCTGTTGGGATCTTATCTGATCTTTAAGATCTGTGATCTTTTTTTAATAGCTTCTTCTGATAAAATAGTAGATAGTAGATTAATAGTAGATTCTTCTTCTATCTAAATAGTTCAATTTGTGACTGGTAGGAGTTCAGTTTTGTGGCGACTCCACTCGAAACGAAGCAAAAGGACCTTAATTAAGTCAGCAACTAAACCCAGATAAAAACAATCACTACATCACAATCAATTCTTTATCAAAAGACTAATGTTAAATCCAGAGGGCGTGGTGGCAGAGTGGGCATCACTTCTGCCTCACAGCAAGAAGGTCATGGGTTCGATTCCTAGTCTTCTTACTCCGGTTTGCTCCCGCCTCCAAACACATGTGATTGAGCGTAGGTGAATTGTCTACTCTAAATTGTCCATAGGAGTGAATGTAAGTGTAAATGTTTGTCTGTTAGCTGGGATAGACTCCAGTGCCCCCACGACCCTGAACAGGATAAGCACTAGACCATGAATGAACAAATTAATGTTAAATCCAAATTATCTGTACAAATGCTGTGATTTTTTTACTCTTTAATCTTACTTTTCTCATCTTATGTTAATGCTTTTGGTTGACCTTTTTGTCCACTGTTTAGTTTGTTTGTGGTGTCTAAAAGTTTGTCATCTTGTGGCCCATACACGAAAAATGCTTGGATTTTACAGTAGTCTGGTTAAAATTCATTTAAATCTATAAACTGTAGGTTTTCATTTATTTTATTTTATAAATTTGTCAGCAGAAAAATTGCATGCTTACTGCAGGACCACGCTTGTGAACCACTGCACTACAGCATGCTATCTATGTACCTATGTTTACCTCAGAATCCTGCAGCAAAAAAAGAAGTAACTGAATAAAGACAGCTCCACTTACGGTAATATAGCTGTAAATATAACTGCTTATGATTCATTTTGGATATCTGTTGTGCTATTGCTATTAGTGGTGCTGTTTAAGTACAGTATTTAGGCTTAGATACAAGCGCTAAGCTGGAATCTTAGCTTATCTTAGCATTATAGTCACTGTGTTGCTAGGTTTGGAGCCAAATCTCTGGCTAGGCTACACAACTTTAATGTTCATAATTCTTCAGTACTTAAAGAAAGGAAAATAAACTGGTCTTTGCGTGCTTACCTATCTAAAAACTATGACTTTCCCTCAGAAGTTAGCCAAATTAAGCCAGACTGGCTAACTAACTGATTTAGCTGATTTTTCAAACCACCGTACAAAAACCTCCCCCTCCCCCACAAAAGCCCCTTGTAGCTAAATATAATCCGGAGCCATGTTAAGTTCTAACTTTATTATCTAAGTAGTTGAGCAGGTTCTAATGTCACATCGTATCTTTATTACGGTTGAATTAAAATGAGTAAACTGAAGCAGAACTAGCTTAAAAACAGAAGGTTTTAAGAAGCGCTTTGCATCTTTTTTGTGCTTTACCTACTTATCCACCATCTGATTAATTTGTAATTTTTACGCTTTTTTGCCTCTGTTAACCAAAACGTTTGGACAAACATTGGCCCAAAAAGCCCAAAAATTCACACAGACATGTTGGGTTATTTTTTTCAAAGTTTCTTGGTTGTGTTATATTTAACTGTTGTGTTTGTGTTTTATCGATGATAATCTATGGTTTTTGTATTGCTTGGAATATTGTTTAGCAGTGATTTACATGATCCTTATGTATGTAGTGGAACAACAAAAACCACACATAAAAAATATGCCAGAGCTTTTATTTTAGAAAAATGAATTTATGGCCCCATCTGAATAGTTCATTTCAGTAGCTGTTGCTGGAAATCGAGTTACATGATTTATTACATTTTTTTGCTGTGGTGTTTACCAGCTGTGGAGCGTAAACGATTGTAAACAGATGTCTTGTACAAATCACGTGTGTCACCATCCTGTATACTATTCTGTACATAATCACTGTCACACGAACAGAAGCTGTTCCAGGCTGACTGATGTAATCGAGTTGTTTCTTGCTTTATTTGTAGCACATTCCAGTTGTGGGGAGTATTTTTGGAGATTCATTCTATGAACACCAGATGGCGTCCAGACAGACCAACGCTCTTTCCCACCAGGTGCCAGCTATTCAGTCCCTTCCTTAAATTCGTCCTGATGGTCTTGATTTGCAAACCGTTTGCTAACCGTTTTTCAGACAGATTGTGAATTTAGTAGAGAAGGGTATAAAAAAAGTAATTCTATATATATCCGTATATAGTATTTTTCATTCATTTGAATACTTTCTAATACTCCATAGCTAGAGCAGTTCAGCATGAACATGATCGAGAACCCGAGCAGTTCAAACAGCTTGTACAATCCTTGCTCTACACTCAACTACACCCAGGCAGCCATGATGGGCTTAACAGAGTGCCACGGCAGCTTGCAGGACACCCAGCAACTGGGCTACAGTAACCATGGCAACATTCCAAACATAATCCTAACAGGTATATAGTCTATTCAGTGGCACTGTAGATAACCTAGAAGTCCTAGATATCTAGAGTGCCACTGGTGGCCATTAGACACATGACACTGCTAGCAGCAGTATTTTTGATATATGCCAGATGGGCAGAAGCTTTTGGACACCTGACCATCACATCCATATTCACACATCCTATTCCAGATTTATTATTATTATAACCTCTATGCTTTTCAAAGGTCTTACCACTAGATCATTTAGCCACAGTAGTATTAGTGAGTGCAGGCACTGATTTCGTGTGAGGAGGTCTCTGTGGCGCAGTTAGCGATCCCATTCATCTCCAAGTGGGGTTCAAGTCAGAGTTTCATGCAGGACACTCAAATGCTTCATTGTCAGCCGTAACACACCATCTCTTCGTGGGGCTTTTGTGCGCAGGGTGCACAGAACAGTGTTTGGCCCACTTAGTTCTAGTAAAGGCAAATTGTAATGCTATGGCATGTAGAGACATTTGGAATAACCGTGTGTTATTTGGAATAACACACTTGTGCTGGTAAGGTGTCCATAAACTGTTGGCCATCCAGTTTAGGTTGGTTCTTGCTCTGAAAAGCAAGCTGGCATATTCTATCTGGTTAACACTGGTTTATAATAGGCACATGTTTATTAGTAAAATAAAGAGATAAATATGCTGATAAATATTCATGTCTGCCTATTCTGATTGACATTTGCAAAATGTTTTGACACTAAGCTTTATTATCAATTATCAACAGTCATGTCCTGCCATTGTCTGTTTTATATATATTATATATGTATATTATAATTCATATATATTATTTACTTATTATTACTTATTATTTACTTTATTATATACATATATATAATTCATATTATATATTATTTTCTATGTTCATTGTTATTACTTCTATCACTCTACACACTATGCTACTGACTATAATTTCCCCTGCCAGTACCATTGATGAGCAGCTTTTTTGCATTCATAACTGTTGTAATAAATGAATCTTTAACCTTAAATTCTTTGTGCTTAGACAATTGATATGTTTTTATATGGTCTGTCTTTCCATTTCAAACAACAAATCAGTCACAGGCGAGTCACCACCAAGTCTCTCGAAGGAGCTAAGCAACTCTCTGGCCGGCGTGGGCGATGTCAGTTTTGACGCAGACTCTCAATTCCCGCTGGACGAGCTAAAGATCGATCCATTGACCCTGGATGGGCTGCACATGCTCAACGACCCAGACATAGTGCTGGCCGACCCAGCCACCGAGGATACTTTCCGCATGGACCGCCTGTAAAGCAAGCAAACTGAAGAGAAGAAAAGAAGAAGAAGAAGAAAGCACTCTCAACAGGAGGAGGCTGGAGACTTGATCATTGTGCAGCTGCATGGCCACCCGGTTTTATCATTTTGCCCACGGCCCTCGCTGCCCCTCCCCCTCATGGCATCTACAATAGCATGCTGCCAACATCAATGCCAACATCTGGGGAAAGGAGATACTCAAGCACAGAGGTGCACGTGGCATTGCTATTTCCACGCTTTAATGAGGCGGCTCGTTCTGAACCACGTCCATTGTGCAAGTGTCTCTATATCCCTCTTTAGGCCTACATGTTCAGTTGCTGTTTACTTTGTTCTTTGTCGTTGTTTAGTTTGTTTCGTCTCATGTTTATTTCATGTGGGGTGATAGTAGATACTTTTTCATGTCATTCTGCATTTGTGTTTATTTGGTGTTCCAGAAAAAGTATAAAAAATATCTATTTTGCGGTATGTGTGTGTGAGAGAGAGATTGAACCTCCTGACCAAGAAAACAACCCATAAATCTTTAGTTTTTTACAAACCTTTTCCTTTTAAGTTTCCTTTTGTGTTGGTTTGTTTATTTATGTTTGTGTTCACGTTCATATTTTACAGCTGGATTGTTTACGTAAAGCTACCATGTGTCTTTTTCCGACTGTATGTTTTGTGAATGTATTTAAATCTATATATTTAAAATGTTAAATTATTTACTGAACCCGTTTATTTAATACTAAGGAGTACTACTCCCCCCTGCTCTATGTTTAATGGGTTAGGAAGAGCAGCACCTTTGTGTTACTGTACGTACTTTATTATCGCTACAACTCTTAACACTAAAAAGCTACGATCGTCGACAGAAGTTGATCCGCTCGAAATTTTTCTTTCGTGAACTTTAAGGTGCTAGTGCGTGTGCCAGCGTAGTTATTTTGACACTTTTGCCGATTGTTTTGCAGGTTTTATTGCGAGTGTCGAAACGATTTTGCATATCAGTATTGTAGAGTCTAAAAAGCTAAACCTTTGCGTTATAGTTAGTGGCGTTTTTGACTTGTGTTCAACATTCAAAGTTCGTTGTCATGCAGGGCCCAAATGGTTAAAAAGAAAGAAAAAAAAAAAAAAAAAGAGAAATCTTCAGAAAGCTACTGAACTCATCACTGTGACCCAACCTGATTTTGCCTTATGAACAAAAGAAATGCTGTTTTTAAGCCGTCACTGCAACGACGAGTTTTTTAATCGTCCCGTCAATCTTTTATTCTTGTATGCTAAATGAGATCTGATCATGCACAATCAGTGGCAGTATTGTGTTTTTATAAATGCTGTTTTTCACGTTAGTACTGTATAGCATGTAGCTTAAGTGTCACGCTTACGTGGATAGTGTGGTCTGAGCTGCTGGCTGAAAGTAAGGGGAGGGTACTGCTCCTTATTCATTGTGTTGTTTACAGCAATGCTGCAATGCTGTGTGTGTATGTGTGTGTATACACATTTTTGTATGTTTGTTTCGATTTCGTTTGACATTCACGTGATATAAACACATGTTGTGTTAAAACTGAAACGTTTTAAGGAATCACGTCTTTATCTTTATGAACACTATATGGATTTACAGGGAAACTATTTTTTGACACTTGAATCGAATGGTTAAATTCAGTTTAGTTGTTCTGCTGTATGCAGCCTGGACATTTAAGCACTTGGGCTCTACTTTGGTACCCGAATCATGGTGAACATTATGCCATTGATTGTTTCTGAACAATTGTATTGGCAGCATTAGTTAAACAAAAAAAACACACGCACGTGGATTTTGGTTGTATTTAAGTTTATCAAGAGATCACCAAATATTTGTTTTGTTTGTTTTTGTTATAGCAACAGTGTGGTTATATCGGATACATTAATTCAGCCAAGAGGTTTGATCTATGTGATGCATGTGATGCAGTCTGTGATTAATATGGACAGTGACGCTTTGTTTTAGTCCATTGCATTTGACTGAAATGAAAAGGCCAGTTACAGTAAAATATCTGATTTCAAAATCCTTAAATATGGGGTGACACTATTACATCACCGCTACACCAACAGCAGCCTGAACTGTTGTAACGACTATGGAATCAGGCTATCGTTGCCAAAATTCTGACCTTTAACATCTCCATGTTAAGGGAAGTGGTAGCTCGGTTGTTAAAGGGTTGCCGATCGGAAGATTGTCGGTTCGTATCCCAGCACCAGCAATCTGCCATTGCGAGACTCCTGAACAAGGCCCTTAACCCTCAACGGCTCAGTTGGATAGAAATAGAGATAAATGTAAGCCGCTCTGGATAAAGCCGTCTGCTAAATGCCAGAAATGTACCCTTTTGTTGCTCCTTACCTGCAGATGCTTTAGACTCCCGCCGCATGATTGGCTGATTTTAGAACTACGTCTTGTTTTCAATGAAATTACCGGTCTGTCTGTCTATATGTCCTACATATTGTTGTGACACACAAACATGGACATCTCTGACTCGCTAAGTGTTCTGGGGGCACTTTGCATGAACTTTTCTGGCCGTTAACTACATTCTGTATCAGGTGACTTTACATTTATTTTTTTATGTTAGATAACTGAGCTGTTGGGGGGTTTAAGGCCCTTGCTCAGAAGCCCAGTGGTGGCAGCATGGTGGTGCTGGGAATCGAACCCTTGATTCTCCAATCAGTACACTAATTACACTAACACCGCAACTAGTGGGCTACCACTTTACTTTGTTATTCTGCATCTTGCGGAGGGATCGGTCACAAACCGCCGCAAAATTAGAAAAAGGTGACCTCTTGTTTAGTTTTTTTCCACATAGTACTGGATAAGAGTTTTTTATTGTGAAATATATTTCACAAATATCTCCTATATATATACATATATATTTATTTATTTATTTGTATAGGTGGTAGCTCGGTGGTTTGTTAGATTAGATAGAAAAAAATCTACAGAAGATTTGGCTGAAGATACCTTTCGCTCTAATTCCGTGTGTTCTATATTTCTGACCTTAACATGCTGGGCACTGAATCAGAACACAATGTGCCACTGTCGATTTTTCTCCGACTGCATTGCATTAGGTCTTTGTTGTAATCCTTGTGAGGGTTATTATGATTTTATTGATTTTTTTTTTTTCGTTTTTTTTGTGTGAAATGTACTGATCTGTGATTCCTATGCAAAATAGAGAAATTTATCAAATGACAAATTGTTATATATCTTGTTAGGTGAAATGGTTTATATAATGTAGGTGTAAAGCTTTTAAAATGAGTGCACATACAGTGTAGGTGAGTTATTAGAGGAATGGCTCTATCAAGCAACCGTTTACAGTATGCAGATACACAGGAAGCCACATTTACACTGAATTTGCGGTTTGTTCAAAGCCCTCAGATCACGCCATATCACTCATAATCACTTCATTTACACACATCTGTTAAACCAGATTTGCCTGTTTTGAAGTTGGTTTCAATTGTCTGGTTTCTTTAGATATTTTTCTTCCCTCTTCCTGTAATACTTCTTGAAAGCTAAATATTGTACATAAAGCTTATCACTAGACTTATGACTGCATGTCAAAAAACAAGAACTGGATCTTTAAAGTGAGAGGCCTCTTCTTAGCTTGGCTGATTTCATTCTAAAATGTGCTGCACATGAGAACACTATGGACTCTTTAACAAGATGCAATGCATGCATTAATCAAAAAGAAAACAAGTGTGATTTCGTTGCGTTTGAACTTCTCACTCACACTTATGTACATGTTGGTTGATCACCTCTGGTGTATGGGGCTCCATGTGAGATGTTGTACATCACACTAAATTACTTATTGCTTGACCAAAGCGGTTTAGTTCTTTCCATATTAGAACTGCTGTTTTATTTGTGTGTATTCTTCCTGCCATGTTTGGTTGTTTGTTTTTTGTTTTTTAAATCATCATGATCGTAGCAAGCTCAGTCTTTATGTTTGTTTTACACTCTCATCTTCACCGATGCTTCGCTTGGCTTGTGCATCTTGACTCTTTGACTCAACAAATTGCTATCAATCACTGAGATATATATCACAACACAGGTCTTTGAGATATATATGGCAGCTTTTCGTGCAATTGTGCGTCTCTTTTTGTACCTTTTCTTGGTGTGTTGCTTTGCACTTCAACTGTAGCTGTATGGCATTAAAAAAAAGTGGACTGTTTTAATCTCTGAGAACACTGACTGTTTAGGTCTGTACATTTCTTAATGGTGTTTGTTTGTTTTTTGTCCCCCTCAGATGGCTAGCCCGTTGTACTATTTCATGGCTTTAAAAAAACAACAAAAAAAAAAAAAACTTGTTCTAGGTGAATTATTTGCTGCATTGCACTGATAAAAGTGAGGGATAACACTTTTTTGGGAGCAAATGTATAACTTCTCAATGCAAACTACTAAAAAAAAAAAAGGGCTCAGTATTTGTGCTCTGAGATGTGTAAAATTGGATAATGCAGCCGGAATGTATGGTTTATCTTTTGTCCGACAGAGCTACCGTTAATCTTCCTCATATATATCGATTTAGTAATAGTTTAACAGGCTGTTCTGGATTTTCTCTTGAACTGTATTTTAACAGCAGTTGTTTTTTTTGGAAGTGTTATTTTAAGAACGCAGAGCCCCTTTAAAGGAGCCTCCTTCAACCTCCCCAATAAGCCTTAAGAGGACTGCTGGGCAGCTGCTAAAGTTCTCGTGTGCGTGCACACACACACACACACACACCAATTTTTCACCACTATAGTAATGAAATGAGGAAGTAGTTCTCTAATACCAGAATATAAGTTGATAACTTTTTTTTTGCGGTTTATAAAGTGGCATATAAAAAATGGAGTAAAATAGAGTAGCTGACAAGATGTGATCCACCAAACATGTCATCTGCCTTCATTTTCTGGTGAAGAGCATATTATTTTCTTGGAAATATAAAGTAGTGTTGGAGCAAACTATAAAGATGGCACTAAAACTGTTCATTGGAACATTAAAGAATAGACTTTTAATAAAAAGTTTTAAAAAAATAAATAAAAACTCATTTTGCAATCCGAGCAGAAACAGCGCTGTTTATATGCATTTGTCATACATGTAATGAGAAAGCCATCGTCGTCATCCAAACTTGGAGCTTTTTAAGCGGCTATGCGTTGAAACACATGGGTGGGTGTTTCTATTAAAAAAATAGTCACTACTCATAGGTGTAGATTTCATGTAACTATAGACTTTCAGTGCGGTCCATTTTGACTCATGTTCGTGGAAAATGGTTGTGGAAAGCCACTTTCTCTGTACATAGTCTCAGTGATCATTTCATGGTTGTTGTTTTTTTTTTTGCCTTTTTTTTTTATTTGTGTTCTAAAAGTATGCTAACTATAAATGTGCATGATGTCTCAGCTGCATATATCAGATCGTTCTTATTACATCGTTTATATTTTGTAATCTGTATTTCTGTATGTGTTTTTAAAATATATACATTTAAACTGCTGTGGTTGTGATTTTAGTGTTACTGCGTCTTTGCTAAGACTTTTTCACTGTTATGTTGCTTAGTGTTGCTTCAAATAATATGAATTGAATCTCCAAAAACAAAACAACTTGAAAATATCAGTGGAAAATCGGAGTGTTTATTGGCATTACCATATTACCACTACAGTGTTGATCAGCTGGTACAATAATGAAACACTTTGCATTTTGCTTTAAACGCATTCATTTGACTTGAGGATCTTTATGATGATGTGGAAAGGAGAGGTAAAAGAAAACCAGGACTGAAATTATGACAGTATATGCATATGGCATGCTTTATGCAACATTTTATTACACTATACAGTTTCACAAAGCGGTCCATGGAATGTGTGTATGAATGGTTCTCTAAGTGTTAGAACTGCGATTAACTACCGATTGTCCAGGGTGTACCCCGCCTCACACTCTAAGTTAGCTGGGATAGACTCCAGTGCCAATACCCTTCCTAAGCCTCCAATCCTAAACAGGATAAGCAATGAATGAATAATTTACATGTGTACAATAATATTTTGTCTAGTTATAAGACTTATAGAACTTTCCACTGACATTTAAGACATTATTTGATTATTAATAGATCTACTAGTTCTCTTTGAATGACTGACTTTTGGATTAAACCCATTTCATTCAGTCAACGTTTTTTTTATACTATACTCTTGTACTATAGGAACGTAATTTAAACTGTAATAACCTTATGGTAGGTTGTGATTTCCACCACTATAACAAAAACAAATAAAACATCAGCGACATCCGGGCATCACTTCACTGACCATTGCAGGTCTCCATATCCCACATTTACAAGCCACTTGTCATTGTAAAAGCACGGACAACATGACTGTGAGGCATGGGATGATGACTGGTTAAATCTGAAGCTGGATTTGTTGTGCTCTATATGTGTCAAAGTCCTCCGGAATGGTATCTGAAGAGCGAAAACTGAGGTTAGATCTAGAAAAATGATTCATTTATGTACCTTTTTAAGATTTTGGAGAATTGACATCTCTTTACTGTACGTCATTTTAATCAGATTTTAAAAATCTATATTTTAAGTGTCTTAATTCATTTTCTAGCATCTAAACGCCATGCAATAAACATTTGAATGTATTTGGATACCCTATATAGCCATAGTTTAAGGACATCTTTGTGCGTCTTCCTCAAACTGTTGCTACAACGTTGAAAGCACACATTTGTCTACAATGTTTTCGTTTTCTCTCAGTGGAACTAAAGGACTAAACCTCTTCCAGCATGACAATGCCCCTGTGCACCAAGCCCCTGAGCTCCATGAACACATGGTGTGTTATGGCTGGAGAGGACGTACTCAAGTGTCCCACACAGATCCCTGATTTCAACCCCTGATCACCTTTGAGATGAATTGGAACACCGACTGCACCCGAGACCTCCTGGTTCAACATTAGTGTCTGAATGGAAATATCTCCAAAGCAATGCTCCAACATCTATTGGAAAACATTTCCAGAAGTGTGGCGGTGATTATACGAGTAAGAATGAGACTAAATCTGTAATCGGATGTTTTACATATGGATGTTCCGGTCAGGTGTTCCAATCCTTTTGTCTATATGGTGTAGCTCGATGAACTGGAGCTAGTTTCATCCATGATATTTTAAGCAGTTAATTTCAGGTTGTAGAAGATTTTGTATAGTACATAATAATATCTAGAAAACCATGTAAATACCATTGCATCGGTAGCGCAGGTTGGCCCAGATAATGTTTTCCTGTGAGAAACAGAACACTCCAAGTCTACCACCTCTCATGGTCGTGTCAATAATAATTCCTGTATCTGCAACCATCTTCTGGCCTTCATAGAATCGAACCCTGATCATGTAGCAAAACCAAACCAAAATATTGGATTTATTTCAGATACACAGAGCACCATTGTGTTAGCTTGAGAATTAGCTTTGTAGATGAAGCACTTGTCACTGTTATACCTGATGTACCCATCATGGGGTCTGTGTTGGAGGAACCAACGATAGGAAGTCTTGTCCTTCCATCCCACATTTCTGGGATCCTTCCACAGCAGCTTCACCTGGTTGGGAGTATCGCCTGTGTGCCACAGTGAATTTCGTAGATTCTCTCCTGGACCGGTGTTGGATTTCACAGCCTACCAACAGTTACAGTATAACAAGTAAAGCAAAACTAGCGACACTTAGACTGCCTCAATTCTGACTTTATCAGTCTTAAACAATAACAGTGTTTAAAAAAAGATCCTGCTAACTCTGTTCCAGCTGCACATATAGCAGCATTTAACATATTTTCAGTTAGTTCATAGTAGGGCACTTAGTATGTTAATGTTAGTCTAGCTACACTCTGTGAAGCCATAAAATGTCATTTAAAGTTATATATTATACATGATATATTTTAATTGAATAGTAAACTTCTGATTTTATGCACTATGGAGTATCTACGACAGCATGTATGACTATGTATTGTATATTATATAGTATATTTCAAAGACTTTTGTCAAATATTCTAAAGATACTACTACTAATAATAATCATTTTTTAATACATATTTTGGTATTATTCACAACATTTTGTAAAATGAAACATTTTAGTGAATCAAATATCTCACTGCAATAACATCTATTTAGTGTAAACTGGTATTAGTGGGCGGCACAGTAGTGTACCAGTAGAGGCAGCACTATAAGAACTGCCAATATGTGTATGAGTGTAAACACACTGTACCTTGAGCTGGATTCCGGGTTCAGCTACAGCGCGGAAAGGATTCGACTGCCAGTAGATCTGCTCCACCTGCTTCCACATGACTACATAAAAGCTGGAGCTGTCCTGATAGCCAAAGATAAACCCAGCATAGTCATCATCCGTTACTGTGTTTACATGAAACGTCCCTTCAAAGTCCACACCATTGAAGGCTGTGTAACCTGGATGCAAGAAATAAATGGCGATTACATTTGTTTATAAAGTAAAATTTGATTATTTGTGAAGCTTTATAGGCATATTACCAACAGCTAGTCCTGGGTCACTGTTCATTGTTTGAATGATTTCTCTTCCCTGTTTAAAAGAATACAACCTTTAGTTGCATTGTGATAAGCACAAACTTCAGTATTTTACCAGTCAGAGGTAGCTGATCAGACCTGATTAAGCACCACCCAGTTTGGATCGATCTGTGCATCTCCTTCTGGATCCAGCACCACAGTCTGGTAGGCACGGAAGTCAGTAAGTGTGACCTCTTCGTTCTCAGGGCATACATCAATTTGGTCTATGATTGTGTCATTGTCAAAGTCCTTTTCACAGATGTTTCCGATTCCATTCCCTGTAATTAATTTGTGAAAGTATCTTCAGATTAAATTAGAACATTTAACTGAAAGTTCAAAGTTCAGTTTATTGGTCACATGCACATCATACAGTACAACATACAGTGAAACGTTTTTATTCCGCATATCCCAGCATACAAATTTGAACGCTGGGGTCAGAGCGCAGGGTCAGCCA
>JAOUQX010000003.1:13411123-13422708 GCA_028566295.1 Liobagrus marginatus
TTGCCTGGTGCGAGGCTTGAACCCCCGACCCTCTGATCACTGACCCAGAGCCTTATACAATTGAGCCACCACCACCCGGAAAAGCAACGGAGGCATCACTAACCATCCCAGTCTTCCTGTAGCGGGTTGGGAATGAGTCTGCAGTTATCTGGTCCCGGAGGAAGAAGGTCAGGAATGCCGTCATTGTCATCATCATCATCACACTCGTCCCCTTGGCCGTCTTTGTCTGTATCCAATTGAGAACTGTTTATGACTGATGGACAATTGTCTCGTGAGTCCTGATGACCATCACCATCACTAGGTGGGGAAGAGCAGAAAACTATCAGCCAGAGACTGAAACAAATATATCAGGAACAAGTCCAGCATTTGGTCCAAAGGAGTGTCAGAAGGATCACCAATTAAATCCCAGTCAGCACATTGTCTATCCATACCTGTCTTTATTGGTGTCACAAGGATCACCAATCAAATCATTATCAACATCCGTCTGGAAGTTCAAAAGACAAGATTGTGAGTTTATCTCTGAAATAATGCATGTTTACATTTACAACATTTAGCAGACGCCCTTATTTAGAGTGACTTATCATACTTATCCAACTGAGTAAAGTAAATTAAAGTAGGGGAAAGGGGACCTGGTCAGGGTTGCGAATATAAGGACAGCTGTCACACGCGTCACCAACATTATCACCATCGCGATCAATCTGGTCAGCATTATGGGCCTTGACACAGTTGTCCTGGTCATTTTTTATGCCTGAGGAACACAACAGAATCTCGGCTAAAAAGATTAGCACAATCATCAAACCTACGTGTTACACTCATGCAAAAACATACCATCGCCGTCAATGTCATCATCACACTCATCTCCACTGCCATCGCTGTCAGTGTCCCTTTGGTCATTGTTTTTAATTAAACGACAATTATCACATGCATCTCCATAATCATCTTGGTCAGTGTTCAACTGATTGACATTTGGCACAAGCACACAATTGTCCTAGTGAAAGAAAGAGCGGTGTGTATAAAAAAAGAATATTATTCAGTCTTTACACACATTTTGCTCACAATCTGATATTTTGGTCCAAATGATAACAAAATGACCTCTGTATTTAAGATCCCATCTCCATCTGCATCATCATCACAAGTGTCTCCAATGCCATCCTTATCAGCATCCTCTTGGCCAGAGTTGGGTACGGTGAGACAGTTGTCCTGCAAAGCCACTTCTGTTGAGTTTGTTGGACATGGACCTCAAATTCAGATACTCGCCAAAACTTCATTCGCACCTTAGCACAGTTTCTGTCAGAGCACTGCAATTCTTCATCAGGGTAGCCATCAATGTCTGTGTCAGTTCCGCATAAGTATCCATTGCCAGCCATGCCAATGCCACACTAAATACAGACATTTTTGTTTCTATTCAGATTAATATACATAGCATTCACCTTAAACACAAATGAGGCTTTGTAGGTGCAACGACATTTAAAGTCCTTACAACACACTCGATATTGCCATCCCGATGGACAATACATTCAGCATTTGCATGGCATGGATTGGGCTGTCCATTACCACATGCCCTCTCAGGCTTACAACCCCCTATCTGGTCTCCTATGAATCCAGGCTTGCAGCGACCACACCGGAAAGACCCCTGTCACGTTAGACACATGCACAAATTGGTTGATGGTGGTTCTGTAAAATGACTGTTGTATTCATACCTATACACTGAACAATAGTCAGTGTGACCTATAATGTGACCTTAACATAGTCGTTTTTGGATAGTTCCAGGTAACAAACCATTTTTTGTCATTTACTCACTGCTGTGTTTAAACAGATGGAGTTATCCACACAGCCTCCGTTTGAGATTTCACACTCATTTAAATCTCGGCAAATCTTGAAGGAATTAAGAGACAGAGGAAATTATGTTTTTAGCCATGATCTAACTTGGTCATATTTTGTATAAAATTGTATGAAAGTCAAGGGATGAATTAAAACTGTTTCAATTCAGAATTAGAAACCTGTTTGTTGGACATGGCATAGTCAAGTCCGTTTCCCTGCACCTGTGGACCTGCATAACCAACCGGACACTGACCACAACGGAAACCAGGGTTCGTGTTGATGCATCTCACTCCCATATGGCATGGTTTCATAGTGCACTAGAAACACAAAAAAGGCACACAGAGATTCTGCTTAGATTAAGTTTTCCTTTATTTACAGCATAATTAAAAATAGTCAGTATAGCACAAGAATAAATTAAACTTTTCCCATAGGTTAACCAGTTACCAACTAGGCATGCTTCCTCCAAAACTCATGAAGCATCATTCAAACTCTCGTGAGCTTGAAAGAGTTCACAGACAGGAAAGCCAGGAAAGAGAGCACAGTATACGTTTGCTCCCTACAAACATGGCCTACCTCATCGATGTCTGTGCAGTGGGTGCCGTTGCCCTCTGTGCCTTGAGGACATGGCCCACATGTAATACCATTAACTGTTTTGATGCAAGGCACTCCTGGGTGACAGGGATTGGGATTACATGATGGTTTGGGTTCAATAACCTCTGTACGCATGCCTACAAGAAGAACATTTAATGAAGCTTTTAGACGATTCATGACATGACTTTTCCAGCGTTTGTATGTAAACGCCTGCAACATTTTACTCACCACACGCTTCGCACTCCATAACAGTGTTTTTCAAAAACACAATTTCCTCTATCTGGTAAATGGAGAAATAGCAATGTCAAAAATATAATGTAACGTAATCTCAGCTATTAGCAACCAACATATGGATATATGAATAGCACACAGGGGTGTTGCTGAGAGTTTATTCATTCATTCATTCATTCATTTTGAACAGAGTCACAATAGATCTGGAGCTCAACTGGATGCAAGACAGGAAGACACCACTATCACAAGGTATCACGTGCATCTCCATACGTACATGCCCAGTTATCTAATGCAAGCATCCTTGGCTTAATTCCACTGCAAGTTGCTATGGGCTTTTTTTTTCATTTCTATTTGAAATCTAAACTCTGAGCTGATGCGACGGCTGATAATGCGCTGAAGGTTTACTGCAGGACATAAAAAGTACAGTACGTCTATTTCCATAACGTGAAATGACTAACTACAAGCTTGTTATTTTTTTTATATATTGTTTTATTGTGAAGCTGAAGCAGAATTTGAAATTAACTTTTTCACTCACCGGCCAATTTGGCTACTAAATGTTTAAGTTACCGGCCATTCAGCTCTTCTATTAGCTAAAAAGAAAAAAAACATTAACTACGTTGCAGCTGTTTGATGAGTGCTTTAAAGACTAGCCACTCGTGCCTAGCTTGCCACTTTGTGTTAAAACTTCACATTTTCTTTTCTTTATTTTTTGTTGTTGCTTTGTTTGTCTTTCCTTTTTCCCCCTGGGTTCTTACCCTAGCCAAGTATCGCCACATTATTACGTTGCTTGTATTTTATCTTCATATAGCGTCAATAAAATAAACACACGCGCCGTTATTTGTTGCGTAGTGACGCGTGCGTTCAAGTAAGTCAGATATGCGCTGATTCTGCGCAATACGCTGCGTGTATTATATGTATCATGATGATTCACGAGGTGAGTATTTGCGCAAAATCTGCGCAGATTTGGTTTACACGAACTTTCCCAGTGAGTAAACGTAAGTAAGCCGCCACATTGGCTAGTGATCTGACAGCGTTACCTGCCACAGCTGATTGAAACCCGCATTTGACTGGTTGCGGGTGTTAATTTGAAACCTTGATTAACAATATTACCATGGTATCATGGTTGATAGTAGATTAGGATTCCACCATTTTTACAGTTGTCTGGGATCTGCCCAAAATGTATGAGGGCATTACATAATGTCATACTTGTACACCATGTTCTATCTTATTTGGCAGATTTACTCAACCCACTGCACCTAAAACAGATTCCTATCTACACCCCTGATAATGCACACATTCATTTTAATTTACCTGTTGCTTAAGCAGGTCTTTTATTTCATCCAGGGCCTGGTTTGTGCCCTTAATCTGGTTTATTATCTCTTCATCTGTTGAGAAAATCATGGAAAATATATTAGTAACTGGCAAAAGATCAACTGTGCCTTAAAACCAAATAACATACACTGACTAATGAACAAAACAGAGCTATAAGGTACTACACAGTGTGTTGACGTTCACTCTTGTTGCAGTGAGGTTTCCAGCAGGGTTTCAGGCGCCTCTGGTGTCTCTGACAGACGACGGTTGGTTGTTAAGTGAGAATAGCCAGATATGGCTAGAATCATGAAAGATGCTTCATGTTTCATTTCCTAGAGCCAATGTAACTTTCATTTGAATGTGTGCATATGAAAAATATAACAACAATAAAGGGTAGCGATGATGACTGAGCTGAAGATGAGAGTGAGCACCTGGGTTCTGTTTCAGGCAGAAAAGACCCCTGTCATGTGTCGCCTTCACCTCTACCCCTGAAGCCGATCTCCAGAGCAGAATGTACGTGAGTGTATTGCTTTTCCTCGGAGGCTACAGTGCCTCTCTTCTGCTGGGATGGAAATATGGTGTTTCCATTAACTGTGTCAGAGTTTGCAACATGCCTTCCTGTCAATGGTCATGCTAAAGACTGCTGATGTAAGACAGATTAACTAGCATATAATATACATGAACCCTTATCGATGATATGTACAATATATGCTTCAGGTTTTTGTATACTAATGTGACCATAAATCTACTATCTTAAGCTGAATGTGTATCTGTGTGTCAATTACCCTACTCAACCAGGGGAAGGTCATAGACTACTGTAGGTCCCATCCGGAAATTTTGTTTCTTTTGTCTGTCTTTTTTTCATTGTCTTCTTATGTCTTTTACTAAAGTTATTCGGAGGGGTCCGTTTGTATAACAAGATTTTTTCCCATTTTTTAAGTGGACACCAATTGTTGGCCCTAGGAGGCCGTGAAAGTACACATGTACCCTCTGTTACCCCTGAAATGTTCACCATTTCACCTACCTGCACCAAACTTGGTACCCATATGCTACTGAACCTGGAGATCATAGACTAGGTCACATCTGGATATTTTATCTGGATCACATGTGGAAGGCATCCAGAATGGTCCGGTTACTAAATAAAGAACCTTGAGGAGTGGAAATTTAACCCTAACCCTTTTTTCCAAAGTTTTTCATCAGGGTCCATTTGTATAAAAAGATTTCATGGGGGAATAAATTTTTACTTAAGAAAAAAATATTTCTTTTGTCCCAGGCAACGCCGTGTACTTCAATTAATGCTCTTATAAAATAATGTTGAATAAAGTTTTAACCTTCTGGTCTAACAATAAGAAATATTGCTCTACAAAGGCAAAAGAAAATCCAAAAAGTTACCTAGATAACAAAAAGTGGCTGTATTTGATATCTTAAGAATACTTATATTCTATACCTTATACTAAGGGCCAAACCATCAGAAGGTAGTTACAAAACCTCAGGCCTTCAGACCTGGGATCTTCACATATCAACGCGTTGTTAGGAAAACATTGGAGAATATAAGTGAGAAAAGATCAGAGGATATGATAACTGATAAAAGCAAAAAATCAAATGTAAGTTATTATTATGTTTATTCTGTTTACAACACTACTACTTATTATTATTATTATCATTATTATTATCATTATTAGCTTTTTTATTATTACCATTCTATACACATTTTTCCGATTTGCAAAAAATAAGGCACATCTATGAAAGCTAACACATGAAACAACTTTTTATTTATGTCTGAGTAAGCATTCGCACTTAACTTTAATTCACAAGCCACTATTAACGTATGAACAGGAAAGAAATCGGATTTTAAAAGCAGCATTGATACTCCAGAAAGGACTGAATACATTTCTGTAAAAGGCTTAAACTCACACAGATACTTGAGATATCTTTAAGTAAAAAAATTAATTGAGTAATTATAAACCATTGAAAATGAATGTGAGCATGTTCATGTACTTTTACATGCAGTGTAAAACATGATAGCCTGGTGTAAATTTCTTCTCTTGCTCTACAAGATGAAGTTTAGCCTTGTACCGAATCAACGCTCATCTTTAAATTGATCCTTCCCACATTTTAAAGGCAGCTTTAAGATGACAATTTGTCTCTAGATTTAAAGATGTTTCACAATCTTGTCTTCTGATGAGCTATTGAGACATGTATTTCACTTGTATGAATGTTGGAATGTGTGCTTACCTTTTGATGCTCCTTGGCTGGACACTACACTCCATCCTATGTTATGAAATCCAGATAATAACAGAAGAAGAAATTTAAATATTAACATCTTTGATCTTTTCCTCCTGCAGGTTTGAGCTGTGTGGGTGCTTGCTAGCGTTTGACTTGTTTCCAGTGTCCTCCTCTGCTTTTATAATTCTCTGGGCCTCTGACATCACTGAAGTCAGGAATATGTTTTTTTCCCTTACAGTAAATAGTATTTGTGCTGGGAAACAGTCCTGGGGGAACGTTTCACTTTTAGGAAAACATCTTGTGTTTCTTTTTCAGGCAAATGATAAACGTAACAGATGAAATACCCAGATGTTACACATTATATATGATTTGATAAACTGCTATCCTATAAGATAAGAAAATATATATGTTTGAACAATGACATTCTAACAGCCTTGCTTTTACTTTCAGCAGAGAAATCAGACACGCCACAAGTCCAGTAATTCTGCAGTGTTTCTACGAAGTGCCTTAGTGGTCAGTGATTGCATCCCCAGATGTTGGTTTGGTTCCAGTTCTGCAGCTCTTGGGGTTCCATGTTGCACCCTGACACACTGTTGGCATTTAAACAGTAAGAAATGGTAAATGAGAATTACATTATGGGGATGTCTTGCCTTTTTGAAACTTTTTTTATAGTTTTTAATTTGAACTAAAGTTTAAGGGAGACGATTTGACCCTACAGGTCTTAACGGCTTTTGTAAAACAGTTTCAATGGCATGGGTAAGTCTCTTAAATTAATCATAAGATGTAATTAAGTATTCTTTTTGCAGATTATTTTGTGGTGTATATTATTAGGGTGGCAGAATTCTTAACATGGGGAAGGTCATGGGTTTGATTCCCGGTCAGGGTGTTTCTGTGTGGAGTTTGCATGTTCTCCCTGTTCTTGCGTGGGTTTTCCCCAATTGGGCATAGGTGAATTGGGTACTCTAAATTGTCCATGTAAATGCTTATCTGTCTCTAAGTGTTAGCCCTGCAATTAGTTGCCGATTGTACAGGGTGTACCCCACCTCACGCCGTAAGTTGCTGGGATAGACTCCAGCACCCAACCCGACCCTGAACAGGATAAGCTCTAGACAATGAATGAATGATGAAAAAAAAACTAATAGTAAAATTTGAACAGAAAAGGGCTTAGTCCTACTTCTCTATTTCATTTCAATCAGATTTCCTCCGCCTTCATAAAATCAGACACAGTTTGCCTGTTGACCATCAGTAGTGGGTTCGGTGTAAGATGCAGAGGTTTGATGCAGCTAAGATTGTAGCATTGTGTCTATTACTACAGGAATTCATTTATATTTTATAGACTTTTTGGTAGTTCGGATCACTATTGTACAAACAGCACAGACAATGCTGCAGGTTTTAAATGTGAGATGAAAATTCAACTAAACTCCATTAGTACAACATAATCTCTCTGCAAGTAGGTGTGAATACTGTAAATGTCAGGGACCTTGGTGTTTTCTTGGTGTCGGTACATTCATTGGGAGTTCAATTCCTGTCTATTTCAGACACAGACATTATCGAGGTTATAACACAGCATCTAAACAAACTGGCAATACAACTTCAAGAAAAGTGGGTCTGTAACTGGTATCATACGATGCTAGGATTAGATGCTTGCTATCGATATATGCTGAAAGACCTTTCGTTTCTTGATAGCGTGTAAAAAACACAGAAACAGACATGATTGGAAAATATATTTATTTCTGAAAATGTTGTATTGTCAAATGAAATGATATACTGTATATTGTGCACTCGGCTTCCTTTAAAAGCCAGGCGTTGATCTGGATGAGAAGGAGCTGTTTCACCTTTCACTGGGTTTAACAATCCAAAGAATTATCTTCCGTCTGTAAAATAGTTCACCTGACCGGCAACAGAGCTCTGCCTGACTACAACATACATAATAAATAGATATACACTATATATTAACAGGAAGGATGAGAATGATTGGTGAACTATTTACAGAGTAGTAGTGTTAGCAAAAGGCTCTGTCATTTAAAGCACCATTTAAAAAAAACAAGTTTTTAAACCCAGCGCACATCAAATGACCATCTTTCAAATAAGGACTATAAACCCAGGTATCAAAAATGACCCAAGAGCAGATACTAGTTGTTGGTGGTGTTGTGTAGCTAAATGTCTACTCGGCTTTCTTGGCTTTTCTCTTGCGAGTGCCCTCGCTCAGTTCCTCCTTGGTTTTTGCTGGAGAGGCAGGGGCCGAGGCAGCAGCCGGGGCAGTGTGGTGGTGATTATGAGCCTCTTCAACGGCAAGAGGCGATCCGAAGAGCAGATGAGACACCCAGGACTCGATGAGAGCGAAGGGAGATCCATGGGAGTGGCGAGCCGTCATGGTTACCTACAGAACAAACAGTGTTGTCTGTGATTTACCATCATCTCAGTTGAAATGTTATGAAACCTATTAAAAAATCTTAAAAATAGTCCAGTTCAATTGAAAAAAACTTTTTTTTCCCTTTGGCAGCGAAGCGTGTACCTTAGACGTAGCCATGAAAAGAGTGAAGATGCAGATGAGGGTGCTCTTGGATACAGGAAGCCAGTGCGCCTCCTGGAGGGTAAACAGAATGGCTCCATACAGACTGGCTTTAGTAGGGCTGCAAATACATACAAAGAGGGATTATTAAGGTTACTGACTTTATAACCTTGTGCATAATGTGTGCAGCATTTTGTTTTGTTTTCCTAGTCCTGTTTCCACCCAGTCCTTTGGTGTGTCTCCCAATTGTGTCCAATATTAAGCATGCAAATACACTGCTCGCAAAAATGAGAAGTTATTTCAAGATGAATATGAAGCGGATCCCACAAGAACTGTTGGACAGTCTGATCCTGTCCATGCCCCATCACTGTCAGTGTGTTTTGGCAGTCTTAGTTAACCATACACCTTACTGAACAGTCAGTGTGTGGCAATCGCCTCCAGTTTGAATGCTTCTGTTCACCCACACCAATATGTCACTTGCTACTCAATCACTATAATTGAGTTTGCATCTCATTTGCCTAATCAAATAACTTTCTTTGACTTGTCGTTTGCTTTTCTGATGTTCTTGTTTAATAATTAAAAAAAATCAAATACTTCTTTTTTTATCGCTTCATATTCATTTTTAAATATCCCCTAATTTTTGGAAGCAGGGCTCTTTATGTATATAAACCAAATACTGTAAACGCTGATAGCCTCTCACCAAGATCTCTGATTGTGTTTCTTTATCTCTGATTGTCATGACAAGTTTGTAATTTAAAAGTATATCCTAAAAATAATTGTGTTGACAAATTGTTAGTCGAGACCAAGTTTTTTTTCAAGTTGAGTTTACTCACATTTTATTTCACTTATTTAAAAATATCTTACTTTGAGCATTTTAGCTTTTACTGCATGCCTTTACTTATTTATGCCCAGGCCTCTTACAGTAGCTCGCATCCGAGCTGAGACTCAAACCCACAATATTTGCAACAGATCTACTATGGTGGTGGCTCAATGGTATAAGGCTCTGGGTCAGTGATCAGAGGGTCGGGGGTTCAAGCCACCATCATTGGGCCCTTGAGCAAGGCCCTTAACCTCACTTGCTCCAGGGGTGCTGTTTGTTCTGGCTGACCCTGCGCTCTGACCCCAGCGTTCAAATTTGTATGCTGGGATATGCGGAATAAAAACATTTCACTGTTGTACTGTATGATGTGCATGTGACCAATAAACTGAACTTTACCTTTATTACCAACCCACTATTCTGACTTGTTATTTTAGTTGTGTAAATATAATATGCTCGTCATAGTTCCATATTAGCATCAGCACCAAGATTTTACAATGTAACTTGTTTTGTAACTCTAATTTTACAAGAATTGATCACACTCAAGTTACATCATGCAATCTAGTAATTAGAAAGCCTAAACTCATTTCAGTATAAGCAATGGAATTATGTTTTGTTGATTGTATTGTTTATGCAAACTATACATTATTACATTATTAATAACATATACAAGAATATATACATTATTATATATATTTAAAATCTGTCCGACCCTAATGCATTATCTATATAATATAATATAATATATAATAATAACATATAATAAAAACATATATATAATAAGAATTTATCATTATTAGTAGTAGTAGTAGTAGTAGGATTGTTATTTTCATTTTATTATTATTGCTATTATTATCATGAAATATACAGAATCTCGTGAAGGAAACATGTGATACACACTATCTGACAAACATCAGTATCATGGATAATCTACAACAACTGCCGTGGTTTAAGAGGAATAAACGCTGCTATCTCTTTAGGGTCACACAGCCTGTAGAAACTGGGACACAAAAGTGAAGAAGAAACACTCACAATGACATGTTGAGGATTTCATTGGTCTCGGGTCTCCACACTCCACGCAACAGTTGCTCAAAATTTGACATGAGAGCTACTCCAGAACCTACAAGGACACAGAATGAAAGCATGTGAGGTCAGAAAATCTGATCCTGCTTTCGAGGCTGGTATCAGGATTAACGACCTCCTGCATTTGGCCGTTTAAATAGATCCCCTTAACAGTTGGAGACACGGTGGATACGCCATCAAACAGCTTTTAGGGATCAGGCTGCAAGCTGACATTTGATTCTTCTTGACATGAGTACGGTAACTATTTACATGAGAGTACATTTACAGTGTAATAAAATGAATTGTCTTTGGCAACAGCTTGCTGCCTTATTAGACTCGGGATATTGGATTTCTTCTTTGCATGAAGTTATGAAATGGTTACAGCCAAATAGTCATAATCATAGATAATGAATAGCTGTGCTTGTGAATAGATGTGCTTATTTAATGTGCCACTTACTTACCCTTAACATAACCAGTGATGATCATTATGAAATAGCCATGGTGGTAGGCATGATGAGCGTGATGGACGCCGGCAGCGATTTTGCGAGTACGAACAACTTCCTTCATTCCTACTAGCACGAGTTTAACGGGCAGGAATGCGACACATTTGTAGAACAAGTTAAGTGGGCAGTAGAAAATGAGATACCTGTAGAGAAAAAGAAAACAACCTTTACTTACTGATGCTGATTTCTGGATTTAGAGTGTAAATAAAAAATATACATTATGTATATATACATATATATATATGCCCATATAGCGCATAGCCCATATAGCACATGCCATAAATTTGTTCTATGAGGTGGTTGTGTTGACAAATAAAGAACTAGAGCTTTACTTAAGTCAGGGAGCAAAACCTACGTAGGCCTGCGTATGCGTTCAATACTTTAAAGCAGATAAAAAGTTTTGTTTGAAACAAAAGACAAAGATAGGAATGTACAGGAAGTTCACTTTTGAGGGGGTGGCCAAGGTCTTTCTCCTAACCTTCACTTCTTTTATAACTCCATATCATTATAT
>JAOUQX010000003.1:13432346-13454501 GCA_028566295.1 Liobagrus marginatus
TGTGTGTGTGTGTGTGTGTGTGTGTGTGTGTGTGTGTGTGTGTGTGTGTGTGTGTGTGTGTGTGTGTGTAGGAAAAGGAAAGAAACGCCATCGCACGGATTCGGCGATGATCCCGGTCAAGCAACTACAGGTACAAAACATATAGACTCATAAATAGTGACATTTCACAATAGTGACTGAAGTATAACACGTCCGTACTGATACACCTGTTTATTTTCAGGTGATAACATCCGGGAGTTTTTACTTAGTCTTCGCTATTTCCGCATTTTTATTGCGCTCTGGAACGTCTTCATCATGTTCTGCATGATTCTGTGAGTATCCACAGTAATGCCAGGATTTAAAAAATATCTGATGTTAAATTACACGTTAGACATTATGTATGTATATGTAATTATGTGTGTATTTGGTCCCGCCCCCAATTTTGTCCTCAGATTGTTCGGATCATAACACACAGGATCTCAAATCCGGACAAAAACATCAAGGACAATCATCAACATTTTCTTTTTCAGTACTGGGATGTTTAATTCTGGTTTCGGCTTTTAAAGAGCCTGTAGAATAGGACATTTCTCAGTCGTTTCCTCCATGGTATACATTAAACCGGTGTTTAATGGGTCAACTAAGGGTTATTACACAATCTTAGGAAATAGCTTTGACCCGGCTGTCTTTATAAATGTTAAACTTGCCTAAATTTGTCCGTTCATGTGGCTGTGTTCGTCAGCACATGCAAAGCGTTTCTGTCAATATCAGCAGCTTCTAGCAAATTAAATGGCCAATACTACTCTGATTATTTTATTAAATGAAAAACGTTTTAATATTATTTATAAAAGCTTTGATTCTACACATGTTGGAAGAATAGCTGGTGGTTTCTGCTCCGTATCAGCTTAGATACAGAAGACATTTTTGTTTTGAGCAAGATTAAACGTGACATTAGTTTGTCCTTTCTGATTGTTTTAGGAAGATAGATACTGAAACTGGTCACGGCAGAACGTGTGTGCGCAAAGAGGTTTGAAACTGAGCTTGTTTCATTTTCAGATTATGGCTGATGGGCTAAGACTTGACTAGAATTCGTTCACTGATCTTTAGTAAGCGCTTTATTCTGGTCATGGTTGCAATGGATCCAGACCGTGTCCTGGTAACACTGGTCACCAGGTTGTCTTGTGTACACAGATCTTCAGACTGACAGCAAGAGTTCTGTATTCTATAGCAGAGCTAAACATTAAAAACTTGTGTAGACTTCAGTGTGAGAATTTCTAATCATCTTAAAATAACAACCACGAATTATACATCGGATATGACTCTTTAGACAACACAAAATGTGGTGCTGGAGGGGTTTTCTTGCCAAAAAATTTCCTTAACACACATTTCCCATAAATCCAGTAATATCTAACTAATCAGAGAGACTTTTAAAGGTTTTTGGTGTAGAAATTGAATCAGAAGTTTAGTTTTGTGGGTTTGCGGGTTGAAGGTTTGTGGTTATGATGTCTGAGGCTGAGTAGCACCTGGATGTGATGCCAGTACATGTCACACAGAACCACTGACACACAGATGTAGCTTTACGCCTACAAATGTTGTGTACCCTGTCCACAATGACAGCATGTTTTTGGAAGGAGAACCTTGCGGAAAGCCACAGAGATAGTACCCGCAGTGTGACTTAGGTATGTTTATGTAACGTAGTTTGTTTGAGCATGTTTAAGGATAGGTTTTATTACTCATTTTATTTTTGTAAAAATGATGCATGTCAGAAACAACCGATTGCCATCAAACAGAAAAAGTCAGTGAAGACGACATTAAAACAGAAGGTACTCTATGCAGTGTATATAAATTCAAATTGCATGGACACAATTAACATTTTCTCGATAATGTCAGAAAAACGTCTGAAATGAATGCCACGTTCATAATGATACTGGCTTCATCCATTCATGTAGTATATCATGTCGGTTCCTCTGGGATTTTGCAGAAACAAACACATATCTCATGCACACGGCACAGTACATTTTTCTGCAGATTTGGGTTAAGATGTGTCATGTGACATAATCTGTATTGTTCCCAAAGCCCTTTGAACATGCGACAGAAAATAAATGTTTTTATTCCTAAAGTTTTTGAAAGAACAATCCTGTCCCAATTTAAGTCAATTTGTATTTTAAAAAATGACAATATCAAACATTTTTTTGCTGCAACAATAAATAAAAAAACTCCACAACACCATAGTGAATATGATATTGTGTTTCTGCATAATATGTGATGCTCTGAAATGATTGTCTCCAGGGTATCAGCAGTTTTTGCAATAATGTGGACGATTCTTTCTCTTTCTGTCTCTGTCTCACTCTGACCCTTAACATATCCCCACTACTACGTTTGTAACATGATTATTATGCATACTGTGAATAAAACTGATTACTTAAAGCTAAAAATGCTTGTTTTGCTTTTGCACAGCATAATTAGCATAATCTAAAGCAAATGATATCAGCTCACGTATAGTAAAAAATATATATATATGAATTGGCCTTGTTCCAATTCGTTTGAAGAGTAAGGGTAAGGAAGTTACAAAACATTTGCGTGTCTGCCGGTGAGACTTTTTAAATAATTTTATAATAGCTAACATGGGTTTCAGAACAGTTAACTCATAAACCAGTAAAAAGGTCCTACTGCGCATGCTTAATTTTGTTAGTGTAATGGTTTGATGAGTTAGTATGCAGTCATTGGTAGTATTCAAATGAGTGATCATAAAATGCCTAATTAAAAATTCTTATCTAATGACTCCAACCATTTTACATAACATATAGAGCAGCCCACTTGCTATCGAAAAAATTTATTGAATAAATAAATGAATTAATATTAAAAAAACGCACACGTGTGCATATTTTTTATTGTGCTTGACTTTTTTTACATACCTGAATTTTATTCGTTGCACACTCTCAATTTTTAAACGACTTAAATAATTTTTTACAATTATTCATGTTTAACTTTTGTATATTTCTGGCTCTCCATAAACGTTTACATATGCTACACGCTAAAACACGGAGACGCTTTGGCTCTGTGGCCGAAATGATTTCTGTTTATTGACTCTTTCTTGGGCGGAATCCCAAATATAGCTATACATGATGTCTAAGTGAACTAAACTTGTAACGAAATAATAAGATATGCTGCTGACGTAGTGCCTTCCGCATGCAGAATGCAGCTATTTGGAAGTCATCCTAAAATTTCCCATCAGGCCACGGGAGCTGAGTTTATAGAGCTATTGGTTTAGCCGAGGCAGCTGACAGAGTGACAGAGACAGCGAGAGGACGCGTCGTGGTAACAGCGGTTTGAGAGGCGAAATGTTGGTCTTTTGTTAAGTTCAACACATTTCTACGTTAATTGCTGACGTGCGAGCAAATAGTTATTCAATTATGGATTTTACAAAGTAAAATGCATCACAGCGGTTTTAGTCAGCTGTAGATTGGACTTTCGTGCACTAACCGCTGTGCCCTGGCTGACTGGATGACCATGACAACGGCGTCGGTAACGGAAACCGCACAGCAAATCAGAGACCGGCTGCTTCAGGCTACTGACGAACACTGCAACGTAAGTAACATGCGCAGACCTTTGTTCAGTAGTTAACAACGTTGGTTGTTACTTTTAATTATTTTCTCCGCTTTCATTCTTTGTTGACAATAAAATATTTGCAGACTGTCAGCCTTTTAAAGTGTAGCCGCAGCTCAGCTAGCACTTTCTGTAGCAAACGGGTAAAAACAGCAGTCTGTTATTACCTTCATTCAACACATCATGTAATAGTTTGTATTATGGCTGAAAACCTTCCTTGATTTTTTTCATACAAAGGAAATAATACTGACAATTAGTGTCATTTGCAAAAGTATATACTACAAAAAGGTATTCCCCTTAACCATTAAGTACGTCACATGGTTTTGCTGACCTGTGGGTAATTAAAGTGTGTAAAACACGTGATGTCAGTATAAAGACACCTGTTCCTGAAAGGGCTCACATTTTGTAATAATAATAATAATAATAATAATACATTCCTATAAAATACATTTAAAATAAGTAGAATTATTTTAGAAACAGAAGTATGTTATTTAAATATTCAGGCTCAGCTATTGTGTGTAAAATATTATTCTACAGGTTATCGGCTATTGCCTTTTTGTCCTTAAACTTTGTTTAGGTACTTTTTACAAATTTATTATTATACAATATCTTTACAGAGAACTGGTGACTTTACACAAACTCATTACACAGACCTCTAGGAGTCCCAGGCACACATTGAAAACCAAATAATATTTAATTATTAATACACCGGTCAAGATCCTATTATCAAATTAAATGTCAGAAAAATGAACACTGAAACTACCTGACACTGCATAATTAAAAATAAAAAGATGTAGGCATGTACAACATCAAATGATCCATATGTTGTGAGCAGTCATCAAGGATTAGCTTTTGCATATTTTACACAAAAGTGCATAATTACTAGAGTGTATGAATTTGCATATTTGAACAGAAACTTGGAACCGTTATTTGGATGGTTACTTTCAGGTGCACTTTTGGGGGTTTATTCAAATAGCTTAAGGTCCCTTTAGTTTTCATGAGGCCAGATGTCCTCAGACTCATGAAGCATCATCCAGATTTAACAGAGAAAACAATTCAACATTGAGTTGAACCTCTTGTATCTAGTTTAGTACTTTTGTTTTAAATAATTAGTAAGGTTTTTTTCTACCTCTTGCAACGTAGAAGTTAAGTGATTTATTATATAAACAAACAGAGCAGTAGCTCTACAGTGGCATTAACGGGTCCCCGGAGCTGGAGCCAGTGGCACTCATTCAGAACCAGCTTTTCCAACCCAGTGGAAAAGTGGTACCAGTGAGTGGAAATTAGATTTCAGAAATAAAAACATCTTGAGCTGCAATAAATAGTTGAAATATTTTACTACTGTATGCTTTTAAAATCTTGAGTGCAAATTGTGAATATGTGGATTGTGGTTTCAGGAGATTTGTGAAACTTATTTTGTATTTACAGTTGTTTGCGGCTCCTGATGGGTTGTGGAACGCCTGTCAGATATAATATTTGATCATTTTTTACTAGTTTGTGCAGGACACTATAGTTTATGTATTAAAGTGAGGATAGCCAAATATAGTAAACTGACATATTATACCCCAAAATTCTTTTCTGAGTTCTTGTCATATTTTATTACCATTTTCTAAACTCTAGTGAATATGGCTGCATTAGGACTCGTGTTTCACGGTTTAATATTTACTGTGATTTTTAGGATCACTGTAAAGTAGCCTATGTACACTAGTGTAATAAATAATAATAAATGGTACGTGCTAAAAATGAATGTTTTCACAGATATCCAATTAATCATTTAACAGGTCAGCAATATGGTAGCTGTACAGGATGTGATCTCCATCCTAGAGAAGTTCCCCATCACAAAGGAAGCACTTGAGGTGAGGAGAGTTCATGTCAAGGTGCAACAGGCCTCCTCGTCTGATATCACTGCCTGGCATCACTACTGCTCTCGCAGTTGAACAAGCACAAATCCCATCAGGCACTGAGGGACACTGCATAGTTAGTGTAATTACTGCTGAATAAATCTGGAGTATGACATTTAACGAGTCATTGATTTTGCCATAATTGTCTTATTTACACAGCAGGTCTTTCTTTTATGAAGAAATATGCTAACTATAAGCTACTTAGTACTTGTAATTGTATCAATTTTCCAATCTGATCTGCAGTCATTCGAATACGTCAGCATTTATTTAACAGTCAGTTGTTTGTACTTTGTAAGGGAAATTTCATTTTACAAAAGGCATTTCTTTTGTGCTCATAGCTGATATTAAGTAAATAAAGACAGGAACTAGCCTGTGCCTTGGAGCATTGGGCATTGATAAAATGTAAAATAAGACAAAACATTGTGGTGAAAGGGAATATTTTGGGCTCTTCTGTTGTAGAAGAACACTTTGGGGTGGTGAATGTAACAGCGCAGTATTAATTCATAAACCGGTTATTGTATTTTGCGCCTTACTAAACTGATTATGGAAAAACTGAGGTTATGGGATTTGTTGTTACAGGAAACGCGGCTTGGGAAGATAATCAACGACTTAAGGAAGAAGACCAGAGATGATGATCTGGCAAAGCGTGCAAAGAAGCTCCTCCGCAACTGGCAGAAGTTGATTGACCCACAACAACCGGAAGTCCTGCCAAAGGAACTTTTAAGCACTTTAAACTATGCTGCAGGATCCACTCGGCCTCAGTCGTCGCCTGTTTTTAGATCACCTCAGACTGTAACAAGTAATGACAAGAAGCCTGTTTTGCACAGTATTCACTCCTTAAGCACTGACCAGTTCTACCCTCTCAAACACACAGGTAAGCAAAAAGTGGGAAAGAGTTTGGCAACACTGAAGTGCACAAAAAGATCTGCAGTGTCAACAGACAGTGAAATCAGTGGTGGTCCAGAGGATGTGACAATTCACACCAGTGCCATCAAATCAGTATTACAGCAACAAGGACAAATGGACATAACGGCTATGGAGAAAGTAAAGCACAAATCCCACGGTCACTACATTAACCCGAATCCTAGATCAGGGAAGCAGATTGCGCCAAGCAAGCAGCCAACATCGTTTTCTGCCACTGAATCTGAGCCTCTTTCTGCACTTCCGTTACACTCTTCCATCCAAAGTATGCAGACCGAGTGTCAGCAGTCAAAGGACCTGTCACACTCCGAGAACGAATCGATCCTTAGCAGCGAGAGGATGTTTGAACAGATAAATAACCTGCAAAACAAGTCAAAAGGGTTAACACGGCTTCAGCCAGGTTTACTCAGTGAGGTTACCAATAAGGAAACAGAAAAAGAGCTGAAATCCTCAAATGGAAAGAGGAGGAATCTTCAGTTGAGAGACCACGCCGGCAACATGGAAGGACATTTACCGGACGACGGGTCCAAATCAACTCGAGTAAAAAACCGTAAATTAACCTTTGATCCACTCACACTGCAAATTAGGCCTTCAGCAGTAAATCGTAATGAGGAGCAACACAATCCAGCAGCGGATGTTAACGAGCCAGTAAACGTGAAGCAAAGTCCTCCTGCATCTTCACCCAGCACTTTGCACAAGACGAACTGGAAAGATATGTCAGAAAATAAAGTTGTCAAATATTACCTGAACCTCCAAAACAATCTATTAAAAACATCTGGCAGCCAAGTTCCAGGGACACACATCTTTACGAACGAGGTCTTTAAAAATGAGGAAGACAACATGAGGGAGGCCAGCAAAACATATGTCCAGCTACAAAATATTACAGAGACTAATTTGCCAGGGATAGACCGAGAAGTCACAACAGAGGATGTCCACAAAGTAAACAAGAAACACTGGCCTGGGGTTAACGGCTGTTACGACAGCAGAGGCCAGTGGTACAGCTGGACTGACTGTATATCTTTAGACACACACGGAGATGGAAATAAACTTCATATTCTGCCATATGTCTGCATTGACTAACAACAGTTAGATAAATAAAATTGTTTTGGATCTCACCTGGTCTTTATGACGATATGTGTTTGTGTAATAACTACTTTATGATCATATTTTGCATCTATTTCCAACATTTCTTTCAGTTTTGGTCGATAATAGTGAATTAAAAAAAAGGAAATATAGCAAGAGAAGGGTGGGTGTGTTTTGTGTGTATTGTGACAAAAAGACACAATATTGTATTTCTTTTTTTTATTATTTGTATTTCATTTCAATATTTCATATTACATTGTATGTCCTAAAATTCAGGTTTAAGTAGTATACAGTAAGAAGACCTTCACGCTGTGTTTGTTATTGTTACCCTGTGGTTTAGCATTTCAAACCTTGAATAACATCCAAGTGTTTACACCCATTCTGCTGTATGTCTGACTGCAGTATAATGTGTGCACTCGTTTACTGTCATTCTTTAAAAGTGGCAGAGCCGGAAACGTATACAGGGAGTAGAGTACAATCTACCAGCAAAAGCAATTTCAAAGTTAACAGATTCTCAAACAGTTGCAAATTTTATAATCAAACCATAACATATTTCATAAGACACCTTCAACATTTTTCACAGTATCACCTTGTATTCACTATACTTTAGAAAACTAATAAAATGTGTATAATATGTCACAGTTTACTTTATTTTCCTATCCTCCCTTGCATAAATGAGCTATAGTTTTCCACACCTACCAGTAAAAACATATCTGGTGCCTGAATAATGTTTGGTTTGATTGTGTACTGTTGTCCTAAATAGGGCATAATATAAACTTATGTTAAGAGAAGATGTTTTGACTTTTATTTAAATTAAAGTAGAAAATATGAATGGTAGCTGTTTATGATGCATGTTACTAGTATTTCCAGGCTATGAAGTAGCTCTCCATGTGAGACAGCTTTTAAGTGGGTGGCAACCGTTTTGGGAAGACACGCCTACGTGGGTGTACTGGAAAGGTGTCCACACACTTTTGGCCATTCTCTCTCTCTCTCTCTCTCTCTCTCTCTCTCTCACTCGCTACCCCTCGTTCTCCAGCTTTAGGAAGTTGGAGCCCCACGCAGGAAGCTCCTCGCAGCAGCAGCGCCTCGCACCGACACTCGGGGAGAAAGATGGCGGCGGTGGAGCGTCCGCCTGTGAAGGAGGCGGTGCGGATCGGTCTGCTGTGTACATGCTGGTACGTGGTCAGCTCAGGGGGCAACGTCATCAATAAAATCATACTGAACGGATTCCCGTATCCTGTCACCGTGTCGCTTTTCCACATTTTTTCAATCGTGTTGTTTCTACCGCCGCTGCTGCGCGCTTGGGGCGTCCCGAAATCTGAATTACCGGCCACATATTACCGCTGGTACATTCTCCCGTTGGCGTTTGGTAAATATTTCTCCTCGGTGTCGGCTCACTTTAGTATATGGAAGGTTCCTGTGTCCTACGCTCACACCGGTAAGTATAACGGACCCATATTATTCTTTTTTCCTCACGTTTGTCCTGAGCCCATCGGCTAAGTTAGTTAGCATGTAGCTGCCGTGACGTCACATGGAGGCTGGTACTACTTTTAAGTAACTGTCTAAGATTTGAGCGCTCCGTTTAAATTAAAACAACACAATTAACGAATTAGGTTTTTAGGTCGGAGGCTATTCGTGCTTTTTTGTAGTTTATTTGAGTATTCATATTTAAACTGCATCTTTGCAGATGAGCAGATGTCATGACATCCAGAGCCACATAGGTGAAATTAGCGCACGAGCTAAACATGGAAAATAAAGTTCCGGTATTGCTACGTAGCAAAATGTTGAAGCCATTTTCTTTACCGAGTGATCACAAAATTATAAGTGTAAGTTAAGGAAGTAATATTTTCATTCGAAGTTAACACAATGCACCTGCCCAGGTAACGGAAGAGTTTAGAAATTAAAACCCTTCTCTTTTATTGTTATTCAGACTCTGGCTGTTTATTAATAAGTCCGCAAAAAGCACCACTGTTTTATAATTTCACCTAAATCTACTGAATTGTAAAGGCAGCTAAACTTTCTGCATTTCTACATAAACTAGGGTTTATAAAATAACGTCATGCAGTTGGGCTCTTCTTTCTTTATTTCCACAGTAAAAGCCACCATGCCAATATGGGTTGTTCTGCTATCAAGAATAATTATGAAGGAGAAGCAAAGCACAAAGGCAAGATTTAAAATCTCTCTCTCTCTCTCTCTCTCTCTCTCTCTCTCTCTCTCTGTATGTGTATATATATATACACACAGCTCTTTCAATAGTTTTAATGATGTGTTTCATGTCATTTGCTGGAATTTACTTCATATCATGCAACGCTTCTACATCTTATACTAATACAGGATGGTATCTTTTGTACCGTGACCTTATGTCGTGTATTCTTTTCATTGCTCATTTTTAGTTATTGTTTTCACAACTTTACACCCTGTCTGTTTTGTAGGTCTATGTCTCTCTGATACCCATTATAGGTGGTGTACTCTTGGCCACGGTGACTGAGCTGTCGTTTGATCGGTCCGGATTAGTCAGCGCTCTGGCAGCAACACTCTGCTTCTCTTTGCAAAACATATTTTCCAAAAAGGTAATTTATTTGATCAATTGGCGCTGGGCCAATATTTGTGTCTTTGTATGAACATTAAACATTTGCATTGAATATATGATTATCTTTTTTTCTAGGGTTTGTTTTCAGTATCTTAAAATTAAAATGATATAGGAATCAGTACATAAGCAGTCCCACAAGGTCAACATTAAGCATCTTACTAGAAAGAATGTATTCAGAAGAATAAGTAATACCTTCCCAGTTGCGATCATTATGTACTCTGTTCTACATAAAGCGCTGCGTGTCTGTATGCATGTCTTAGGTTTTGCGGGACACAAGGATACACCATCTTCATCTACTCAACACTCTCGGCTTCAATGCAGTTTTGTTTATGCTGCCCACATGGATTTTAGTTGACCTGTCTGCATTTCTGGTGGATGGAGACTTTGTAAGTAAATGACATTAGGTAGCCACTTGTGACATTTAACCTCTGTGAGTAAATCACACATGATGAAATGTAATCTGATTTAAGAACGAAGACTTTATTTATTTCTAGGGGTGCACCGTAACCAGTATTGGTACAGATTGTATATCATTTACCCCCGGGTGTCAAAACAAGGCTTAAGTTAGTCCTAGACTAAAAAGGATGTTTTAGCTGTTTTAACTAACAGGAACTTGTCACTGCCATTGTTTTATCTCAAGATGAGACAAAAAAGCTACTTAAATATCCTAACTGAACTAATGCTTAATCCTGGTTTAGCCTAAGCCCTGTCTGTGAAACTGGGTGTGTGTTAACTAAATAAGAAATATTTGTATAGGAATGTGAAACTGTAAGGGGCCCTTCTTATACCAAAGCAATTTTCCAACAAAATTTTTATTTGCAAAATACATTTTATCCAGATTGATCTTGGAAATGATAAAAAAAAAAAAAAAACTTGTGGACTACAAGATGACAGCCAACATCCATGATAAGCAATGACCAGCTTCTTTTTTTATATATTTTGATGGATAGTAAGATGGCATCGCGGTTTTAGAAGATGAATCAACATCTGAACAATTCAACAGCACTGTGGAATAAATATTATAACTGTTATGACCTTACATTTTTCATATTGTGTAAGATGGTAAAGAATATCAGTGGAACAGATATGGAAACAGCTCCAGGCATATCTTTTTTTTTTTTATTCCCAATCTCTATGTAGACCTCCCCATGTGAATAGGACAAATCAGCTAGTAAACACTGAGCGAAGAAATCCTATGCATAAATCCGCATTATAATATTTGTTATGATTATTCCAACCATTTTTCCTTTGTCCCTTGTTTGTTTGTTTTACATAGTCCGAGATTTCCAACTGGAGTGGAACGTTGATGCTGCTGATCGTGAGTGGTTTCTGCAACTTTGCCCAGAACATGATTGCATTTAGTGTGTTGAACTTAGTCAGTCCTCTCAGCTATGCGGTTGCTAACGCTACAAAGCGAATCATGGTTATCAGTATATCCCTTCTGATGCTGAGGAACCCAGTCAACTTGTCCAACATCATAGGGATGATGACTGCTATCCTTGGTGTCTTTCTGTACAACAAGGTAAGAATCTCATGTCTAAAGATTTGCTTTAGGAATGGTCAAAAGTCTTTATTCATCATTAGAGTGTAGTTCAAATCCACATATACTAGCTTGTTAGGATGCAAACATCAGGGTTAGGAGTAGGGTAATTTTTTCTTGTAGGACTGTCTGTAGCTTTCTTCTTGTTACTCTTTTATAAAGCTCAGCTAGCTTTGTGGCGTGTCCCTGCTATAGGTGTGTCTGTGAACAGGTTTGTCCATTTGAATGGCATGTCTCTGTGCTCTGTGTAATGTCTGACTTTGGGGATGGTTTTATGATTAACAATCTTTTAATACTTGGCCAGTACTACATCTTAGACTTATTACAATAGCGTTTTTGCTATAAACTGTTTAGACACTGCATACGTAGTGTTGGGGGTTTTAAAACTTGGGCAAGGTACTAAACTTCTTTCCCGTTTGGAATGAAAGACAAAGTTTAGGATGCTATTTTATATGCAACATGTGCTGTTGAGGATTTTAATTGACAAGGTGGGAATTTGTGTGAAGCTTGAAATGATTCCTTAAATTGATTTCCTTTTCTCAATGAAAGCTAATCGGAATGATTTCGTTATTTATTCAACAGGCAAAATATGACGCCAACCAGGAAGCAAAGAAGAAATTGCTGCCAGTTTCTTCACAGGACATGATTTCATTCGACAAGCCGCAGTCCAATGGCTCAGTGTCCATGAAACAAGGCTCCGAGTTACAGTACAGCCGCACCAATTTGCTCAGCGACCACTTTCAGTACAGCAGACAGGCCTACACAATGAACTACGGCTCCAAACAATACGTCGTGTAAATGGAGAAACTTGTGAACGAACCTGTTTAACTGTAAAAAGACACGGTATTTAGTGTGGAACTTGCTTTTCTGTGCCAGATCCTCGTATTTATTTCACTGGGGGGTTTTTTCCAGTAGCAAAATTAATTTTTAGTAGTAGAGTGGTGAAAATCAGTGTTTTAGCCTTTGGGAATGGGCTAGGAATAAAAATGTCTGCTGTTTATGATTTGAAGATTATTGTTATGGTTGCCGTAAAGTTTTCCTGAAACAGGAAACACTCCAACATTGAAACTGCTACACACTGGGACAACATGCATGATCATTGGTCATCATAAAAGCATTTCCTTAATTCCGATAAATCGGAATAGTGCTTCTATTTGTAAATATTTATGTATTTATTTTTCTAGAGGTTGTGGCTGAGGCATATCATAAAATGTGTACTGCCTGTTAAAGGCATGCTTTTGCTAAAGTCGGTACGTTTTTGGTCATTCGAGTTTGCGAGCCAGTTTCAATCATTATATAGAGCCATAGGAAATGCGTTTTTTTATTTTTTTAAGTTCTTTACCAGTGCGTTGGAGTAGGTAAATTATGTAGGTTTATGATTACAAATTAAGTTGACAAAAAGCCGCAGTGCAATTTCGCAATCTTCACTGGCTGACCGATATTAGTCTTTAATACTTTTGGATGGCCAGATTATTCCTCAGTAGGCTTGATGCACAAGTATTAAACTCAATCACAACACCCAGCTGTATATTTTTTATTTTTTTGGTAACGTTTAAATCATAAGTATTGTTTCTACTAAGGCATGGTTTGTTTTATTTTGGAAACCCTTCATAAGACGAGTCATCAGAAGTCATTCTGAAGATTTGTTCTTTAAGAAATATAATGTGTAGCTGAATGTTTTCGAACTCTAAGGGACAGCCCAAAAGATAATGCACAAATGAAATGATTTACATATTAAGATGATTAAGTTCAACCCCATGTTAAGTAGCATATCGTACACATATTGAGTAGTAGAGTAATGTATATTGTAAATGTTTTCTTTAAAAAAAAAAAATGAAGATGATCTATAGTTTGTTGTCTTTTGCCTTAGTCTTGTAATGAAAGGTGCAATGCATAATCTGTAATCTGTTAGCTCAATATTTGTGTTTTTAGCCAGGATGATTAAATTACAGCTATAATTGTGTTGATTTTTGCACATATGTTTAGTGTTCTTTTGTACCGGCACTTCTTTAAAGCTTTCAGAATTCATTTGATATGTTGCAGATTCTTTTCAGTTTGTTTTTATCAAACAGGAAAAAGGCTATGCTAGTAAAAAAAAAAAAAATTTTAAAGTCTGACTGCCGGAAGGTTAGACACAATTTTAAATGACGAGCATGTAAATTCCTCTGCAGCATTAGTAACAGGGCAATGTGCTTTTTTTGTAATTATTTTTTCACACAGTCCAAATTGAATTACGCAAGAGTAGCTGTTTTAAAGATGTGTGCTAGTCCTGATTGGACGCTTCATAGAACATGCCATCGGATGTTACATTTTATTGTTCTTTTAAAAACTGCTTATTAAGTGTGAATGGATGAATTAAAGGCAGTAAGAATCCTCAAGATGACTTTCATTTTGCATACATCTTTATTATACTCTTTATAGGTTTGGTTGTATGTGAATGCATCAATCTTTGTGTCTGACTAGGCCTAGTAGTAGTAGTAGTAGGACTAGTAGCTAATTATTCATTATTTAAAAACATCAAGGCCTATCCTTATCATCAGATACCTCAGAATCAGAATGAGCATTGTGTTTACACTCAAGGAATTTGTTTTGGTGTCATGTCAAACTTGGTGTCAAAATACAGACAGTGCAGACAACATATACAGTGTGAGGTAAATTAAGTTACAGAGAAAACATTGGAATGTTTACAGATGAAAGAGTGTTTATAAATGTGCAATCCTTAAGTGTGTTCTGTGTCTTCTCCAAATTGGGCCCAATTTTCCATTTCCTTCAACGGTGTCATGTGACAGTACTGTTACAAGGTCGTTGTGTGAATGGGGCAGGTGTGTTAATGCTCTCACTCTCATACTGGTCACAGGAAGTCCAACATCGCACCTCTCATGGCACATGGCTTTAACTATCTGTAGATCTGAAAAAAAGAATTGTTGCGCTACATTAAGATGGCGTAGGCTATAAGAAGATTGCCGAGACCCTGAAACTGAGCTGCAGCACGGTGGCCAAAACCATACTCCGGTCTAACAGGACAGGTTCCACTCAAAACAGGCCTCACCATGGTCCACCAAAGAAGTTGAGTGCACATGCTCAGCGTCATATCCAGAGGATGTCGTTGGTAAATAAACGTATGAGTGCTGCTAGCATTGCTGCAGATGTTGAATGGGTAGAGGGTCAGCCGGTCAGTGCACAGACCAAACGCCACACACTGCATCAATCTGGTCTACAGGGCCGTCGTCCCAGAAGGAAACCTCTTCTAAAGATGATGCACAAGAAAGTCCACAAACAGTTTGCTGAATACAAGCAGATTAAGTTCATGCATTACTGGAACCATTTCCTGTGGTCTGATAAGATCAAGATAAATGTATTTGGTTCAGATGGTGTCAAGTGTGTGTGGGGGCAACCAGGTGAGGAGTCCAAAGAGAAGTGTGTCTTGCCTACAGTCAAGCATGGTGGTGATAGTGTCATGGTCTGGGGCTGCATGAATGCTACCGTCACTGGGGAGCTACAATTTATTGAGAGAAAAATGAATGCTAACATGTACTGTGACATACTGAAACAGAGAATGATCCCACCCCTTCGGAGACCGGGCCAAACACACCTCCAAGATGACCACTGCCTTGTTAAAGAAGCTGATGGTAAAGGTGATGGACTGGACAAGCATGTCTCCAGACCTAAACCTTATTGAGCATCTGTGGGGCATCCTCAAACGGAAGGTGGAGGAGCACAAGGTCTCTAACCTCCACCTGCTCCGTGATGTCATCTTGGTGGAATAGAAGAGGATTTCAGTGGCAACCTGTGAAGCTCTGGTGAACTCCATGCCTAAGAGTGTTAAGGCAGTGCAGTAAAATAATGGTGGCAACAAAACATTGACACTTTGGGCCCAATTTGGACATTTTCACTAAGGGGTGTACTCACTTTTGTTGCCAGCAGTTTAGACATTAAAGGCTGTGTTTTGAGTTATTTTGAGGAGACAGTAAATTTACACTGTTATACAAACTGTACACACACTACTTTACATTGTAGCAACGTGTCATTTCGTCAGTGTTGTCACATGAAAAGATATAATAAAATATTTACAAAAATGTGAGCAGCGTACTCACTTTTGTGAGATACTGTATATTCATTCATTGTCTAGCACTTATCCAGTTCAGGGTTGTAGGGGTGCTGGAGTCTGTCCCAGCTAACTTAGGGCCTGAGGCGGGGTACACGCTGGACAATCGGCAGTTAATCGCAGAGCTAACACTTAGAGACAGACAACCATTCACACACACACACACATTCACTCCTATGGGCAATTTAAAGTAGCCAATTCACCTATGCCCAATCACATGTGTTTGGAGGTGGGAGGTAATCTGGGGAAGTACTTGGGGAAAACTCATGCAAGCCCAGGGAGAACATGCAAACTCCACACAGAAACACCTTGGGCAGGAATCAAACCCATAACCTTCTTGCTTTGAGGCAGGAGTGCTAACCACTCGGCCGTCATGCCTTCATTCATGATGTATGATTGATCATATTAGTATTGTAAGAGAAATCCACAAAAAAAATTTTTTTGCTACACTTCCACTCAAACTTATTGTGGTAATGATAATGTGCCATCCTCCTGCCTGTTGTGTTTCTAGTGTGGCACTAACCTTGATAAGGGGATTACTCTTCTATCCTTGTTTACATTGTCACAGAACACTCTGTTTCTGGGCTTTGAGTTCTACATTCCTCATACTGCGATTGTGTCTGCTGGTGTTACAGGGACGGGACACATCTCAGCTTGTGACACATGAACGTTCATGGTTTCATGGTTTTGTCAGCCTCCTATTAGCTTATGTCATGAAAGCCAGAAATAGCAAAAACAACTATTATATTGACTCCCGTTAGGCCCAATGCCTACATTTGATGACTAACTATTAAACACAGATCGAAGGGTGAATCCTTTCTATGCAATACCCAGCGTCATAATCACCTGGCCTGTAGTTATAATAGAACACATAGAAAAAGAAAAGAAAGTTGAAGCTTGCTGTTTTGTAATGAATGTGTTATAACATACATGAGTTACATGATTCATTATTTACAATCAAATTGAAGTGATTTTTGCTAACTCATGTTGTCTGCCTTTTGCTTACTTGTAATGTTTTATGCCTTTGTTCATGTTTTTCTGTTTTTCTCCTTGAGAATTATCTAAATGGTCTTGTACGTGTCCTTGTTTCTAGTTGATGTTTTGACGGGCTGTCTTGTACAAACTCTCTTATTTGTTAGATCCCTCAGTCATCTTAATTTTGGTGAAACAGCAGAGTTTTGTTTAAACAAATAGTGTACATGTTTATTTTTTACAGTTTTTGCCTAGGTGTCCAAATTCTCCACATGAGTAAAATGTTCATTAGGCTTAGGGAAATTACAGTAGGACCCCTATTGTATTTGTACGATTTATTGCGTCATTTTTCTTATTCTTCTAAATGCATGTCTATGGCAGCCCCCATAACTTCTGAGTAAAACCTTGTGAAAATTGGATTGCCAAGAGAACACAATATGATATGATACCATATCGACTTTCAGGTTTCTTGGACCTACGAGTAAAAAGTTATTTAATAAAATTATTGGATATGTTGAATTAAAACGGCCACGTCACATTGCGGTCATAGCAACGACCTAACAAATTAAATGCCACCTTGGCTCTCTCACGCTGAGCAGCGAAGAAATTCACATACACTTCATTAACTCTGAAAAGTAAACCAAGCAAATCTCTAATTAGTGCTCGTTAAATGTTATTAACATGTGGACTGTGCACTAGAGGATAATACACGCTTTTTCTTGTTTAATAAACATTCCGAGCTGCCGAGTAGAGCTCCACCCCCACAAACTACATCTCCTGTTAGATGCAGCATACAGCTCGTTACAGAGATATGCTGGGTAAGAATTCTAACCGTTTCTGTGTATAAACATCATAAATGTCATTTTAATATTAATTATGTTGTATTAATTTGATTTTAATTAACGGAGATTCATCTACAACGCGGAATACACACGCTCATCGCGTTGAGGTGGCTGAAGAAATTGCCAGTTTGTAATTCGGCGAAGCGCGCGCCTCATATACAATAAATCTGTGCTTGTGCTTTAGTTTAATTACTACACATAGTAAAAATAGAAATAATATTATTTCAAGTTGAATTGTAGCGCAGTTGGTGATCGCTGATTCTCTTCTATACAGTGCAGGTCAGCGCGAGCATGACCTCTGTATTGCCAGATTGATGTGAGAGCCTCATCGTGTAATTTATTGATTATCACTAATTCAATCGCCAGTTACTGGTGTTAAGCGGAATAAAATCTTTATTTGAATTTGGCTTTTTCTAATAATTATATTTTGATGCTCTGTGCTTGTGCACAATGTAATAAATAGTTATGATTAATTATAGCCCTCTTGTTTTGTATATTTTGGTCTAATATCATAAACGTGCTCTCTAGATTTCTTGAATATATCATGAATATGAATCGACGTGAGCCACAGAATCAGAAGCGAGAGAAATATTAGTTTCTAGGTGTGTTTTATGTAAATCTTTTATTACTACAAAGGCTACAAATTGGGCTTGACCACGTTAATTGCTGCTTGCAGCTATATTTTGTTATTGTAATTTTTGAGGACATGCTTTGCTTAAATTTTCCTTTCATCCTTCATATCAGTTGTAATGCCCTCATATTTAATGCTGGAACAGGTTAGAGATTGTTAGAGCTTTAAGATTTATAATTATTGTGATGTGCATATCAAAATTTTGTCATTTTAGATCATTTATCATTATCCTCATTAATTATTGGATTATTTTGATAAAAATCATACAAAAACATTACAAACCATTAAAATAGCTAATGATTTCTATTATATAATGAACCCTGATAAAAAATTGTTTTGGTGTATTACACCAAATGATCGTATTAGATGGTTAAACGTTTTCCTTAGAAATGTTCTGGTTACTTTCAGATAGATAACACTGAGCATACTGTAGTATCTTTGGTTGTTAATCGTCAATTTAATTAATTAAGGTCAGAATAAGTAGATCAGAAATTGTTCTGAATCTTAGTCCTCCAAAAACCTATTCAAATCATTAGGATTTACTAGTAATGTGTGATCCTTTTAAAAAAAAATGTTTACAGGAAAATGAAAAAGGTTATTTTTTAAGGTCAGGTATTTGGCTATTATGTAATCCACAACATGCAAGTTCTTGTCTGTTAATCTAGGGAGATTATTTCACATAAATTCTGTATTAAAAAATGCTTTCATTTCATTACAAACACTGGTGGAATAGTGGGAATCCTCGTCAAGGTGCTGTTATTCACTTTTTGAATGGCAGAGGGAGATCAAAACCTACATAATCCTTCTACTGTCTCAGAAAGGACTCTTGATCATGTAGAACATCTGAAGATGGTCCTGTTTGTACAAGTGTAGTGATGGTTTCTGACAGGAATGTTCATACTGATATATGGGTTTAGAAACACTTTTCCAGCCAGTCATCGTTTGTCACCCCAGTGGAAACATATATTCAACGTAGTTCCCTTTAAAATTAATAGAATGATATATCAATCCAGACAAGCCAGATTAATCATATTGTACAGAACTGGGGTTCTATCAGTTTGCTGAAAGATAAAATAAAAATCTTTATATACACGTATATTTTTTTTTAGGAATATCTTGTGTACGTGAAGGAAAAATAAATATTATAAATGTGTTAAATATGTATATAAACAATAAATATGGTTATTTACGCAGAAGTTATGGTATTTGTGCAATAATAGTGGCCGTGCAATATGATGCCTGTTTACATGTTTTGCCCCATGTTTAGATTGATTAGGAAAAATATATGAAACTTATATATATATATATATATATATATACACACACACACACACACATACGCACACATATATTTATTTATTTACTTACCTAATTGTGATATTGTTTTAATTTGGAATACAGAATTCACTAAGCCCAGGACACATTTCCACAAGGAAACAATAAATAATAGTGTACAGTATTTTAAATATGTAGACGTGACCAGCAATGATAAGAATCTTAACATTCTTTGGATGTTTTAGTTTTCCCCGTTTACTATAACTGATATTTAAATTTTGAAGTAAACTTTACTGTTAAAGCTAACGTTTAACGGAATGTTTTCCGTATGAACAATATTTAACTAACGGAAACGTTTTATATAAAAAAAAAAAAAAGAAAGAAAACTCGCGCGCGCGTGCGCGCGCACACACATTTACACAAGCACGCACGAGGAAACTGCTGAGTAGTGTGGCCGGCTGACGTTCTGCGGTGTATTTCGGTTAGCTACAAGGCAGACCTTTTTACCTACATTCAAGAAAAGGTTGTTTAAACAAGGTTTATGTCACTATTTCTTTGGGTTTGAAATTCCTATTTTACATAAACACGCTGAAGTCGGCTTTGTCTCACGACTGTCGGTCATATTTTTTGAGGAAACGGCGGTGTTTTATAAAGCTGCCTCTTCAACTAGTTTAACTTTACCTCAGGTCGATACAAGAAATGAAATGGATGCTGTACGGAAATAAACATACATGGTAAGGGAATTTGTTGTTGCTATCTGTCTGAGTACGTTTTTCATAACGGTTGCTTAAGCTAGACTGTTGAATGCTTGACACTGCTTTCGATTTTTAAATTGTTTTAAAAACCTGTATATCTAGGAATGAATCTCAATGAATTAGAATGTCGTGGAAAAGTTCCTTTATTTCAGTAATTCAACTCAAATTGTGGAACTCGTGAATTAAATAAATTCAATGCACACAGATTGAAGTACTTTAAGTCTTTGGTTCTTTTAATTGTGATGATTTTGGTGAAATTTAACAAAAACCCTCAACTCAACTAACTAGAATACTTCATAAGACCAATAAAAAAAACTATTATATAGTTGTTGTATATTACTTGGTAGGGGCTCCTTTTGCTTTAATTACTGCCTCAATTCAGCATGGCATGGAGGTGATCAGTCTGTGGCACTGCTAAGGTGGTATGAAAGACTAGGTTTATTTGACGGTGGCCTTCAGTTCATCTGCATTTTTTGGTCTCTTGTTTCTCATTTTCCTCTTCACAATACGGTATAGATTCTCTATGGCAGGAGTCTCCAACCTTTTTGAAACCGAGAGCCACTTCTTGGGTACCGATTATTGCAAAGAGCTTGGAAGCCAGTTTGGTATTCATTCTGAAATAACAAATTTGCTCAATTTACTTTTAATTATGTTATTATTTATAATTAATCGTATTCATATATGTGAAGACACTGATCATGTTAATGATTTATTACAATAATTATCAGAAATGATCGAGCAAGCTAGGAAACAGATAAATTGCAATATGCAACACTTTCTTTCTATAAATCTTTGTAAGTAATTATAGTTTCAAATTTACATTAATGCCTGATTTAAAAGAGAACAGCAATGAAAAAAATAGATGCAGCTCACTGGTAAGTGGTGCTATGGTGCGCTATTTCTAAAACAGGCCCGTGGGTGACTCATATGGTCCTTGCGGGCGACCTGGTGCTCGCGGGCACCATGTTAGTGACACCTCTATGTGCTTCAGGTCTGGTGCGTTTGCTGGCCAGTCACACACACTAAAACCATGGACATTTCACCAACTTTGGGTGCTTTGGCAGTGTGGGCAAGTGCCAAATCCTGCTGGGAAATTTAATCAGCATCTTTAAAAAGCTGGTCAGCAGAAGGAAGCATGAAGTGCTATAAACCTTCTTGGTAAATGGTGCAGTGACTTTGGTTTCAAAAAACACAGTGGACCAACACCAGCAGATGACATTACACCACAAATCATCACAGAATGTGGAAACTTAACACTGGACTTCAAGCAACTTGGGCTATGAACTTCTCCACCCTTCCTTCAGACTCTAGGATCTCGGTTTCTAAATGAAATACAAAACTTGCTCTCATCTGAAAAGAGGACTTTGGACCAATGGGCAACAGTCCAGTTCTTCTCTTTAACCCATGTTAGACACCTCTGAAGAACAAGAAGAATACGACAACTGTAGCCAAATTTCTTGACACATATGTGTGTGGTGGCTCTTGATGCCATGACCTCAGCCTCAGTCCATTCATTGTGAAGTTCACTCAAATTTTTGAATCGATTTTGCTTGACAAGCCTTTCAAGGCTGCTGTTCTCTCGGCTGGTTTTGCATCTTTTTCTTTCCACTCAACTTTCTGTTAACATGCTTGGATACAGCACTCTGTGTACAGCAGTTTCTTTGGTAATGATTTGGTTTGTGGCTTACACTCCTGGTGAAGGGTGTTAATGATTGTTTCTGGACAACTGTTAGATCAGCAGTCTTCCACATGATTGTGTAGCCAAGTGAACCAAACTGAGAGACCATTTTGAAGGCTCAGGAAACCTTTACAGGTGTTTTTAGTTGATTAGCTGATTGGCGTGTCATCATATTCTAATTAGTTGAGATTGAATTGGTGGGTTTTTGTTAAATGTGGCAAAAATCATCATAATTTAAAGAGCCAAAGACTTAAAGTATTTCAGTCTGTGTGCATTAAAT
>JAOUQX010000003.1:13478211-13492674 GCA_028566295.1 Liobagrus marginatus
ACTAACAGTAATATATCCCACTCACTAACAGTAATATATCCCACTCACTAACAGTAATATATCCCACTCACTAACAGGTGCCATGATGAAGGGAGGCTCAGTGTTTTTCACTTCACCTGTTACTGCTCGTAATGTTATACTTGATCGGTGTACTGTATCTTCTAATATTAATGCAATGAGAAAATGTTACCATGTGTCACAACTTGTCACCCTGTAAGACAAAAAAAAATACTAATCCTTATTTATATTGCAGCACTATGACATTTTTATAGTAGCACAGCTTAGATGTTAATTTCTTGCTGCAGGTCTTATAGCAATGTGATGTGTGTACCTAACAATTGCCACTTCATCAAAAATGTTTTATTTATCACTTTGTGATAGTCTATTTGATTATTTAAAGTGATAACATTAGTAAGTAACCTCAAGGTATTAATGAAAAAAATGTACTATGTTTCTGTAATTAGTAAAATTCTGTGATATTAACAGGATAGACCACAATTATCTGGTTATATTTGTACTAGCCCATTTTTGATGCTTTGCCTACAGAAGCATGCATTTCATTTCATGCATTGTAATGTAATATACTAATCCTGTGAATTTCTGCCCTCTTGTAGTTGGTCCATCACCCCCTTGATGTATCCTGCATCGTTCGTGTTTTCGGTTCCCAGCACAGCCTACGTGGTGCTTACCTCCATCAACCTTTTCATCGGCATCAATGGCAGCATAGCCACCTTCGTCCTCGAGCTATTTGTTGATGAAGTAATACAAGTCATGCATCAGTAGTGTTTCTGTGCCAAACATGTACCTGATGAAACATGTAATTAATGAAAACAAAACGTATTTTCTGAAAAGTTTTATCGCCTTGTTCTGTTTTCAGCATTTAAATGAGGTCAACAGGATACTCAAAAAAGTATTTTTGATCTTTCCTCACTTCTGCCTGGGTCGAGGTCTTATCGACATGGCTAAAAACCAGGCGATGGCAGATGCGTTTCAGAGACTCGGTGAATTCTTTATTAAGTTAACACAAAAGTACTGAACGAAATTGCTTTATTTGTATGGCCATATAAGTGGCCTTGACCTCTTTCTGTCAATTGTATGCAATATCTTTCTGTAGATCAACAAAATATGTTTTTGTTCGCAGGAAACAAGCACCCACTAGACCCACTCGCATGGGATTTTGTAGGGAAGAACTTGTTTGCTATGGCAGTCGAGGGTGTTGTCTTCTTCATTTTCACTGTACTGCTTCAGTACAAGTTCTTTATACGTTTCAGGTGCACTGAATATTCCTTTATCTTTATTAAAATACTTCTAGGAATAGTTCATTTAAAGTACTTGAACCTTTTTTTGTCCTAGGCTGTGGTCGGAGCTCATCCTGCCACCATTAAGCCCTGAGGATGAAGATGTAGCAAATGAAAGAGAACGTGTGGAAAGCAACAAAACTCAGGGTGATATTCTTACTATCAGAGACCTAAGCAAGGTTTGTAAGCTCCAAATGAGCAAACATCACCAATATGTATGAATCAGCTAAATTATGACATTTAATGTTGATTTATTTGGTATTTAATCTAATACACGATTCCCTAAAAGTCTCCACTGACAGGGAAAATGAACACTTTCCAGAAAAGTGTAACACTTATTGAAGGACACTAATTTCCTTTATAATCAATCTATCCGTCATCACCCATGTGACAATGGGCTTCTTTTTGATTCTGGATCTTTTTACGGTTTTTGTTCTTCATGTCGTCTCGGGGAGTTTTTCCTTGCCTTCGTCAAATCTACCATGCATAATTGGGATAAATGTATACGTTTAAGATGTATATTAAATTTCCATCCTAATGGCCATTGTTAAACTGTTATACTAAGAAAGATAAAAATTGAAAGGAATTGAGTTGAAAAGACATTGTCATGATTAGCATTTCTTTGTCAACAACCATCATTTGAACGCATGATGAACTTGTATAAAGACGTTATGTGTTACGCATGCCAAAATCTCCACAGGTCTATAAGGCAGGCAAGAGACCAGCAGTGAACCGGCTTTGTCTTGGCATTCCTCGGGGAGAGGTGCATACACTATCACGTAAAACTCTTGAGTATGCTTGCTGAATGACTGTCTAACCAACCGACAATCTGACTTACGGACTTAGTCAAGCTTCTTACCAAAATGCACATAGTGTATATCCGCATTAGCAGATAATTATATGACCTTTATTTACTTTTTATTCCTACCCCTGTGTGCTATCATAGGCTTGTAGTGCTTACTTACAAGCACTAGACAGATAAGAATCTAATTTATAGCACGCATATTCTGCAAAAACAAAATAATATATGGGTATTTAATAAAAAAAAACTAACAAAAATATGAAAAACAAGCTGCTGTAGCCACGTGGTTTTGTTAATGGTTGTAGAAGGTGACTTGAACAACACCAAAAGTTGCCAGTTACATTTTATTTGCTGATCATTTCTTGTTTTATGCGTGACGTTGTTATGTCAGTGTTTTGGTCTGTCATCCATTACAATGCTGAAACTATTCATTCTACAGTATTCTTATTCTTTTGTATTACAGTGCTTTGGGCTTCTCGGGGTTAACGGGGCTGGGAAGACTTCCACTTTTCGCATGCTGACCGGAGACACCCCGATTACCTATGGAGATGCTTTTCTCAACGATTACAGGTCTTTCGCTTTAATGCTGACTCTGATCTTTATCACGGCTTAAAATGACCATCTACTATTTTGCTGTAACCTTTGGGTAACTGAATCCTCAGTGTGCTGAAGGATATGGACAGAGTACATCAGCTCATGGGCTACTGTCCTCAGTTTGATGCCATCAATGACCTTCTGACTGGAAGAGAGCACCTAGAGTTCTATGCTAGATTGCGAGGCATCCCCGAGCCACATGTAGCAAAGGTAATAGAAGATATAGGTCTCATATGAATGCTGAAATAATCGGCAAAGTATAGGCAGTCGGAATGCTATAGATACACAGTTCTTTTAGGTTTTTAAATAAATAAAAGAAGCTTTTATCCTTTTGAAGTTTCAGCCGGCATTAATAATTAATCTTTGTCCAATAGGTCTCACAGTGGGGTGTGAAAAAACTGGGATTGACCCAGTATGCTGAGCAAGAATCTGGAGGTTACAGTGGAGGCAATAAACGCAAACTCTCAACTGCCATTTCTCTTATCGGAGCTCCACCGGTTGTTTTTCTGGTCAGCATTTATGAGAAAAAAGACAAAGCATTAAATAATTAAGCACCAAAGAACCCTGTCTTATTATGTTAAGTGTGCTCGTTTCATATATGCACAGAATTAGGTTGAGCTTCTCAAATATTCTATCAAATTATTCTAAACAATTAATTCATTTCTTAATTCAATTCTGTAAAACATCTTACCTGTTGTTTTGTCTAATGCTTAAATAGATCTTTGACACTTGTGTGTTCTTGATTCTCAGGATGAACCCACAACAGGAATGGATCCAAAAGCTAAGCGCTTCCTGTGGAACTGTATCCTCAGTGTCATCAAAGATGGCCGAGCTGTCGTTCTCACGTCCCACAGGTACAGGATGTAATTACAACACCATTTAATGGATAGCATTGATGTGCATTCTTTTTTCAGGCCATCTTACACACAGGCTATTGATGCTTCTGTACCAGTCGGCTTCTGATTTTAAACGTAGCAGCTGCACTCACTTAGTATATATACTCAATATATCCCACCCACTAACAGTCATATATATATCCCACCCACTAACAGTCATATATATATATATCCCACCCACTAATGGTTATATATTCCATCCACTAACAGTAATATGTCCCACCCACTGACTGTAATATATCCCATCCACTAATGGTAATATTGCCCACCCACTAACAAATGCCATGATGAAGAGATAGTGTTATTCATTTCACCTGTCAGTGCTCATAATGTTATTCCTGATCCGTGTTTGTGTATGTGTTGAATGTGCAATATCAACATAGCCAGATATCTAATACAGCTCTAGATACCAGCTGTATTCATTGTGGTTGTTGTTGTTGTTGTTTTGTGCAGCATGGAGGAGTGTGAAGCTCTCTGCACTCGCATGGCCATCATGGTCAATGGGAGGTTCCAATGCCTGGGTTCAGTGCAACATCTCAAGAACAGGTCCCAGAGAATTAAATAATGTATTATAGAAAAACTGGAGCATTCATGTAGCTTAACATATTAGCAAGTATTTTGCTGTCTATTTTTTTTATTGAAAAGCAATCGTAATGATCATACACAATGCATAGAAGGTCTCAGTGACATGAAAACAGTGCTGACTTTGTTACATTTTTCATGGGTAGCTTATGCTCTTCCCTTTCCTACAGATTTGGTGATGGCTATACAATTATCCTTCGCCTGTCTACACCATCTCTGGATCCCTGCCCCGTGGATGCCTACATCCAGAGCTGCCTACCTGGAGTCGAGCTGAAGGAGACACACCACAACATTTTGCAATATCAGCTCCCAACTCACGCCTGCTCCCTCGCACACGTGTTCGACATTCTGTCCAACAAAAGTGAAGAGCTGGGAATAGCGGAATATTCCATCTCTCAGACCACACTGGACCAGGTCAGAGCTCAGCAGAAGGATGGATGGATAAGATTATTTACAAATGATACTGACCATGAGATGATTCTCTGTTTACAGGTATTTGTTAACTTTGCAAAGGATCAGATGGATGACGATGACCAACTAAAAGTAGTGGTCGGAGCAGATGCAGTTCAATTCAGTCACACAATCTATCCCCTGGTATCTGTTGAAGCCAGAAGGTCAGTGTCTCAAGTTCTTGCTGCTGCGCCACCACATCCTTTATCATCCAAATCTGTTCAGACAGGAGATGCAGGCTCAGAGACTACACAAGACAAATGTATCAAAACAAAGCAACCTGAGCCAATACAAATGCAGCCTCTAGTGGATTTCGCAGCTAATGGATTAAAGTGCACAGAAGAAGAGCATTCTCAGAGTAAAGACCTTAACCAGATTTTGTAGTCAAGACATGAACAATTGCTCTGTCTCCGACCTTAAAGTGTTGGTGAGATTTAAATATTTCGCTGCATATTTATTGATCTGAAACTATCGTCCGTTATATTAAAGATATTAAACTATAACTTGAAAAGTTTGTGGATACCCAACCATCACAACCATATAGGATCTTATTTCATAATGGTCCCCCCTTATGCTGTTATAATAAACTTGACTATTCTGGCTTTAGCTATAGTTTTATGAATTTAAATTCATTCAGCTACATGAGCATGTGAGAGATCAGACTCTGGGATGCATTTAGTGTTCCAGTTCATCGCAAAGGTGTGTTCAATAGCGCCGGGGTTTTGTGCACAGGGGTATTGTCATGCTGGACCAATGAAGGGTAATTGTACAGTTACAGCATACAAAAAGCATAGGTTTAACTAAATTTGGGGGCAGCAGTTTGGGGGAGAACCACTAAGGTGTCCATAAAATTTTGGTTATATAGGGTAAGTACTCTCAGGACCACTCGTTTAACTTGTTCTGTTATAATATAAATTGCACTTTACATTGTATGTATGTAATGTGCAAATTAATTTGTTGACGAATCTTACTTATTGTTTGATTTCTGAATTTTCAGATTTCATAATACATAAAAAGTCAGTAATGTGTTAACTTTGAACACTGCCTTCAAAAAGTCAGCCATGTTAGCTTCAGATGTTTTCGTTTTCAAAAGGTTTTAAACACATTGCATACCTCTGATGCATGTTTGCAACTGTATGATGCACTGACTGATAAAACTGATGAATGCTGGGTCATTGGAATGTATTTCTGAATAAGAATTATAATACAAAAAATTATATATATTTGTATGTGCATATATATATTTGTATGTGCATATATATGTGTATGTGTGTGTGTGTGTGTGTATATACTATATATGCACAAAGTCATCATGAAGTCTTCATTCAACATGTCGTTAGTAGTTAGTAGTTCAACATGTTGTGCTGTGTTAGTTGTTGTAGTTCTTTTCCTCAACACCAAGTTACACAGCACTCGATTTTGTGTGGCATACCATTTTTGTCAAACGAAGAACACTAAAGAATTTATTTTTAAAATGGTAAACACTTTTTATTGCATTTTATTTTTAAATAGCTTTTTCTTTATACATTCTACCAGAACGACCGTTTTTTCCCCTCGTGTTTTATGTTAAATTGTGCTATAGGAAGGGGGCAAACAATTTTATATTCCTGTATACTGTAAATAGTGAGCCGTTGAGTAGAACGCCAATCGTGGAGCGTCTCGTTTTCTATCATAAAGTCAGATCTAAAGGCAGGGGGGAAAAAAAGAATAGTTCTTTAGCCTCTGGTTAAAAATTCCGGTTGTGTAAAAATTATCATGTCATGTAGTAGACTATGTGTGTGTGGGTGTGTCCAAAGCAATGCAAGAGAAAAGCTAAGAAATAGTGTTGGGAGTGTCATAGAATAGTGTCGCATTCCATTGAGTTTAACTAGTTGAGGCTAACTAGTTTAACTATATCGTAGGATGGAAATTAGGATGGATTTTAATGTAGTCGTTCTTCTGTAGCTGGAAATTACTTGTTCCCGCTGTGTGATCCAAGCTGATCTAAACAAAAGGTCATTTGCGTCGTTTATTTCCGCACCGCATTCCATAGTTGTTTTTTGTAATTGTTGTTACCGTTTAACAGGCTTGTAAATGCCAATATTGAGATATTCAACCACACTCTACTCTACGTTCCACATGTTTAAACGGGTTGTATTCTTTAAATTGCTATATTTTGTTTTTAAAAGCTTCAATTACTGCATTATTTTCTGGTGGTCACTACAGCACTTTCTGTACATTTACCAATAAAGACATTAATTTAGAATAGTAGTGCTACTTTTCTTAATGCCTTTTTGTTTTTGAAGACAAACGTGCATTCCCATTAAGAACCAAAACTTTACTCCAGTAATGTGCAAATTACGCTAATTGGTTTTACACCTCAATTTGCTGACGTTGGAGATATTTTTCTAGCCCCAAAGCAATACAATGCCCTTCTTTAATGAGAGAGATCGCATCAAGAGGGAAATTCGTATCCCATGCTGTGTACTGCAATCTTTTCTGGCTGGTGCCTACTGAGGAAGAGCTGGAGTCATTTGAAATCTAGTTCCAAAACACACATAACTCCAAGGCCAACAACAGGAAGTAAATCTTTCCAAAAACAGTACAGAAATGTTTTTTGACAGCAACGCTGTACAGCAATTCAGGCATTGAATTAAAAGGAACAATTCAATGCATTTCCTTTTCTTGCTTCTATGGACATATACATGAAAAGCAGTGATCTGGACATAACCGACTGCAAACTGCACACTGAAAATAATAATTTCCCAACAATACTAGCAACCCGATAAAATTCATTGTATAAACATGCTGTTGCCATATCTTATGGAGAAATTGAACACACACAAAGGCTGTCACACATGAACACTTGAGTTCTTTATAACAAAACACCTGACCGAACAAGCTGACAAATTCCCAATCACAACCACATCTGAATAAGGATGCTGAAAATACAGTGCACTTGCATGTAGTTTGGTCACAACATGGCGCAATATCACCCCACACCATGTGACCAAATTTACTCGCCACCTTTCGCGATGTACCATCACATATATTTTGCCGCTTGAATTACTCAGGGTTTAAAATGTGTATAATCATAAGTCATTGTCGTTACATCATATACAGCTGTTAACAGAAACAACGTTTCTCCAGGACCATGATACTACATATAACACAGTGTCACACAGAACAACACAAAGTCACATAACACACAACAGGACAACAAAGAGCTACGTACAACACAGAGTGCAACAAGTTCAGTAAACTACCTTTTTTAAACTGCACTGAGGGGCTGAACAACTAACATTTGAACTCCCTTTCATACATGTTCAAGTATAATGTGAGCTGACTTTCAAGAGGTTACTAGCGTCTACCAAAAGCATCGATAATAACACTACAATTAAATTACAAGCGTATTGTTATCCAATCTCCATGATGGCAATAATCATTTTCCTGCTGTCCATCCCGGAAAAGACTCAATGACCGACAATTCAAAACAGTCAACCAATTAGGGTACAACATCTTTCCCCATGTCAGAAGAAAAATGTCACTTTTAGCATCAAACACTAGTAAGGTTACCCAAGATGTTTGCACACATCCACACTTATTGAATTGTGTGGATTTTTCCAACAACAAAAATAAATCAAATAAAAGTTAGGTTGGCATAATTAAAGGTCCGGAGTCAGACCGATAAGTTGTTTATGTGTAATTGGCAAACAATCACAAAGACTACACTACTTACAGCAAAAATCACCAAATCTAGGGATACTGGTAGGTGGTCACCTTTAAGCTTTTCAGTTATTTTTTATCTCCGAAAGACTCTTAGACCGATTCCACACATCTGCTACCATTTAGTTTTCAAATTGAGTTTACCAAATTAGCCTTTAAAAAGGTTGTCCCAGTTATACTGTTGGGTGGTTTTTGCAGACCAAGAACATGTCCTACAAGAACATTGACATTACATTGACCTAAACGACAGTGTAATCAGACAATCAAATATTTGCCAAAGGTCAGTCCAAAGGGTGATGGCGTGCATCAAAATTAATTTCCCGTCAAAATGAAAGAGAGCCCACAAATTTATGGTGGAAAATGACAAGCAAGCAAACGTTTATTATTTATTTATTTAGACAAGTAAGCAAAAGAAGGGTTAATAATTTACTAACAGAAATACATTTTTAATCCATAAAAGCAGGTTTTTTGGGGTGGAATGGTGGTGGTGGTGGTGGTGGTGGGGGGTAGTGGTAGCTCAGTGGCTAAGGTACGGAGCCGAAGACCGAGGTTTGATTCCCAGCACTGCCAAATGCTACCACTGTTGGGCCCCTGAAAACGGCCCTCAACTTCTCGGCTGCAAGTTGCTCTGGATAAGAGCGTCTGCCAAATGCTGTAAATATAAATGTAAAATGTAAATATTCTAAAGATTAAATAAACCAAGTTGGAACCATGACTGCTTTCTTAAAAATTAATAAATAAATAAATAGCTGAGTATTTTCTGAACATTAAGTACATACTTAAAGCTTGGACTAATCGTCATTTTCTAAACCCATGGGTGCTGACAAACTAAGAACAGAACATTACATGAAATATGCAGATTCGATTATTAGCTTTAAAAAACTGACATGGTTTGGAAGTAGGAACATTCATGTTAAGTGGTACCAGTGTTTCTACTTGTGCTGTAGACAGAATCTCGTTGCTAAAGGGCAAGCTTTTTGTTCTATAGGATCGGCTGGAAATGGTCTGTGAAATTGCTTTCTCAAACCAGAGTTAATAACCAACAGCAGCTTCGCCAGTGTGACTGGTTGACGTCAAAGCGGTCACCTCACCAACAACGGGCATGTGGAACTAGATATGACCATTCCATAGTAGGGTCCAATGTACCAGCGTATATTTTTACTCAATCTTGGCAGCAATCAAACAATTTATATATATATATATTTTTTTAATTATCCAATTCATCTATGGTTTTAGTTTTAATACTATTAGAAATGGATATACACTGTAAATTAAACATAAACGACTGGATTCTACACTTCTAAAGTCTGTAAACCGCCATTCATTTCCTCCTCATAAAAACCTAAACACTACTGACCCCTGCTGCTGCTGCTGCTCAACACTGTAGATGCAAAATGAATTGACTGAATCACCGTCAAGCCTAAAAAAAATGTGTTAAAGATTACAACTCTTTTAGATGCCCATCAAAAGACCAAGATATAATGTAGGTGCATGACTGGGATTTTTAAAATGCGATGGTTTTGTCTTTAGCTTATTTTTATTACTGTAAATCTTCTAAGGTTTTATTCCATGGATGGGTTATCCTACGGTATATCTATGAAATCATTTCATGTTCTCGTTTTAATCGATCAAAAATAGACCTCTTGTTTTATTCTCTGAGTCTGAGCGAACGCTAAAGCAAAGTGATTCATATTGCATATCTTTTTTTTTCTAGTTTAGTCAGCTTCATGAAGAACAATGAGCGGCCAAATGTTCTGCAAAGTGCTATAAAAATTTAATAGCACAACTACAGCGGGGTTCAAAGGTGCACCTGGCTAATGAAGGTATGGTTCAGACAAGCTAATCACAACCTAAATCAAGTGTTAGCTCAGATCATGGGGATCACTGGTCGGCATCTGGAGCAAGGCCCTTAACCCCTCAACTGCACAGCAGTAAGTGACTCAATAAGGACATCTGCTAAATGCTGTAAAAGAACTCTTAAGGATCTAGAAAGGCTGAACAAGGCATGATGGATACTCGGCAAACATGGGGAAAACGTTTCTCTACTCTGGCTTTGTCACAAAGTGCTTTATTTGAAAGAAACTCACTATCTCCTCACCTGAGAAGACCATTCACACAGCAACACCTGGTGGACGTGGCACAATTAATTCTTTCTAAACCAAAGGATTAGATTCTTCACACTGCGTCAGCAGCTCAGAGATTCGCTCGTCACAGGATTATTATCTTGTCTGTTTATTATTCTCTCCTTTCATTGGTTTGACTGGAATATGTGACTTATTTTGCCCCCTCCCATTTCTTATCTTTAGTATCGTGACCGGTTTGCTTGCTTTAGTATAAAGTTACATTCTGCCCAAAGTTCACAGACCACCACCATGCCGACTGATTTTAGTGGGACGTGGGTTATGGAGACAAACGACAACTTTGAAGAGTACATGAAAATACTCAGTAAGACTGCAATAAGTAGCGCGAGATTATGTGTAACGCTTTTTGCTGTACAAACCGTGCCAGCAGATCGATTAAAAATAACCACAAAGCCTACCTGCATCTTTTTTTTTTCTTTTTTTTTTTTTTTTTTACAGACATCGATTTGGTCACACGGAAGATCGCAGTCCATTTGTCTCAAACCAAAGTTATTATCCAGGATGGAGACAAGCTTACAATAAAAACGCTCAGCACCTTCAGGAGCTACGAGGTAAGCTTGACCATCGGAGAGGAGTTTGACGAGTGTACAAAAGGACTTGACAACAGAATGCTTAAGGTAGGTGTGAATATCCGAATCATTTTTTAATAGACAGGCTCAAATGTCAGCTTGACCTCGACTTTGCGACCTATTATTGTAGCAGTGCTCTTGTGCAAACAAAATAGTTCTGTCTCCATGAGCCAAGATCATTTTAGATCATCAAGTCCTGATGATGGTATAAATGGGAGAAAATACTGTGCTGGAAAATAAGGGGGTGGATTATAGCTGTTATAACGCAAGTGGTAAGAGGAACTGTATTTACAGCTGGCCAACCGAAGTTAACTGTAACTATAAAGTGAAAGTATGATGTAAACTGTATTAAATTATGCATACTAATTATGGCATAAAAAGAAAAACTGAATGAAATGTTCTTAAAATGTTAATTTCTTCCATTTAGCAAACACCCTCATGCAGAGCAACTTCTTTTATTTATTTCTAAAAAGGGAGTGTACATTAATCAACATTCATGAACATAAACATGCCCAAATTAGCCCAACGGCAAGTTTTCGTTGGTAATCCCTTTGCCAGATGTTATTAGGTGTAAAAACTAAAGAAATAAAGCAGAAAAACCAAAACAGAATACAATCAAAAATAATAAACAACGCTTTAAAATACAATAAAAACAACGCATTAGACCGAATAACAATATCTGAAAGAAAAAGAGGAAGATTAAAAAAAGCAGGTATTGTTATGAGTAAAAAAAAAAAACAACAACAACAACAAAATGATCAATAGTAATAATGAACTTACATTTCTCTATTTTTTTTATTCCCACCTGAGGGTTCAGAACCTTGCTCGGGGGCCCAGTAGTAACAGCTCGTTACTGTTTATTGGGAATTAAAACCACGATCAGCAGCACCTAACCGCTGAACTATCATGATGTAGTCCTTAAACTTTACTATACTTAAGAACATAAGAGCAAATCCCAACGAAGATCTGGGTGGGTGTGCATGAGGTCAATCAGTGATATTTGGAAGCACATGTCTGGCTAGCTTTACTCATTTACTTCTTTGCATTGTACTATACAGAGGGAATAAGTAAAGCATTTACAGTATTGACTGTTACTAAAACATTATGACTTCATGTCATTAGATGATACCCCGTCCCTCAAATTTAAGACCAAAAAACAGCAACCGCCATTTTGTCCATGTTTGAATACTCCAAAGTACTCTCTTCACATTTTATTTTAATTATTTGCCCTTACAGTTTACAGTTTAACAGAACCCATGCAGTTTGGTTTGTAAATTGAGCTTGTGCAAAATGAGGACATTTAACTGTGAAAACAGACTTTGGTCAGCTGGCAGGGTGACACATTGGTATGCAGACAAAAGGGAGAAAAGGCAAACCGTGGATGGAAGCATTGGATAGAGGGAGATCAGCTACACGTGGTGAGCCTGGAATAATTAAAATAGAAGTAAAAAAAGATACTGTACATGACGTATTTATTTATTTATTTTTTACAAATCGCTGTTCCTGTTTCTAACTTCCTTCTACAGGAGCTGTATTGCGAAAACGTGGTTTGCCATCAAGTGTTTAAGAGGACGCAGTAGTGCCTACAGTATAAAACCTCACTGACGTCATTAACAGTGATAGAAGTGAATGGATTATTCGGTGTAACAACGATCATTCACCTTGTGTTGAGGACAAATACAGATTAGGAAATAATGTTTTTTTTAATTAATTATAAAATGACGGGTAAAATTCACCAATTAATACTGAAATAAATCACATGATGCATTTGTTTTATAACCCAATTACAGCTCGGACTTTATCGGTGACGTTTAAAAGACAAACCGCTTTCACATCACGAACGTCACAGTCGGCACACTGCAATTAAGGAACAGATGTTGTTTATCTTAGAGCAGCTCACGCCTTTTATTCTTGTGCAGCAAGAAGGCAGAAGGTCTGGGCTCCACAACAGATTTTATCGGCTTAAAGGGCGACTGACTGAAGTGTAATTCAGCCAAACACCGTTCGTTTTGTTCTACGTCATATTTTGGCGTGTGAAATTGTAAATGTTCCTACAAAAGCAGCGTGGTCTTCAACCATTGGCTTTTAACTACGGTGGCCCAGTAGTGCACAACACAACGAAAATTGTAAAACCTAACAAGTTTACAACACAACAAAATTAAGTCATAACACAACGGAAATTCACACTAGGGGGCAGTAGGTTTGCGCAAATGTTCAATTGAAACACACGTTTTCACGGGATGTCTGGATGCTTTTCCGTGGATACGAAAATATTGAATGTATGTATACAATTTTTTTTATTAATAAAGTTAATATAAAAATGTATGTTTAATTTTAGCACTGTTAATCACTAACACAACTATATTTATCTACTGCATTGCCATATAAGTATTCATGTCCCGAGGAAAGCGGATTTTCAGTGCAGACACTGCGCCCTAGTGGTCGGAAGAATTCCTGTGGTGTTCTGGCGATTTGGCATCTACAGCATTAGCACATCAACTGGGAATGCATGCATTTATCTGATCCTTATAATCAGTACATCCATGATGGGCCAAGAGCATAATAGCAGGTGTTAAAAAAACAGACAGAGATCCTATAAAATACAACCAATAAAATAAATGCATTAAAAGTTTGCTTGTGTGTGTGCGCTATAGAACCATATAAAACACTTTTACATACTATTTTCTTCAAAATTTATAATGGAAAATGTTTCAACTCACGGTCAATACAGAGGTGCCCAAGTTAATTAATTCCATTCACTCATTAAGAAACTTGTTTTCAAACAAAACTTAATAAAACCCTCAAAGTTGCGTTTAAATGGTTTATAATCATCAAACAAAACTTACTTCAAGATTCTGCAAAAAATGTAACTAAACATTTTAAGCATATAAAACAGCCGGGAAATGGCGCCATGTTGCTTATTTTAGATGCTAAGTTGCTTCGCATGGCTTGTTCTGGAATTTCAAGTTCAATTTCAAGAAGCTTTATTGTCGTTACTCCATATACAGCTGCTACAATATACAGTAAAATGCAAAAACGTTTCTAAAGGACCATGATGCTGCACATAACACAGTCACGCAAACTAGAACAAGAGTCACATAGGAACATGACACAAAACAGAACAACACGGAGCTACGTACAACACAAAGTGAAACAAATGCAGACAAACAGTACAATACAATACGCCACAGGACAGATACATAGAAAGTGCTGATGGTTGTGCAATATGTGGCAATGCATTAAATAATGATATCAGCATTTAAGTTCAAATAGCAGCATTATTTAGTTCAGTAAAGTAAAGTGGCTAGTGTAAACAGTAGCAGCATTATTTAGTAGAGTAAAGTAAAGCGGCTAGTGTAAACAGTAGCAGCATTATTTAGTAGAGTAAAGTAAAGCGGCTAGTGTAAACAGTAGCAGCATTATTTA
>JAOUQX010000003.1:13511593-13521853 GCA_028566295.1 Liobagrus marginatus
GTCAAAGCATTTCACTGTATGTTGTACCACGTATAATGTACATGTGACCAATAAACTTTGAAACTTTGAAACTTTAATTGACAGGAATCCTTTGCACCCGAGGAACTTGCACGAATGCTGATAGGTAAGCGCGAAGATATACGGCAGGAAACAAATAGGGAATGTCCCCGAATTTAAGATTTAATATAAAGCGTTAATTCCACTGAGAAATATTAAGTGACATAAATAATAGTAAATCACCCAGTGATCTGTTTCGGTTGCTATTTCATTTTTGTGACAGGGGGGATAAGTACCCCCTGCAGCGGAAGCAATTGACGCGATATTTCTTTTTTCGTATTCAACAACATCTGACAATTGCAGACGTGCCCTGGTAATCAACGAAGGCTGGCCTCTGATTCACAGGTTTGGAATTTGCATCTAAATGCTGTTGGTCGGACCAATGATTTTACTCAACGGCTATGGACACACCTCAGATTAGTCAAAGATGCCTTTATACGTACAAATTACCACGTATGTTCAAATCAAACCCTAACCAAGTGTAACCCTAACCCTACACGTAGGTAGACGGTACAATTTATTTCAACATAGATTAATGATTGACGACGCGCAGTACGTCACGAGCTTTTTTTTTCACTGGGAAATCAGGAATGTTTCTTCCGGTTCCCAAGAGTGCAAAAAAAAAACGAACGGAAGTTGAATTGGTAAGGATTTTTATTTCATGTTATCAAAAATTTATACGTTCGGGGTTTTTTTTGGAGGGTGGCTGTAATGTTTAATGGCTATAAAATTATTCGAGCGGTTAAGGTTCGGACATTTTATTTATTTATTATTATTTACATGAAGTGATGTAGCAACATGATTCGAGTCGGTTGCGATGGTTACGTCCTAAAACGGAATAGCAGACGAAATGTAGACACAGCCCAGTTAAAAGTGTGTGTGCGCGTGCGTGCGAGAGAAAGGGTGAGAACAGTAGTAAGGCTGTTTGCTACGGCTGCATGGCTTGTTGCTGGTGTACTATTTTGACCCTCAACTTACTACGATAGTAAGCGGGTTTTGGAGCGCTGATATATTTATATAACGCTAGCCGTGCCCTTATTGGCTATTACGAACCGGCTGACAAAGCTTTAACTCCGGCAGTGTTTTACAATAAAACGTCGTGTCAGACCTTTATGGAGTAATTTGTGGGCATTTTAAAGGTAAGATGGCTTCGAATGGCCAGAAGACTAAATATAAAAGGTAAAGACGTGTTTCTTAGCATAATTTTAAAATCCGTAATGAGACCATGTGTAGATACTAAGTCGCCTATCATTGCTTATGTATTGGTTGGAGAAGTTGAGTATTGATTTTTGGTGTGGTTTGCAATATTGCAACAACAAAATAAATAAACAAACAAATAAAACTCTGTTTTTTTTCTGTTTTTCTTTTTTTTTACCGGAAAATGGTTTGGTGTTGTAGATAAGGAAAAACTTGCGAAAGGCAGTGTTACTAACTACCTAGTCTATGTTTAAACATATAGCCTCTCTTACCTTAGCTTCCTGACTATTTTCTTAAGATATAGGCTGTAATTATCTGTGGTAGCGATAATTTGATGAGATGGTAAAATGTTTCTGTCGTGAACATGTAATGTAGAGGATTAATATTTCATATAGATGTGTATGTGTGTATATATAAGTAACACTGTGACGTAAACACAGGAACAGAATGTCAGGAAGCCCAAATGTATGTGAGCACCACGTGGTCCGACTGCCAGTTTCTTCACGCGATTTACAGCCCGCACACGCGAGTTAGTATTTATAAATATATGTATGCAAATTAGTAAGTATGTAATATGTGGTGCTTAAACTATACACTACCTAATATTTGAAATCTTTCATTTAACTTGATTGGACTCCTAATCGGATACGTTTGGTGTGTTAATATTATATAGCATAGCTGCCAGCTAGTCATTCCTTAGTTCTTTCATTATTTTATTTTTTGTCTGTTTTGGTTTGTTTACCTCCTGATAAGCCCATCAAATATTTCACGTTTGGCATAATGTAATTATTTGGAAGTAGAGAGAATTGCTGATTGTCAATGCCTCCTAAATCTCTAATCATAGCTAATGGGAATGATGGCCATTCAGGTTATGGTGTTTGGTTTCACTTGCTGTCAGTTGAAATGCTTTCGACATGACTGACCCAGATGTTAATTTCTTAGGAAACCTGAAAATGTTCCAGTTGCTTTAAGTATCACTTTAGATGTACGTACCTGTGCAACATGAGTGCTGATTACATTTGCAGTTTTTTGTTTCTGCTTACTTTTTTTTTTTTTTTTTGTAATTCCTCTGTTATCATTTTTACTGTTACTTGTACATAAATCAACATTCTCTAGTATTATAAATAGTATTAGTAGTGCAGGGTTCAACACTGGAAATTCCAACAAGAAGTGATGCACTTCAACTGCCTGGATAATGCCCTTTATTTAATCTCTGGGGGGAAAAACTGAAGTGTGGATTCTTGGAAACTAAATACTCAGAGATTTGTTTTTTAAACAAATAGGGTGGGGCCGCCAGGTGCTAAAATGAAGTAAAAGAAATCATCATGGAAGATGACTGCTTATACGTTTTGTTAGGAACAAGAGATGTTGCTGTTTCATTTCAGATGTTGTAATTCTGGAGTTCATACCCTAGACGGTTAAGTCCATATGTATCATTTGGGACCCAACTCATCTCAGAAAACATAAATAAAATCCGTTAATAAAGTTAAACAATTCAATTTTCCATGAGAAACGATGGTTCTGTCTTCGACTGGATCTCTGTGGATTAGGAGCATGTGGTCTGAGATCCAATTGAGGTCTTTAAGAGCCAGAGTGCATAATGAAGACTGTCTAATGAATAGTGTGCCTTGTTAAATGTGTATACAACTCACTACAAGACTTGCTTATGCAGCAATGCATGGAATGGATTCAAATGCCAGGCTTGGCCTTTTTCATAATGGCGACGTGTTTGCAACGTCAAGTCAGACCTGAACTGTGCATTGACGAGTAGCAAGCAAGCATAAATGACTAGGAATTAGAACGATTGACAATTACAGCAAGATCTGCTGAATTAAAATATCATAAGCTCTATCAGTTCTTGATATTTATAAAGATGTTTCAATAGCTGTTTGCTTTTCATCTAATTTGCACCTGGTCTTTTGGGTTCACTGAGGGCTGTGTAAACACCTCTCTTTCTCATGAGCAAATTTGTTCTTGGGTTCTGTTCTGACTTTGCAATATCCTACTGTACTGTAAGATTGATTTCGTGTTTGGACATTATGTCCTCGTGCGATCACTTCCTGAGAAACCCGCAGGGTACATGAACGTGATTCATTACAAAAGTGAGAAGTTGACGTGTGTGATATCAGAGCCGGAGATAAACAAGTATCTACGAGGTATTTGAAGATAAAATACAAAACATTTTCTGTCATTTCCAAGCACACGTTAATTGTTAGCGCACTGCCTGCAACTGTGGCTTGTACTACAGTATAGACGGGTGCACTTTAAAGTGAAGAAGAAAGAAACTCCTCAAGGTGAGAGTCTTCCATCTAAAATCTGGCCAGGGGACTTTTGCTTAATCCAACTTTGTTATTCAAATAAGTCTGACATCTGACGTCAAAAAGTTACCTGACTAGCATTCTTAGCCATATTTAAGATGTGCGGTTTTTTTTTCTTTTCCCTTTCTACTGTGTAAGACGAGTGGAGTGTGTGCTTTTACCTAGTAATATGAAGGAAGACGTAAGAACAGTAGGTCCTTGGCTTTTTGCCCTACGGTTCTTAACATTGTTCCACTTATCACAATAAAACTCGTTCACCATTGAGCCAGTTTGATTTCTAGGGTTGTTGGTCTTTGGATTGCAAAGCCTCGATTGAGCTGACTGAACAGGTTTTCTCTTGGCATGTTACCTGGCATCAGGTTTCTCCTACAGCTGTGTGTGTGTATATATATATATATATATATATGTATGTTACCTTGGTAAATATACCTCCTTTTATTTGGTAATTCATCAAATTTAAGCATAACAGCGATTACGATAACCCTTGTATGGGGCAGAAGATTGTAGTTGAGTAAGGTGTGGGCATGCTTTACAGCTGCTGTAGGAAGTGAAGCGGCTTGACTATGACTATTAATAGTCATAGTCCGCACGTGCCAGTTTTGGCAGGAATATATCTACGCTCCTGCCAACAGGCGAAGGACTGCAGTGATTTTGTTCTTTGAGAGTATGCCACACACGTGGAGTATGTGCCATCAGATTTTTTAATTTAGCAGAGGTACGAGATTTTTATTTTTTTTAATTCTGCTGTTGCTTTTTGTTTAGCGTTGTCCTATAATAAGCCGGCACTTTATCTGTCTGTATTATCAGGAGTTGTTTAATTTAAGCCTGTTTCCCTCTAGCCCTCAGACATGCTACTATGTTTTTGTACATGTTTAAAGCCAGAAGCTAGAGTGTAGATCGCAGCAGACACCTCTCCTGTGTTCCCCACCTCCTCCTCCTCCTCCTCCCCAGACACGTTCGGTTTCTTAAAGCAAGCTGTCTGTTTAAAATGTACAATTCTGTTTCCTCTTCACCGAACAACCGGGTCCTCTGTGTATTTAAAGGAAACTGTTTTGGTGCTGCCTCTGCTTTCTACTTTGCTTTACTTTCATGATTTTGTTACAACTCTACACCCCCTCAGAGCAATTCATGACAAACTCCAGGGTCCACGAAAATTGGCCAAAGATAAGACCTGTGTAAATGTGATTACTGAACCTACGCACAGCTATTCAAGTTTAATAGACAAGCCTTCCCCTCTTGGCTGCATGTGGTTGAATCCTTTAAATAGCTAACTACTGTATATCATCACTTTTCACAGCGCTGTAGCTCACAGGAATGTAACAGGCTAGTAGTTTCGTTACTTCCTGTCACCAGACTGAAGTAAATAAACGGGGATTTTATTTAGGTCGATTTACCTCTCACGCTTGCCTACTGCTTTGCACCGCTGTGACTGTGTTTCTCATTGTGTGGCTTATGGCTGAGCATATCCCCCTGGTTAATAGTGCAGTCGAAAGCCTGTGACGTCGCTTCCTGTTCGTAAACAAAGGCCTGAGTGACTGGGGTAAACGGAGAACAGTCAGCCTTTGCAAGCAAGGCAACAGGGTAAACGTTCAGTGACTAATTTAGCCGGAATCACTCAGTCTTTACTTAACATTCACGTGCCATATTTAGATCCTCATTTACAAACCTAGCTTTGCAATTTCTCTCTCTCTGTACTGTGTTTGTTTACATAGACTTTTTCTGTGCAAGCCAGTGATGTATCCTGCATGCTGTTATTTTCTGTTTTATCACATGTCTCTTGGAGGCTGTGTATGTACTGTTGTGAAGCTTCAAGGATGCAGATTTGTGACACTATGTGTGGGATTGTGGTAAGTGGTATCTCTGGTTAAAGGGTTTGATGGCCGATTGAAAGATTAGAGATTCAGGCCCCTGCAACACCAGGTTACCAGTGCTGGGCCCTGTGCAAGGCCCTTACCCACAACCGCTCAGATGGAGAAATGAGAAAAATGTAAGTCGCTCTGGATCAGGGCGTGTGCCAAATGCTGTAAATGGAAATGAAGTACACCTTTCACTTATTTTTTTTGTCCTGTTTCCTCAGCTCTCTCAATCTCTGTGTTTCTTCTATTATATATTGGTGCTATTTAAAAAAAAATAAATTAGGCCTGCTTTTTGTATAGCATGGCAGGGTTACCAAGCCAAACATTTTATTTCCCTTTTCTTCCAATGTGATTTTTTTATTCTAAGAAGAAAGAGCGTTCGTTAGCATGTGCACTTTGCGCAAGGAAATATTTAAATGGGGTTTTTGCGTATCCTAGACAGTAGCCATGGCTGTTCTGAATAACAAAGAGATTACTGGAAGAGTAAGTTTGCCACACGCATCTAATTACATGTCAGCAATAACTCAAATACGTAAAGGGTCATTAATCAGGCGAATCACTGTTGATGTAAAATAAGAGCTGCAGCATGGACATGGGTGTATGTGAAATGAAAATGATCAAAAAGTCATAGGTTTTAGACATGAATGCATAAGTTTGAATGGTATATTTAATCAGACACGAGCGTTTTTTAGGCCTCAGGTGCTAAATAAACAATTAGTAGCTTTGTTTTTTTGTATTTCCACCGGCTAAATTAGGCCGTGAGGCAGGGTACACTCTGAACAATCACCAGTTAATTGCAGGACTAAACACTTAGAGACAGACAAACGTTCGCACTCTCATTCACTCCTATAGACAATTTAGTGTAGCCAAGTGCGATCGCATGTGTTTGGAAGCAGGAGGAAACCGGAGTACCTGGTGAAAACCCACACAAGCACTGGGGGTGCAAACTACACACAGAAAACACCCTGGTTGGGAATTGAACCCCTGACCTTGTTTAGAGGCAGGAGTGCTAACCACTCTGCCACCGTTCTAATAAATATATTATTTATTAAAACGATCGCATTAATAGCATCATAAATCAGGAAATGTAGCATTTTACTATATTTATTTTTTGTAGTAATGAGCTGATGTATATAATTATATATAATGTATATATGTGATATATAATTATATGCAATATATATTACATATAATTATGCGGGATACAGCTGGCAAGCTGCAACAAGCTATTATTTGGACAAACTATTATTTTAATACTTTGGTTAATTAGTGATTATTGAAACAATGACCTGATTATTAATGACCTGCAATTATTTTAGCTTATGAAATTAGTTAAATTATAAGACGCCTACTGTAACTGACAAATAAATCGAGGAGCTTGTTTTGACTTAAGTAGTTTTCTTCATAGAGCTGCAGTTATTTCACTGATTAATCAGTAGGCTTTAATAAATTATTCAGCTTTTGCAATTGGCTAAACTATCAATATTCTACATGCTAAATAAAACACTGTTATCTCTTAAACTTAAAGCATTTTTAAAAAATAATTATCAATATTATTACAGCCTTGCCCTTCAGCACCACACTGATTAAAACGGGCAATTTCGCACTCTTACATTAGGTCAGACAAGATCAAACAGCTATTAAACAAATATTTGGCCACAATTTTTTTTTTTAATGTTTTTGTCAATAATGTTGACTAAGTTTCAATCCTACCAGCAATTACTCTGATTGCACCCTTCTCAATTAAAGGGGTTTACGTTATTCTACTTGTTGACACTTGCACAACTTCTGGCTTTTCAGGTCAGGTTTCTGCTTGAGGTGCTGGAACAAATTTTACAAGTTTACAAGTTTCCACCCTGCCAACTGGTTTCTGGCCTGCATTACATTTCACAGACGGTTGATTCATATCTGATCTTTGGTAGTGAAAGCATGTCTTACTGATGAAGATTTATTTTTAGGGATTAACGCCTCTTCCTTATCCAAGGTTCCTATTTAAAGTTTCTCCAAATAAACTCCGACTTCTTTGTTCCTGTTCTGCGTGTGAGATGCCCACCTTGTTCGGCATAATCAGTGACTCGTGTCATGGATGATGTGATCTGGCCCAACAAACATTTAATATACATCACATTAATGAATATTCTACATTGAATTAAAGTAAATGGGTGAAGGAGACACTGCGGATATCTTTATTAGCTCATATTCCATTTTATTAGGAAGGAAACGGTCTGCTATTTTGGTGCACCTTTGGGCGATCTCTTCTGTTTGCGTACTTTGATGTTGCGTCGTCACCTGACACAAAGTATGTAAAGATAATAACTATAATACTATGTTTACTGACTGAGTGCATTGTAATTTCATTACAGCGAGGCACCAACATAGCAATTAGTAGAATTTGCACCAAGCAACAGCTAATAAGGGAAACCTGAAGACAAGATGTGAACAATGTCTGTTATCACCATCAACTGACCTTCATGTCAGTTAAAAATCCTGTTTATTTGGTAGACGTCTTTTGGAAAAGGTAATGCAGTTCAATTCTTCTTGTTGGATCAGCACATGGCTGATGATAAATATATATAATGTCATCGTCTTTACGTGGAGGCCATTATGTGTAATTTGGTGTGTTCCCTGGTGAAGCCGACTGACTGTTTTGGCAGTAAAAGTCTTGATCATATGCCATGCCGTATATATCATAGCACTCCAGTTTCACAGCAAGAAAAGGGCGTGGGTTCAATTCCCAAACAGGGTCTTTCTGTGTGGATGGTTTGCATGTCCTCCCCTCCCCGTGCTTGAGTGGGTTTTACCCGGGTACTCCGGTTTTCTCCTCCCTCCGAACACCTGATTGGGCATAGGTAAATTAACTACTCCAAGTTGTCAATAGGAGTGAATGAGTGTGAATGTTTGTCTGTCTCGAAGTGTTAGTCCTGCGATTAACTGCCGATTGTATAGGGTGTACCCCGCCTCACACCCTAAATTAGCTGGAGTAGACTCCAGCGCCCCCCTTGACCCTAAATAGATTAAGCACTAGACAATGAATGAATGACTAGGCCATATGGAAATAAAAAAATGGCTTAAGGAGAATTTCTATGATCATTTTTGTAATCAAAATCAATTTCTATAACCATTTTTCCATAATCATTTTTATTGATGTCTGCTGGTTTTTCTCTCGTTCTTTTCCAGGCTCTGCTAGAGCTCGACACTCAGCGGCAGATGGAGCGTCTCCTCTCTGAAGCTTGCCTCTATGTGTAGTGTTGTAGAGGGCAGTCTTCGACAGCCGTTTCAATTAGCAATCTATCAGGTTTAAGTAGGAAACATTGTAGGAGTTCTCACTTCTGTGAGGATTTCCTTTCTGTTCAGTGAAGGCAGCATCCGTTCCACTTAAGTGCTCTTCTGGTGAAGAAAGTGGCAAACGGAAGCAATATTTCCCAGCATCCTGTTTGCCTGGAGATGAAGCTGCAGGCAGTTATGGAGAATTTGCACAGGCAACAGCGGGCCAGACTGCTCATGGAGATGGAGCAGCAGCAGCAGCAGACTGGCTCCTTTCAGAGCTCTACCACAGATGAGGAGCTGAAGCGAAGTTCTAACTCGGACACCGAACGCGCTCAGATAGCAGCACTGGCAGCCATGAGGGCCGTGGCGGCCGGACTGCAGAGACGACCGATGGCTGACAGCCCTAGATCTGAGCACAGCACCGCTGGGGAGGAGGATGAAGTTGAAGGAGAACAGGAGGAGGAGGAGGAGGAGGAAGAGGGAGAGGAGCATTACAAAGACATGATGGGATCTGACGAGGAGGAGCAAATGTATGCATGCTCATAATTTCCACGGTTAAATAAATATTGGTTTAGTGTAACATGTTTTTTGTTGCAACTGCATGATTCATCGCAATATATTTATTTTTGTCGTTTGGTAGCCACCATAAAGACAGGTGCCTGCTAAGGCATAAAAAGAGCTTAAATAGCTGTCCACCGTTCGGCATTCAGCATTGACGTTTTCAGAACTTATTTCAGGTTGTAAGCTTTAGCTGGCACGTAACATTCGTCTGTATTACAATTATTTCTAGAAAGCAGAAGTGGGATGAGGATGATTTCGAGGGGGAGATGGAGGAAGACTACGATGATGACATGGCTGGGGAAGGCCTGCAGATGAGCCGTGAAGCCAATACCCCGGGCCGAGGCATCTTGCTGTTGCCGTCTCAGCGGCTCCATCCGCACTCTCAGTTGCTGAAGGCACGTTTGGGACATGAGCCTGAACCACATGCATCAGCTTTCTCAGCACCGTCCTCTCAAGGCCAGCACCACAGTCAGGACCACACCGACTGGACCTATGAAGAGCAGTTCAAACAGGTGTGTGCATGTGCTAGTGCCTATTGCGGTCTTCACAAATGTTTATAAATATGCCTTAAAAAAAAAATAAAAAAGTGATCTACATTGACTTGCCCCTAACAATCTTGCATTTCCACAATGTCCGGCGTCTTTTAATTATGTCACCAGATCTGCACCACTTCCATGCACATTTGACTTCTGCAAACCAATGCAGGACAGCTGAACTTCATGCTGGTGTATTGAGCATCAATAGTGTAATACCTGGTTTATAATCAAAATATTGTCACTTAAAGTCACGCATAGCATTAATTTCGGTATTCAAACTGAAGACGACATAAAAATAAAAAACAAGTACCGTATTTTCCGGTGTATAAGTCGACGTTCTACGCCCAAATTATAATACCAAAATAGGGGGAGGGGTCGTCTTATAATCAAAGTACAAAAAATGACCCGGTGAAAAAAATCGCCAAAAACATGTTAAAAATCTTACCATGTGCTCAGCAATGCTGTATA
>JAOUQX010000003.1:13524170-13543538 GCA_028566295.1 Liobagrus marginatus
TTATCTGCATCATCTACATGCTGCCACAGCCCTTTTTTTTTTCTTTTTTTCATTTTCTTTTCTTTTTTTTTTTTTTTCTTTTTTTTTTTTATAAATGGTAGATTACCAGCAGGAAGTAAGCCACTTGAGTGGATTTTTTTTTTAAAGAAAACCAGTGTACATTTTATAAAGTTTTACAGTTAGACATGAACTTTAATTAATTACTAAAGCATTAAACAGGGAAATTGAATGAGTCATTAGCTGGATTCCTATCTTGACAATCATGTTGCAGATATAGCTTTACAAGCTTTACGGTTATACTGTACCTTCAAGTCACAAGCTAGAGTCACACGACGTACCATGTCTTCAAGCCAACTTAAACACTGTGTGCATAGAAATCTTTGCACTGCAATTATAGCAGCTCTAATGTCTATAAATGGCCCAGAGAGTTTCATTCTGTGTTTGAATGCAGCTGGTAAGAAGCCTCGTGGTTCAGTGCTTTTATTGGAGGAACTGAAAGGGATTTGTGTTGTTAATAAATGTGCCTCAAACCCCATGGCAGTTAGTGTTTTTTTTTCTTCTCTAAAGCCTAGTTACTAGAGATAATCAAAATGGGTTGTGGTCTGATAGGAAGCGTTGAATGTGTTGTTTATGAACTGCACCCGTCTTTTTGGCGGCGGGGGGGGGGGGGGTTTAGGAACTGCCGTTATTCCGTTTGTATTTGTGTATTTGAGCGAATGATTTTTAGTCTTTCAGGGAGTGACATCAAATTGGGAAAAGATTTCATGCATTAGGAGTTGGTGGTTGTAGTGCAATGTGTTTTGTATTTTTTTATTTAAAAACAGAGCTGGCAGTTGCCCTGTCCTGCGCGTACTGCACTTGACGCTTTGGAGATAGAGCACTATATCATACTGCTACCAGAATGCATGGATATTGGTGACTGTTACTAAAGAACTGCACGCTCCTTGTCTGTCAAGATAATATTAGATAATCGCAATGTGGCTGCTTGTGTAGGCATCGTGGAACCAGTAAACATGACTATTTTTTTCAGTATTCTATCAGTTGAAGTTGCATCTAACCGTTGTGTCTGCTCCATGCGTGTGTTTTGGAAAGCAAACGGTTAATGTGCTGCAGTTTATTTTGGGCAGGTGGGTAGAAGCGGTTAGGAATGCGCCAGAGCGAAAGTGATGATCTGTCACTCTGGACACTGCCTTTGCCATTACTCGCCAGCCCATGTCAGTTGGAACCTCGCCCACATTTTTTCTGGCTAGACATGACAATTTAATTTCCCAAGTGAGAAACCGATATCAAACAAGCCACTAAACAGTGGAATCTCTTGCCGTTAGCATTCTGGCAAAAGCACAGCTGGGGAAGCCTATCGGCTTGTACAGTACGCGTCAGTCATTTTTGATACGGCTATATTTAAATCAGACTTTTGTTTCCGATAGCACGGTCAGGCCTGCCCATATAGTTGAGCGAATCCAAAAAAACTGATTTATTAATTGCTATCGAAATCTAGCAGCCCGCAGTCAACAAAACATCAACTCGCATTTGCTGGCGAAGCCTTTCGTGCGCCAACTTTGTGGTTTTTGGTTAAGCAAATCCTTGCATAACTGTCTGTTGATTTATTTCATTTGAAATATTATGAAGCCGCTTTACGACATCGGTTCTTGAAAGACCACATTAAACTCCTCGAAAGCCGAAACCTATTGACTTTATGGACTGAATAAGAAATGATCACCTTTGATACTAAATTCAGACTAGTGCTATCTGATTCCAGATGGCATTTTACCTTTTTAATTTTGACAATTTATTCTATTTAAAAACAGGGCATATAGATTAACTCAGGAATATCACACAACGGTTGGTGCTTTTTGAAACATAATCTACGGCATGATTGTGTGGAGTGCGATTATTATTAATTTTTTAAAAATGTACTGTATATAAAAGTACATCTTGATGTGTGTGTTCTTTCACTCAAACACAGTAGCTTTCCAACTGAATGATTTTTTTTAACGAAGGTAACATGGTCAACATGGCAGTATTTTAATGTAGCATTACAAAACATGTAATAATGTCCAGATAAATTAAAAACACATTACCTGCATTTATGTTAGACCTTTTTAACCCAGTAAAAAACCTGGAGATAAATTAACAGCCTGTTTTTCATAAAAATGGAACAGATACAGTATATGGCTCTGTTCCAACTTGGTTGCACCAGTGTTGGTATATTAACGATATAGCGAGCTGAAGCAAAGGAGTGCAAGTAAGAACGATGTACCTTTTGCCTTTGCTCTTTGTCACCACCCTTTTTTAGAAAGTGTGTCATGATCTCTGTTATTTCTGGGACCTCGGGAGCATTTAGGATACAGTCTTGTCTTTAAAAACAACAGTCGACTCGCCTGTGTGTGAGGATTCTCTAACCAACACCGCCAATACCTACCACACATACTATTGTGTGTTGACTTATGACGTAGTGTTTTCTGTTTTTTTTGCATTGCCTGTGATTTACATATTTTACATGTAACTTTAATTTGCATGCGGTCATGGCTTTTAAAGGCAAAATACAGACATACTGTATTATTGAGGACTCAAAATCTGCGAGTGACTAATCTTTTCAGACTGGCTAACTATGACCATCACGACAGCTTGTTTGATCATCTCCTGCCAGTCACGGGTGAACACGCGTACCTTACATAACACTGATATGCCCGGTCTGTTACACCAATCTTTTGCACTAAACTTTTAGTATTAACATTACAATCGCAAGCTGTTGCATATATTAATTCATCATTGTCTAGCGCGTATCCGGTTCAGGGTTGCGGAGGTGCTGGAGTCAATCCCAGCAAATTTAGGACGTGAGGCGGGGTACAGTCTGTACAATTTGCAATTAATTGCAGGCTTAGACTTGGAGACAGACAACCATTCACTCCTATGGACAATTTAGAGTAGCCAATTCACTTATGTCCAATCAAACTCCAAACAGAAAGACCCTGAGCGTGAATCAAACCCATGACGTTTTTGCTGCTTCTTGCTGCTAACCACTCTGCCATGGTCTGCCATCGTGCCTCTGTTACCCTGTTGCATATCTTGATGTGTATATATTTAGTTTCTTTTTCAGAGCGCATGTCCTCTAGTCTGGTTTTTTTGGTCATGTTCTTGTATTACGCAAAAGAGAATGCAGAAATGGCCTTTGATGTTTCATCTGTATTGTAAATATCCCCAGTAGGACAAATGGAGCCCAGATGGACAGTAAAGTAGACATGTCTTTAAAAATTCATCAGCTCCCTTCACGGTGAGCTCCCGTTTAAAGGCTTTCATATTAAAGATTGATGCTCGAGGTGGATAGGAGCAGTCAGTGCTGCCTGAAACCATTGCACTAAATTAGAGGTTACAGTGTGCGGCGTGTGTGCTAGATCTTTTTCTTAAAATACAATTGAAAGTGGTGATTGAGCTGGTGTTTACTTGTGTAATATTTGACTAGTGTATATTTTAGGTCTTTGTAGATTTATTATTATTATTATTATTATTATTATTAGGGGTCAAGGCCTGCAAGGGCAGGACCCCTATTGTATTCGTACGATATATTATGTAATATATTTTATTTTTCAAGAATGCAGTTCTATGGCAGGCCCCATTTGTTCTCAGTAAAAAGTTGTGAAAATTGTTGACCGACTTTGAAGTTTCTAGAACCTACGAGTCAAAAGCTATTTAATATAAAAGATTTTAAATGTTGAATTAAAACGGCCACGTCACATTGCGGTCATAGCAACAACTAAACAAAGTAAACACCACCTTGGCTCTCTCATGCTGAGCAGCAAAGGAATTCACATACACTTCATTAATTCTGAAAAGTAAACCAAGCAAATCTCTAATTAGTGCTCGTTAAATGTTAACATGTGGACTGTGCGACAAGGATAATACACGCGTTTTCTTGTTTAAAAACATTCCGAGCTGCCGAGTAGAGCTCCACCCCCACAAACTACATCTCCTGTTAGAGATGCAGCATACAGCTTGTTACAGAGATATGCCGGGTAGGAATTCTAATTAACGCTGTGTATAAATGTCACTTTAATATTAATTATTTTGTATTAATTTGATTTTAATTAACGGAGATTCATCTACAACGCGGAATAAACACGCTCTCCTATTTTACGTGTGGTGTGTGAATTAGATATATGATCTATATAATATATATATAAATAACTCGTATACAATAAATCTGCGCTTGTTTTAGTTTAATTACTACACATAGTAAAGATAGTATTAATATTATTTCAAGTTGAATTGTAGTGCGGTTGATGATCGCTGATTCAAAAACATTTGGAAATATAGTAAAGGCATACGTCACTATTAAGGTCCACTATGCCGTTGCAGTGTCACCACAGCAACTTGACACACACACTGAAGCACGCTGTATCACGGAATGAATTCTAACATAACAGGAAGTAAATCAGCTTTTAATTTAGCTGCTCTGTGCTTGTGCACAATGTAATAATTTGTAATTAATTATAAACCTTTTGTTTTGTATATTTTGGCTTAATATCATAAATGTGGTCTCTTTAGATTTCTTGATTATATGGTGAATATGAATCGACATGAGCCAAAGAATCAGAAGCGAGAGATATCAGTTTCTAGGTGTGTTTTATGTAAATCTTTTATTACTACATAGACTACAAATTGGGCTTGACCCCGTTAATTGCTGCTTGCAGCAATATTTATTATTATTTTTAAAGCACATCTAGTGCCTGTCCCGTTCGATCGCATCCTGTGTTTGACACAAACCTTCCTTTACATTTCTTGTGTCTTCATGTAGCTGCTAAATCACAGCCTGATGCTCTTTCTCTGGTTTCTTATTGAGTACCTTTCTCACACAGAAAACTCACAGAAAACAGTGGATTCATACAGCAGAGCTGGACAGATGACTCAATAAAATAAATGGAGCTAATGGGTTAATCAAACATTATCGGATAAAATTATAAAACCGTGTGTAAAGGGCGTAAGTCAGCTAAACCTCAAGCCTCTGATGGAAACAAAACGTTCCATGTGAAATTGTGCTGTATACATTTGTAATAATTTCTGTGTTTTAATGGTTTGTATAATTATTTTCCATCGTAGTTTGACTTTATTTTTATCGCTAAATCTATTCATGGTCCATTTAAGAATGCTGCTTTTATCTGCATCGAAATGGGTTTGAATTAATAGCTCAGAAAGCAACCCGGGGGGAAAAGTCCATTTAACGTCTCCAAAAGTTGAACTCTGGCCAAAGTATGCGCGCTGTTCATTGGCAGCAAATCCATGTAAAGAATTCTGCAGGCAACAGCCAGGCTGATGTCCGATTCACATAACCTGCGGCTTTGAAAAAGAGCCAGTCGATCAGTGTAAAGCAGCAGCAGAAGGAGGTGGGGAGTTCTGCTGAAACGTAAACAAAGCACTTGCAAAGGCTTAAGCACAGCAGTTTTCCAAGCCTATTCCCCTTCTCTCTCGCTCTCTCGCTCTCTGTCTTTCGTATACCACAATTGTTTCTCTAGTTTCAACTAGTTCAAGTGTTTGCCTTAAAGTTCTACTGCTTGACATCCTTCGCTTTAACATCTCTGATGTTGATGTGTTATCACTGAATTTCTTTATATTTTTGGGTAGTTACATTTCATTTTTTCATTTTCAGATCGTATTTATCACATACACGTACATGCAGTGAAATGTTTTCATTCCGCACCCTTACATCTAGATTAGCTTCGGCGAACCTTTTTATTCCTTTTGCTCATTAGGCGTTCAACTAGTATGCTTTTAGTTTAAGTATTAGTCCCTTGAAAATGCTGTACAAAGTGCAACTCTCAAGTTCAAACCCTGAGTCTGACACACCTCCAGCAGGTACATTTTTCTGAAAACTCTGGAATTTCGTATTCTTTTGGAACGGTTGCTAGCGCTGTTTATTATCCAACCGTTTTTGTGGTTACCATGGCGCTGGAGTCGATCCCAGCTAACTTAGGGTGTGAGATGGGGTACACCCTGGACAATCTGCAATTAATTGCAACAGGCAAACATTCACACTCCCTTTGGTCTGCTAAGATAAGTGCAGCCAATTCGCCCAATGCCAATCGCATGTCTTCGGAGGTGGGAGGAAACCGCAGTACCCAGGCAAAACCTGGGTAAGCACCGGGGGAACATGCAAACTCCACACAGAAACACTCTGCGTGGGAGTCGAACCCATGGCCACCGTGGTGTGAGGCAGGAGTTCTAACCACTTTGCCTAAAAGCTAGCAATGTTAAGGAGTTAGTTGAAGTGCAGTTTTTGCATCCACTATTTAGAGAACCTGTTGTAGTACGAGTAGGGGGAGCTCAGAAAGGAAGCGGTTATATAAACCATTGGAAAAGCTTAGCCAAGGTTTTTAAGAGCACAATTTAAGTATTTCTGCTCTATACCTGTGTGAGTTAACTTGTGAATTCAAACAGCTGAATCTAAAAAGACAAAAAAAAACACGTTTACAACCCCAAATGCAATTGCAGGAGTTTGTTTCGATGATTAATTGGGGGCTGACCAGGGTTAAACATTTCTCCATCCTCGTATTGATTGCAGGCCTTAGAAGCAAGGAGGTTGTCATTAGATGCAAATCCGAGGTTTTATGACATTTGGAAAGGGGTTGAAAGGCCAAGCCACAAGAGCCGTTGTAAAGCATTGATTATTAATATGCGAGTATCTTCTAGCGTTCTTATTGCTCACTGTAACGCACGTAAGATGTTAAAACAGGAACTGAAATCACAAGTTTTGCTTAGTGCATGTCTAATTCTCAGTCTAGATAATTGCATGCTGGTACTTACGAGACCTCTCTGATGAAATTTGTAGTCTTTTTTTTCTGGTGGAAGAAAAACAGAACATTAACTTCTTGTTTTTGGTCTCAAAATCTAAGGAAACTGTCGAACGTCTAGTTATCTGTAGGAAATGTAGCTTTTCCAGACTGAACGAATGAAATCATTTCAAATGGGTAAAGGGGTTGCGCTAATGTTGTAATTTGTTCATGCCTTTTGTGCCTTATCTGCTTATTGGAATTTCATTGGGGTTAATACAGAATAAAGGGGCTCCGGTCTCTGTCTGACCTCCATTTATTTACTTCTTTATTTATTCCACTATCTGTGCTGTGTGTTGCTCTCTTGGGAGCAGACCCAAAACTGCTACCCCTGTTTATTTCCTACCCCGTAAGGAACGACACTTTTTTTTTTTTTTTTAAAGTTTGCCAAATTCAAGTCATTTGAATTATTAAATGGTTCAGATCTTCAAGTTTCGGGTTTCGCTCTGATACAGCTATGCACAAAGTCGCATTCGCTCTATGCAGGTGTTTGTTACAGCCTTGTCTGTGCTATTGTTTTTACACAATGGCTGTCCTTTTCATCAGCGACGTTCACAGGGCCTGCCAGTCATTTTGCAATGGAGTTGTAATGTTGTTTTATTATGATTGCTTGGCTTGTTTAGCAAATCTGCTCGGTAAAACTGAAACTGGCTCACCGGCTGATTTCTGCCCTTCCCCCTATGTTGCGTATGGCAGGTGTGAAATGCCGTTATAGGGTTTTGACACCGGTGTCTTGTCTGTCATAAAAGCATGGGTTGGAGGGGGCCTCTGTGACCATGGTGATTGGGTGTGTTAGCTGAATGGCTTTGATTAAAAAAACACAGTCATGGATTTGTCATTTCTACAGTAAAATACTGTATTCATAATACTATAATAAATTTAAAGCGAATAAATGTAACTTAATCTGTAGAGAGAGGGGTGGATAAAGCGGTATGTGTTTAGGTCGGTATTGATCGCTATAGAAAGCAAGACATATTATTTTGTTAGGAGTGTATAATGGCTGAACCGCTAGTATTTATTCACAAGTTAGCGTTGATTTTTGAAGAGTAATTGATTTACCAGGCAACTTAAAAACTTTAAGTTGGTTCCTGTCAGTCACTAGAGTCAATCAAGGGACGGAGTGAGAGTGAAAGGTAGACACTAAAGAAAAAAGTTTTATTATACTCAAAAGAAAACAGATTCAGGAAGCTACTAAATGTAGCTGTGATTAATTTGATTGAACGCTCGTGATTGATAACTTCTCACCCTGGGAATTTTTAAACATTGTGCCAGAGATATATTGTTTTTGTGTACTTTTGTATTTGTTCTGTGGCATCTCCAATGCAGAAGTGAGCAAACACCATTTATGAGAACACGCGTACTTAAAATCGCAGTAGACAATGGCAAACTCCATATGACAAATTTCAGGAGGGAAAATGTTAGTAAAGCTAATGCCATGGGGGTTAGAACGTTCTGCCTTCATTGAAACTTCCAACTAACACAGACTTTCTCTTTTCCCATAACTTCAAATATAACATGGTGTTACATGGAATGTTTTTTTAAGAGCAGAAAAGTATTACATTAGATACTACAGCAATATTAAAATATCACAGCAATGCTTAATGCTGTACAGTATTACCGTATACTGCAATTCTTTTGTTAATTTTCTCGAATTCTAAATGTGTTTTGCCTGATCGGGCTGGTTTTGTGAAGCTAAGCAATCATTTGCAGCTGTATGAAATGTATTGGTTCGCTAATATCCACTGAAATTGGGTGAATGCAGGTGTTGTACCTGCATATAGCACCTACTTACATTAACGTTATCGTAGCTAGTAGCTAGCCCTTGTCAATATGGAGGCACTTTTCTCTAAATTGCATAAAATGCAGTGTTTCGTGGTGTTTATTCTGTTTTTTTTTTTGGGTGTTTTTTTCACACTCCATACACACTTTGCATTTTAAGAATTACTACAAAATAAAATCTGAAAGTCGTTTGCTCTATTAGACGGACCAGTTTGCTTGGTAAATTTTTGCGTCATGCTGCTGGGCCAATTATTAAGAGTCCATTTGTAAAGATTTCTCCTTTGTCTTTGGTCAGATAGATGTGTTGCCACTGTAACGTTAGGATGTTGGTCTAATATCCTGTCATAAAGCTTTCACTCTGTAAAGCTAAGCATGCAGAACAATAAAGGGTTTCGTTTTGCAGCTGTCCGTAAATGGCCGTTCGCTGGTGTCATGTTGTGGATGGTTTAGTGTAGCACGACTTTCAGACTGAAGGAAGAAGGAGGTCTGGACTCAATTGCATCTTTTAATATCCATGAGAGCCATGACTGACATGTTAAGCAACCAGTTGCATTTGTTCAGCTTCATGTTTAGGGGCGAGAAAGTTGTGCAGTTAATGAGTCTGTAACCCCTAATTTGACATCATTTGGAAAAGCTGCCATTTAGCTGATCCTACTAAGCACATGGTCGCAGTTGTAAACATGATGGCTTCCATCTTCCATAAGGGATGTAAGAATGCTTTTGTTTCCAGGCGGATCATGAAAAAGAATCCTGTAAAATCTAAACTAATCAGATGACTACTTTTTTCAAATTTCTGAAAAGTTTCCAATTTTCTGTGCAATATGCATCAGATTTTCAGCAAACGGGTTTGCACGCGTGCCATCAGAGGCTACCTACGGAACACTGTACAGAATAGTACATTTTTATAGTTTTTTGCTCTACATTACGTGATATACTCTATTGTGTATTGATTTGATAGCTGCTGTGTGTTTCTCAACAACAGGAAGGAGGATCAGCTGAAAGATCTTCCCAGTTTCCTGAACGATGGAGTTGTTGAGGGGTTTAAAAAACATTTTTTGATGACGATAAGGATCCACTGATGCGCTTCGGCAAGAAGGAGGCACTGATTGAATTCTGACAAGAGAGAAAGAGAAACAGATACAGAGTGGGAGAGACTTAAGAGAGCTATTTAAGAAATGTATGGCATGGTGCATCTCAAAAGTGCATGCATCCTGTAATTAAGCCTATGCTGCATTAACAGCGCTTCCCCCAACCCTGTCATTCCCCAACCCCCGCTCAGTCATCCGACTCCTCCCATCCTTCCCTGCTCCCTTTCTCCAGTTCCTGATAGCCCTCTGGGGCTACTTCACCCCAGCGTCCGGCCCTTGAAGTCTTTCTCTCCTTGTTTTGTTCCCGAAAGATATAATAATAATTAACCTTTCCAATTACTCCATGGATAGAAATATAGAGGCTGGGTGACTATGAGCACAGCCTAATGGGCACAGCGTGAGCCAATGACACTGCCTTCCCTTCTTCTCTGGCCTGCCAGCTTTGATATGCTATTATCATAGCAAAGCCTTTAGATGCTTCAGTTCAGCTACTGCACCTGTGAAAATGAAAACGCACACTCGCTGCAGTAATACCAGATTTTCAGCATAGCTGACTTTAATGTTGTTTTATGATCGGGTTAGGTATGTAGTGTATATTTTTTTTAAATCAACTACCTTTGTGGATCATTGCTAGTTTTGTAGACAGCAAAAATGTTCTGTTCTGAAATGTTCTGAACAAACATTGATTATCTCTGTCTTCTAACAGCATGAAAAAAATTATTTTACTGTTGATGAAATACCAGCTTTACGATAAAATGAATGAAATGTTTTTTCTTTCAACCTGGCCTTTAATATTGACAGCATTTCAATAACCGTTTTTCAAAGTCCACATAGTATAAAGTCTGTTTACTGCACAGCCATTTTAAAAACTCCCCTCAGGCAGTTATTTCCAGTCTGGTTCTTATCTGTTTAACTTGAAAGGGCCAATATATCAAGCACAGATTGACAGAATAGCATTCTAAAATCTGATACAAATGGCATTTCTTTGGCAACTGTGATCTCCGCCTCTTTGGCACACGCACACATAAAAAAAATCAGGTTGCTCAGGATTTCTGCATACTACTTGATCAAAGCAAAGCAGCCGTTGTCTTTATTTGTATACGTGTATGAATCTGATAGGTCGTAAAATTTTATCTAGTATCTTAAACAGCAAGACATCTGCCTCTTTTTTTGCCAGCATAGTGGGTACATCCTGGGTACAGCCAACATGTTAAGGGTTACTCTCGATGGCTCAATCCAAGCATGACTGGAGTGTTGAATTCAACTGTTATGAGGTGGCACATCATAATGACAATGCAGTTGTGTTTACTCAGGAAACTGAACCCCGCATTTTGTTTTTTGTTTTTTTTGACTCACCCATGTTTAAGATCATGCAGCCTAACAACGCATTAAGTACCTACACATATACTGAAGGCGTTCTACTACTTAAACTGTAAATAACATTTCAAAACCGCAACCCACGTATGCATGGAAAAACTACACCCATCTTAGACTTGTAACCAGAGCTTACCTACAGTAACCCCAGAGTAACTTGCAATTACGGCTGTCGTTCGTGTACATTTTTGTGTAGTGAATAATTTGTACAATACTTAGTGATAATTAACAGTAACCATGTAAAAAATGCAACGTCGGAAAATAACGGCCATAAACTCACCTTTGTTCCCTTTGTGACGTTCCAGTAAAGCAAGGAGCAACTTAATCATATGTACTTTTATATTTATAAAACGTATTGACTTTTTAAATATGTTGGCTTTAACAATGCGCTAATTTAAAAGTAATATGGTTTATGATTAGGTTTATTTCTGTTCATATATGTGGAATTTTATGAATTTATTGCTTTCAATGATATCAGTTTGCACAATTATTTAATAATATTTTTCATTATTATGGTCATTCATTCTTTTTCCTTCATTCATTAAAAAAAATCTTCATGAAGTGTAAAGTTGCCACCTCAACTTCTCATTATTGTTTGTTTTATTTGTTTTTTTCCCCACACAGCTTTATGAACTGAACAATGACCCCAAGAGGAAAGAGTTTCTGGATGATTTGTTCAGCTTCATGCAGAAGAGAGGTACATAATCTCCCTTTAGTAGATGCTGATGTGAATTGATGATGGTATTGCATTTCATTTTAATATATGACTTTATTTCCAAAACCAAATTTGGCTTATAAAAGGCAGCATGGCAGCAGTCTGTGGTCAGAAGTAATGCTGTGTAAACAGTCGTGGGTCATAAACACTCATTTGTTAATTTTACTATGCTACTAAGTTAAGTGCAAGCAGAAACTGAGTGGTAGCTCCGTGGTTAAGGTGTTGAACTGCTAAGCGGAAGATTGTGGGTTTAATTCCCAGCACCACTGAGACGCCACCGCTGGGTCTCTGAGCAAGGCCCTTAACCCTCAACCGCTCAGTTGGATACACACGCAAAATGGAAGTCATTCTGCAGAACGGCGTCTACCAAATGCTGTAAATGTAAACGGACATCTCCTTTACTCTGTCTTCCTTGTTGAAGACGGCAAAATTTTGAAATTACTATCACCTTTCTCTTCCGCTATTGAATAAGCTTTTAACTAGTATTTACCTGAGCAGCATTTCTTAAGCGATTACTTTATAGCTGTTGACCTTTTGTACCGCTTATAATAAGCTTGAACCTTATAGCATCTCGAATGCTTGAGTTAATTTATGGCCTTTGAACTTTTTAAATAACTGCAATACATGTATGAAAATAGACACATGCTGTTTACTTTGGAGTAATCGGAACATCATCTGACCTTTCTATTGAATAGGCTCGAACATAAAGAAATGTCTACATATGTTTGTCCCTCATATGAGTAGCATGGAAATTCCTGTAGTCATGCAAGATAATTATTTATTTAAAAATATATCCATATATAATTAAAAGCTTTATTGTCTACATTGTAGCACACAATATAAAAGAAACATGCAGTGATCAGCCACAGCCATTGATGAGTGAAGTGAAACACATTGTTCTTGTTACAATGGTACCCATAAAGGATGTGGGATATGTTAAGCAGTGGTTAAACGGTCATCGCTTGAAGTTGTGTTAGAGGCTGGAGAAATGGTCAAATGTAAGGATCTCACTAACTTAGACAAGGGCCAGTTTGTGATGGCTGCCATGCATCCCTGTATACAGTGGTTGGTACCTACCAGTGGTCCGAGGAAAGACCGCCAGTAAAATAATGACTTGGTAATGGCCACCTCTTGGATGCATGTGGGGGGGAAATGGCTAGCCTGTCTGGACTGAGCAAACAAAAGAGCACAACTGCAAAAACAAAGTGAATGCCAGCTTTGATAGGAAAGTGTCCAAACACAACAGCATGCTGCGTATGCTGGTAGATGCATGAAGCTCAGTGGTTAAGGTGTTGGACTGTTGATCCGATTACCGGAGTTCGATGCCAAGCACCACCACTCTGAGCAAGGCACTTAACCCTCAACTACTCGTAAGTCTGGAGAAGAGCATCTGCCAAATACTGTAGAGGAAATGTTCAGCTGAGAATCTTTGGGTCCACGTGGAATTAGAACTTGGTAACTTGTTTTACTCTAATACGGATCACCTAGCTAAACGTTGTTTAGACCAAGTACACTTTGCCACTATCAAGATCTGCTGCTTACGTCCTAAATTCAAATGTTCAAATTCAAGTCTTTTTTCGAAGAATTTGAAGGCTTGGGTCGGAGCGCAGGGTCAGCCAGAACGTGCAGCGCCTCTGAGGTTAAGGGCACAAGGACCCAATTATGGTAGCTTGCCTTGTCAAGGCTCGAACCCCCAACCCTCTGATCACTGACACAGAGCCACCTCCATCCTAGTGTCGGATATCAGGATCAGTCCAACTAATACTGAACAACCCACACAATACTGTACTACGCAGGCTGATCTGTGTAAATGGAGCCATTTGATTTAATACTGCCCTCTAGGGCAAAGCAGGCAAATGACCCCTCATCTTCCCCTCATAATTTTCACCCTATAGTGTAAAGCTGTCCAGACATAAATGTTGGTAGGGTTCAGGTAGTCATAACAGAATCCAAACGTAGAAATGTAGCTTGTAAAACCATGCATTTTGTGTTTCTTTGCAGGAACTCCAGTGAACAGGATCCCCATCATGGCCAAGCAGGTGTTAGATCTGTTTATGCTCTACCAGCTGGTGACTGAGAAGGGGGGTCTGGTGGAGGTCATCAATAAAAAGCTATGGAGGGAGATCACCAAAGGTCTGAACCTGCCCACCTCAATCACCAGCGCTGCCTTCACTCTTAGAACACAGTAAGTTTTTTAATTCTCTGCGGAAAGAAACATTTTTACATCAGAAACAATCATATATGTAAATACAAAAGTAATAAATACAACTGGATGAAATGTTTTTCATTAAAGTTTGTGTTTTAAGTGGAATTTGTTTTTTTGCATAACAGCTTCAAAAAGTGCAGCTTTGTTATTCTTATACCCCAGTTGTTTGCCAATTCTATCAGTTTATCACATTGCTCTCCCCGTCTCTTTTCAAGATACATGAAGTACCTTTACCCATATGAATGTGAAAAGCGGGGTCTCAGCAACCCCAATGAGCTCCAGGCTGCTATAGACAGTAACCGGCGAGAGGGACGGCGCCAGGCTTTCGGTGGTTCCCTTTTTACCTATTCTCCAAATGGGGCCCCCACCATGCTCTCCTCCCCCAAAATCTCTGTGCCTACCATTGGTATGGCTGTGGGCACCAGTGATACCTCACTTTCCTCTGTTCAAAAGGCCAAGAAGGGTAAGATCTCTCTCTCATACACTACTTGGGTATGCCTTTGATTTGCGTGAACGGTACTTCAACTGTTTAATTAAAAAAGTAGCATTGCATTCCATACATGTTCTTTCTCTCCCTCCCTTCCTTCCCTCCTTAGTGTTTAAATGGCCTTGAGACAACATGTACATGTTGCATAAAGACACAATTATGAATTACATATCAATATAAACTGTGGTCTATAAATTTGAATTATTATTAAGGATTTCTGACTCTGTACATGCACACTCACACACAGTCAATAGTTTAAGCCATTAGCAAAACAACGGATTTAAATATTTTATTTAAATGTTTGTCTGACCCTGCTTGCTTTTTTCTGCTTTACATAGATGATGGTGTAAGTCAGTCTCTGACTGCACAGACCAGCAGACTGCCTGGCACTCTGGCCGCTCAGTCAGTAGCAGCAGCTCAAGCTGTGGCAGTGCAGGCTGCCATGGCCGCTCAGGTTGCTGCCCTTGAGCAGCTGAGAGAGAAGCTGGAATCCGGCGAGCCACCCGAGAAGAAGATGGCGCTGCCTGCAGAGGACCAGCAGCGACTCTTGCAGAGGGCACTGCAGCAGAACCTGTTAGCGATGAGCACACAGATGCCCATGAACATCCGCATCAACAGTCAAGGTAATAAGGCTTAAAGCGTATCCCAAACTGTCACAAGCATTCTTTTCCTAGTGAATGTTTAAAATAAAAAAATAAGTGACGAGTCAACCTCATATGAGCAAGGTATGTGAGATTCTGATTAATTCTACATTAAATTCAGAAAAGGCGGTTAATAGCCTGTTTTCTTGTATTATGAAGTCTTATTAACCAACTGCAAAGTCTTTAACAGACTAATAGTTGCAATCCTTGAATGATCGGCTCTTAATCAAAGTCAAAGTTAAAAGTTAGTCAACTTTAACTTTAAACTTTAAGTTAAGTTTATTGGTCACATGCACATCATACAGTACAACATACAGTGAAATTCTTTGATTCCGCATATCCCAACATACAAATTTGAACACTGGGATCTGATCTAATCTGATCACTCATGATGAGTTATTGCATTTTTATATACAGTTTCCTCTATAAATTGCTGTAAGGAAAAATTTTGTATGTATATTAAAAAAAAAACTCGAAACCATTTCAGTCAAATAAGGCAGTTCAAATGGCTGAATAGTTCGTACTGCAAGAGTTACAGATGCCCTTAAGAGCATTATTGTGTCACTTTTTCTTGTCATCTCACTTTTATTGCGCTGGAGAGATGAGCCAAATTGACACTGGAAATTGATCAGCATACAATCAAGAATATTCAACAAATCAGGGTAGTGTGTACCATTTTAGTTCTGTATGGTTTACCCAAACATTTACACAGAGATTAACTGGTGTGAGTCTCGGTGTGTAGATGAATGAAGTGGATATATGCACTGGATGTTAAGCACCAAAAATAAAAATATTCAAATATGGGGGGTTTTTTTTGTCCATTTTATCCCATGTAAAGGGGAAAATGTAAAATAAAATCTGAAAACATCCGTTTCTAGACAACGTGCTATACTTTCCCACAAATTGACAACATTTTTGGGGAAACCTTACCAAACTTATTTCCAGAAATTATTTGTTGTGGTAAAAGGCTATTGATGTAACCTCCATTTTTGATTTACTTCTTACTATCTGCCGTCTTGTAGTGAAACCACTCGTTCATTTACTTTCATTTACTACTTTTATCACTGAATAGTATTGACATGAGTCATTTTAGTCCGTAACACAAGTCTGTTTCTAGTCTTTATCTATGTAAATCTGCAGGTGCTTTCATAGTAACTGGCCTCAAATTTCCCCCAACTGTACCAAGTCAGTGTGATCAAAGAAACCGATTAGGGGGAAAAACTGTAGTAGTATTCTTACACAGCTACTATGTGAAATAAGTGTGTAAGAGTGTGACAGAAAAAAATGAAGTCAAGGTGTTGACCCATTTTTCACCCGAAGGAATACGTCTCCTTTCTGCTCTGTGGGGGTGGGGAAATCCCCTCTGTAAAAGCAATAGTAATAACATCATGATGTAACCTAACTTCAAGTGATTTATTCACGTGGTTTCATGTGAGAAAATTCATAGTAAACGTGAGCTCATATTGGTATTCTGTGGATCTCCCATGGTTTGTCTGGGCTCTTCACATTTCGCCCACCTTTTCTTTTTGGGTCCTCTGAACATTTTTTTCCTCACATGATCTTGGAGTTTTCTCTTGCTTCACCTTTCACTTTCTCATGATCGATCTTGTGGCTTTATATATTTTTACAAAGCTGCTTTTTAACAATGGCTATTGTTAAAAGTGCTATAGAACGAAGAGCTTTTAGTTTTGACTGTATGAAGGGACTGGAGGCCCATCCAGGTTATATTTCCGACTCCTTGGTGGTAACTGAAAGGGTTAAGGCTCTGGGCTGCAGTTTGGAGGATGACTGTTCAAGCTGCCACTGTTGGGCCCTTGATCAAGTCCCATAACCTTCTCCACTCCAAGCGCTCTGTATGATTGCTGCCCCTGCGCTCTGACGCCAGCATCCTGAGCTGGGGTATGCAAAGAAAATAATTTCACTGTGTTGTAATGTACAGGCACGTCGCAATAAATTACAATGTCAAAGTTCATTTATATCAGTAATTCAGCTCAAATTGTGCAACTCTTCTATTAAATAAATTCAATGCACACGGATAGATTTAGTCTTTGGTTCTTTTAATTGTGATTTATTTTGGCCTCATTTAACAAAACCCTCTATATAAACTTATGAAGTATTCTAATTAACTGAGAGTGAATGGCTTTTTTAATTGTGATGACTTTGACCACATTTAACAAAAACCCACACAAAGACTTCAAGTACTTCTATCTGTGTGAATTACCTTTATTTAATACATGAGTTCTACAATTTGAGTTAAATTACTTAAATAAATGAACTTTTCCATGACATCCTAATTTATTGAGATGCACCTGTATATGATAATTACTTGCTTACGATCCACCGTAACCTTGACCATGTTAAAGCTGTTGGTGAAGAAAGTTATATTTAATGGAATGAGTAAACTGCATTGCATTTATCAAGGTTAGATTGATTTGGTCAGAATTTTAACGGACCTCAAATATTCGTTACAAATTGTTGATTTGGTTTGTTTTCTTTTCAGAAAGCAGACAGGATTCTGCACGCAACCTCACTGCAAATGGCCTGAACAGTATCAGTATGTCTGTGGAGCTCAATGGAGTCGTATACACTGGTAAGTGGCAGATGAAACCTAAGCTGTAGGTTAAAATTCAGTGGTCCGACCTGTTTTATAATCGTTTAGTAATTAAACAAAACATTTACTTTGCCATCCGCGTGCGCTGGTTCTCACAAAGCATCAAAAAAAAAACATTTTTGCACTCAAAGAGACCCATGAATGTATACAAGAGCCGCATTCATTATTTGAAGTCAATACATGAATTAAAACTTTTTATTATCAGTGCATTCAATGTTCCTGTGCTTGTTTGGTTGCAGGTGTGCTTTTTGCACAATCGACTGGTCTAAACTCCTCAGGAACAGCTAACAAAACAGCTGGAGAGCACAGTAATTCTCAGCAGCTTCCCCGAACACCTACCTCATCCAGCTCCACCAACCCGTCACCCTAAAACCTCGAAAAGCTCCGTCTCAAAGCTAGCTAAAGCCAAAAAAAAAACAAAAAAAAACCTAATTTTCTAAAGCCTATGCCAAAAAAACAACAAACTAGCAGGTAAAACAAGTTTCCAGACCACTTGATGTATACTATCTCAGGTTCCATCTTTTTCTTATTCTTTTGTTCAGTAGCCAAAATGAACTAAAAGATTACAGCAACAAAAGAGTTTCAAAGGGTTTTAAAACAGACCTAGAATATACAATAGACACGTGTGCAAAACCTGTGAATAAGTTATTTCTTTAATGGATACAGAGTTAGTAAAGTAGTAGAATCTAGAATTGTTAGCACACTGTGTTTACACACTTTCAGACTGACAATAAGACTTTCTGGAAAACAGGAAAAATGGTATGAATGCAATTTTTTTCATGAGTGTTATTTAAAAACAAACAAAAAAAAGCAAATAAGGTTCTCAACTATACAAGTATAGTCCATGTATATCTAGAGTGCCTTGCTGAACATCTCTAAAACGTCGATCGTGACTTTTTTTTTTTGTTTTTTTTTTCCCCTGCATTTTTAGTTAATTTTTTGGTAATCTTTGGTGGCGTGAAAAAGCAAGAGTTTCACTGAAACACCAGCCACGATGATGATCGTGTGTAACTTCCTCTCTGATCTCACATGCCAAGTGCCTGACCACTTGGCATTTGGAAACAATGGTTAAAACCATTTTACCGTTCTCGAGATGCAAAATGCCAATTAATTAAGTTGTAAAATAAAAGTCTTATAAATTTGATTCAATACTTAGCGGGGCAGGCATGAATAATGCATTCTAAACCTTATGGAGGATATATTTTTGTCAGCATAAACAAGCCTGTAAATAAACCACATGTATATAAACCGGTATATTAAACACCTTCCAATAACTGTTGTTGCCACGTTCTTTAAGTGGCCTTGACAAGCTCTAAAAAAAAGTTCACTTGTTAAATATAGGACATGCAAACGAATGTAACGGATCCCATTTGCTGTTAATCATGTTGAAAACACATCTCTTGTATCCTACAGAAATTAGTTAAATGAACTAAATTAGAAGGAAGTTGACTTATTCCTCTGTAATTAAAAAAACAATATTTAAAACAAAGCCACAAACTCTTTGAATATCATTTTCTACAAAATATTCTCTTACATCATATGTTCATAAAGTTATTACCGAGCTAATTCTCTTAATATATATATATGCACAGTACATACCTGCACATTATATGTGTGTATATATATCCACATACACATTATAT
>JAOUQX010000003.1:13543712-13553871 GCA_028566295.1 Liobagrus marginatus
ATTAATGCTAAGCACACACTCTTTGGCTGCCTTTTTTGTGGGCTGAGAACTGTCACTGTTACCATGTACTCATACAGTCGACCGATTCACTGTCCGTGCGTGGGCTGGAGGTGGCCTATGTTATTTTGTAGCCTTCTAAGTTTTGAAATAAGTTGTGAATTGCGTGCATTAGACAGACAGACTGAGGCTGAGGTGTCAATCAGAAAGCAATAGGCCTATGTTTTCCTCCTGGAAATATTCTGCATTATTCTGATTGTGTTGTCATTTTTTGGTTCACTAATCATTTTGCGGTTGTGATGCTTCTTGTTGAACTCACTGTAGTGTTACACTATATTCAGGGTCGGCTTGCATATTGATTGTACTTTTTATTTTTGGGTAAAAAGCGACATGACTAGCTTTCCACCACAGTTAAAAATAAAACCGTTTAGCAGTTCCTACAAGTAACATTTAAGCTTTCTTAAAGTTAAATGATAAATATGCAAGGTTATGCAAGTTGAAATTTCAGAACAGTTTGTTTCTTGAGCTTCTTGACAGTGTTCTCTTGAACTCCTTTTTTATCCTTAGTGCTATCTTTAGCATCTAATAAGGCTTGTTTCTTTTCTTATGTTAATTTACTGGCGTATAGGTTCTGTGCAGGCGAAGGTTATTTATTTTTACTGAATAATACGCTTTTCATTATCAGGTAGTTACAACAGTACCTTGGCTTTCTAGACATTGTTATTAGACAAACCCTATCTACCTCACCCATTCATGTTACTTCACTCATGCCCTCAGGCAGCACCATTAACTCAACCACTATACACAAAACAGGTGTGTGTGTGTTTGTGCGCGCGCGCATACGTTCAGTTTATTACATTTTATTTCCGTCCGATAAAAATAAACAAAAATGCATGTACAATCTGTCTCTTGAGGAGCTTTATATGCCTTTGTGAAATTTTAGAATCACATCTAGATGACTGTCCAAGGAAAACAATTCTATTAACTAACTTTTGCTCTGTTTCTCTTTGCTGTATAATATCTCCGACTAAGATGACAGTTAGTAAATAACATGCTGCCTCCTAGTGGATCGTGTGCCCTCCATGCCAGGTGATCTCATTTATTCTTTTGCCACCTTAAACTCTACCTGTTTCTTGTGTTGATTTACTAAACAGCTGGGTTTACTGGATTTAAAATGTTTCCTTATCCTTGTGAGGGACGTGCGAGATAATCTTTTCTTTTAAAGCTCAAGATCACTGTATTAGATAACACCACTACCATGCATAGGGGTAGTGTTCTTATATGTTCCTCTACTACAGAAATGGTTAATTTATATTCTCACCAGTCACCATCTACAATTATCAAATAAAAAAAGTGTGTATGTATGTGTGTGTGTATATATATATATATATATATATATATATACATACATACACACACACCTTTAAAATGTGGACAAGTACCTGAAATGAAAAGCTCACCTTTACGATTTTGACTTCACAGTATTGTATATTGCAAAGACAACCAGAACAGCTCACGTTTATTATAAGATGCCTTATGCTTAGACAATATTTTTCTTTCCGTGGACTTTAATGTTACACTAAGACATTAACAACTGTTGTGTGTTTTGAGGAAAAGACCATGATCTATTTTTAAGGTTCCCAAGACCTGACTTTTGACCTGGCCACACTTTTGCAAGTGTGCCATTTTCTTTTCTGCAAAGCTTATCTTGCAACGAGTGCTTTATGTCCGAATAAAAGGCTGGATGTGTGCCAGCTGTGGAAAAGTTAACAAAATGTATATTCAGACACTTACAACTACTTTTCTTGAAACAAGGCATTCTGACATCATCTCAGGAAATACACGTCTACCTCCACCTCTATAGATATGTTCATTTTTAGGGAGTTTGGTACATTTAGTACACAAAAATATTGTTCTACATTTTATAATGGTGTTACAGAATGTCACTTGTATCACTTGCTTATATATGCGTGTGTGTGAGTGTGAGAAAGAATAGCCTTTCTTTATGGGCTATTCCTTTGGCTGTTTTATTTAATAGTTTTATATATATATATAACCTTAACAATTAAATTTATTCCACTGAAATGAGTTACGCAAAACTAGAAGTAGGAGTATGGGCATTGACGGGGATTTCCTAAATTAATAATTTAATTACACGTTTAATGCGCTCTATGAAAATGCGTGGTTTTTGCTGTATCTTGAGGGATTGTGTATGACCGCTTCCTGACACCGCTGACTTTTCTTTTCTTTAATCCCAAATGTGTTTGTGTGAATTAATTTTATTTGAAATATGACTTTATTAAATATCATTTGTTTCAAAGAATGTCTAAAGAAGTGCAGTTTATTTGCTTAACAGTTGGAGTTTGAAATTACTCATCCATTAGATGACATCCTAACTGTATCATTAAAAATGTCAACGTAACGCAGTGTACTGCTTGAAACCAGTTTTGTATTTCATATTATACACAATTTCACAGTTGGAATAAATACTTTATGCAGTGCATGTTTGAAGGTTTTTCTTTCAGGCTGAGCTTTGTTCAGCTTGCCCATGTTTAGTGGGCTACGTTTGTTGTTTTAGTTTTAGCAAAGATTTTATTTAATTAAATTTTTTTCTTCTTATTTTTTAGTTACTGTAAGCATATAAAAATATAATAAATTCAAATAATCTGGTTCATTGTTCTTACTTCCAAATATATGAATTAATTAAATGTATAGATTTATAATAAAGCTATGTTAAAGTAGAACTTATTGATCGCTTAGAAATCCCTCAATGCAATATTTACTTAAATATACCGGTAACTAAGTGAGGCGATGCTTCATCTCCCTGGAAAACATTTGAGATCTATGGAGCTGACAGTTTCTAACTGTTCCCGTTTCCTGTGGCAGGGCCGTCTACTGTACACGAGACCTTATTATAAATAAGTTGATTAATAACCTAAAATGGAACGCTATTGTAGTAAATATCAGTACGGCTGTGATTTGTCCATAGTAATAAGTGATTTAATATTCTGTAAACAGCATGACTGCTAGTGTGATATTACTTATATACAATACATCTACCATACAAGACATAATTCATATTGAGCAGCGACATTGAGTATAATTTGGCAAAATCTTATTTGTATGTATATTGACTTGTTCTGTGTAAAATACATATGCCATTACAATTTATAGGCCTCTATAACTAAAACATGTAATAACGTGGATATATTATAATGAATAAACGAATATGGTTTATTAACATTTATTAATTTCCTCCAGCACTCGTGTACATATCCGTAAAGCAACGCCCCAGACTTTTCATTTTGTCTACTCTATGCATATTTAAACCCTTTCTAATATATACAGTAGACAAGTAGCAGTACCATCTCTACCCCCCCCCCCTCCCCTCTTATAGCAAACGAATAGTAAGTCACTAAAGAATTTCACTGTATGTTGTACCGTACGATGTATTTGCGACAAATAAACTTGAACTTGAACTTGAGAAAGGAATACCGTAGGTAAATTAAGTAAATCTGCTTTAAAATGAATTCAAGAACGTGAATGCAACCGTTTGTTCCATTGCACGCCACGTGCTCCGCCTACTTCGAGGTGTGACGCAATGAATAGCGCTGCCCCTACCGGCAGATTTAAACTGTCAAAGCGGACAGTGAAGCCATGTTCGATGCCTACATTTTTTTTAAGCAACACTGGAGTGTTGTATGTTTTTCTTAGTTTCGCACGCTGTCTCTTTGACGGAATTTTAAGTTAACTGAAATCGCTAACATGAGACTTCGGTCCAGAGTCATTTCCCTGGAAAGCCCGTCGTCTCAGCCGAGCACCCCGCGACGTCGAGCGCCACGGATCGAGAAGTGTCAGACTCAGTCTCCGGTAAGCCTTACAAACCAGGGTTCAAAAACTGACATTAGCATAAGCTTATTAACCGCTTCGATAAAGTATAACTTCCCTCTGAAATGAAATTAGTTTTCTGTTTATTATCTGAGCTGCTTCCTCTGAACACTTAGCCTGTTGCTGCTAAGGAAATCTAGCTAGTCATCGTAACAGTACTGCCGTGTTTGTTGCTGTGGTTAGTTTGGGTAAAATAATTAGCTAGTAAACACTACTTCTAATAATCACATGGCTTAACAAAACAACACTTAAAACTTGAATAGAACTAGTTTGGTGTAGTATTTGGGGGGGGGGGTTCGTTTTTTTTTTCATTGTTTTTTTTTTCCACCTTTAAGTCTCGAGACAAACTATAGGCTAACTCTAGGCTGTGTTTTGCTAAAAGGAAGGCCCGCTTCCTGTTAACTGACTGCTGATGCGGCTCCACAGGGCAATCGCGCTGATCTCAATTTCACACACTAGCTGCACAGCTAGTAATTCTTACATTTGGATAAACTGGCATGTATTTATTTGAACGGAATGATAGATTTAGCACTGCATAAAACTGCAGATTCGAGTCAGCAGCACCTGCTCATATCACATCAGCCATCAGAGTAAGTGGGGAAAAAATGTGTCCATAGCGTTATGTCTAGGCATTATTCAGATTGGTACAGTTAACCACCCAGTGAGTGTCAGTTCATAGAGAGGTTTACGGCTTGAGCAATAGTATGGGGAAGGATTTTATGACACACCTTGAAGCTGTTATCATTCAATCATCCCATTCAAATGCCAAGGGCTATTTGGGTGTTGTTGCTGACCCCGTGCCCTACATGGTAACAATCATGCTACATCCTGTATTATATGTCACAAATTAAAAGTTGTCTCATTGCAATTTCATGAACAATGAGTTCAGTGGTCTTTTTAATCACATGTTTTAAATCCAAAAGAGCACATTTGGAATGTGATCAATGGTGAGATTTTAAGCAGGAGAGCTCACTTGAAAACGTTTGGCCAGTTTAATGTAGTGTGTAATAAAGTGCTCAGTGAATTTATCCCTGTCATCAATCAACTGACTCGAATAATATGTCAGTCTTCAAGTGTGTGTAACCATAACTTTTTTTTTCTCATCAGTATATTTATAAAACTGTGTTCTGCATGTCCAGGTTTTAAAGGATCGTTCCAATTTGTACTGTGACATCATTCCAACTGCAGTGAGGCGTCCCTGCTTGAGACATGAAAGGAAAAGGGTTCTACCACTACAAGTGTGTAAAGGTAAATTCATGCTCTAATATTTAGTGTCCCAGTTTGTTTGGAGCAGATTGTTTTCTGGCTTCTGCTTGCCTTCACACTTTTTCCTTTTATGTTTCCTTTTTATGTCTGACCCAAATGTTTGTGGACACAAAGCAGTACACTGAGATCATACACTATTGAGTGAGCACATTTTGAATGCAGTTGGTGTTACAGTTCATCCCAACACCGACTGCAAGGTGTTCATTGGGGTTGAGGTCAGGGTTCTGAGCAGAACATTTGAATTCCTTCATTCCAGCTATAACACTGTTCATGGCATTCATGGGCTTTGTACACAGGAGTATGGTCATGCTGGAACAGTGTTTGGGCTTTTTGGGTCCAGTGATGCTATAATGTAATTCTACAGCATACAAGACATTCTAGACAACTGTGTGCACTGCTTCGAGAAGAATCATGTATGAATCGGGTGGTAGGTTGTCCACAGACTTTTGGATGTACAGTGTAATTGTAAACTGAAATTACCATTCAGCTATAGCGTTTAAAGTGTGGATTAAATTGGTATCTTTTCATTTAGGAGAATCTGACTTCAATACCCCAGCGCAGCAGCACCGGGAGATGCATTACTCATCTGTCAACCCTGCCACATGTAGCCTTTACTCTCCTGTAGTGCGATTTGCCACACCTACCAAAGACAGTAAGTACCTGAAGCATACATCTTGATTGTTGAGACCAGGTCATCTGATGCAGCATTCCACTGCAAAGCACCTCAACACCATCATGCCTCCTCCTCCGTGCTTCGCACCAGGAACCGCACATTCAGTTCCTAAAGTTCACTTTACTTCCTAAAGTAAATCCCAGGCTGGATTTTCCTCTTTTCTTTCTCACCTCTGAAGATATAATTTCAGATAAATCGTAAGGATAGGAAATATTCAGTAGTCCCTATTTTCTGTTTTCTGCAGATTGTGTGTGGACATCTCTTACTGAAAATGCATGGTGAATTTTCTTCCCCCCATATTTTTCTAACCTGCGTTCTGCTTTTGTCAACACTGCATTTTTGCCATTATGAGAACCTGCAGGTCAAGCTGTATCTTGGCTACAGTATTTTTTTTTAATCATCAGTGAAAAACACTTGCTTATTTATCAGCGTGTATTTAGCCGTCCTGCAGGATATCCTTTAATATTTTTTTCCTTTGATAGACAAGAGGAAAAAGCGCAGTGCAGTGTTCAGCCCCGAGCAGTGTGTGTTCGGATACAGTGCCGTCAGCTCCCTGTCGGAAGATGAGCAGAACGACGAGGCATTCAGCCCGTAGGTGTCCTTTTACCCGCACTCGGGTTTGTAGTACTTTACCTACTTTATTTCTAATACTTTTCAGTAAAGGTAAATACATGCATTTTTCATACACGCTTAAATTTATTTTTAACGCTTGGCGAAATTAAGCAGTATCCGCCTTTGTGTTTCATGTCATGTTAACCCAAAGATTCAAGTTCATCAAAAACATACCAACCCCGTCGCAACACTCTAGAGCTGTTTCAAATCTCCGGGACATACCACCAAAGACCAGAAGCACACCTGCAGCCACTATGGTGCTCGATCTGGTGAGCTTTGCAAAAATGTAATCTTTTACAAGCACCTGCTTGTTTCTCCTCACGGTTTTGAATAGTTTATTGTTTAACTGGACAACTTATTGTTTTTCTTTACTTATTTAGGATGAAACCCTTGTGTTCAGCTCCCTCAATACAATCGAGGATGCAGAGTACACATTTAATACAATCTTTCAAGATCAAGAGTACAAGGTTAATGAGGTTTTTTGTTCTACCCTACTTGCATGGAAGTTTCGGCATGTCTCAGTGGGCTAAGATTGCAAGGATTCTTAAGAACGGTTTAACCGTTTACAGTGTTTGTCATGCTTATTTAAAGATTTTTATTCTTTTCCATACAGGTGTATGTGGTTCTCAGGCCATTTGTGAATGAGTTTCTGATGGCCATGATGAAGCATTTTGAGGTAAATTGATTTGATTAATAAACAGACTAGTTATGCGGATGAAAGATACATTTGATATGATGGCTGCGTTCAAGTATATTAGTATTTCTATTGTAAAAATTACAGTTAAAACTAAAAACTACTGAACAAATGAAGGATTTCCAACAAACATTTTGGCTGCAACAAAATTTTCTGTCTTTTCTAGATATTCGTTTACACTTCCGCTAAAAAAGAATATGCCGAAATGATCGTGGAGATACTGGACCCAAGAAAAAAAATATTCCGGTAAACTGCTTACTCTTTCCTTTTTAACTGTTACTATGAGATAATGATGAAGAGGGTACCAATGAAACAAACAAGTAATTCCTTTCTATATTTATTTTTTCTCCTTTTACCTAAAGACATCGTCTTTATCAGGATGACTGTGCCTGCATTCTTGGACACTATATTAAGGACTTGGGGGTGCTGGAAAGAGATCTTTCAAAAACCGTGATTCTAGGCAACGCACCGCACACTTTCCCATACCATGTATGAGTGATCCATCAACCTTTTATAGTTCTCCATACCTTGCAGCATTTTATAAAGAGCACTCTGGCTTTCTTATGAGTTATTTGCCACCACTTTGTACTTTACTCTGTTTTACTTTGTTGTTGTCTTTTTTTTTTTTTCAACTCCAGCTGATGAACACAATTCCAATAAAGAGCTGGTGTGGAGATAAAGAGGACAAAGAGCTCCAGAGGCTCATGCCTTACTTAGAGAAGCTCACCCAAGCTGTAAGCTCTTTTAGAATGGTTGGTTAGATATGTATCTATAAATGGTGTATAACCTATTAGTGTATAAACCAAACATGGTAAGAGTAATGTTTGTAAATCAGTTTACTAATTCAAATATGGTTCATAAATGATTTGTGCATTTTATATTTATCCCAAAAATATGTTGTCTTTTTTTTTAACATTAAAATGAACTCATTATTACAACAGTTGATCAACACTTGTTGTTTTTTTTTTTGTTTTTTTTTTTATAGAATGACTTCAGGACTGTGCTTAAGAAAAGAGCCGATCATTTTCACAGCCTGCTCACTGAAAACTAAGCTCCTGTGCCATGTTTGTGTATATATTAATCTAGCACTTCGGATGTAATAGGCTGAATTGTTTTAAAATGATAACCATTTTAACTTTCTGCTATAATGCACATCCAGCTGTGACTCATTTGGAGTGACTGCTGTATTCTGAATTCATGTCTTTACTAAGTTATTGTATACATAATGATTTTTGCTAATTTATTATTGCTGATTGGTTCATGTATATGTATGTTTATCATTTTTATATTTGCACAGAGTTCTTGTACTTTTTTAAATGCGCTGGATTCTTCCCCTTTCCACCATTTTCTTCAAAAAAGGAAAAAAATAAACGTTTAAAAATAATACTTTTTTAAATCGTTTTTAACATCTGTGACAATGCCATTCTGTTCTTAACCAGCAATCACAAAGTGGTCATACAACACAGAGAGAATTATACACATTGTGTTGCTGCAAACAGTACTCATTCCGATTGAGTAAAATGATTTAAAAGTAGTTGCACAGTGAATTGAAATGCAGCATTTGTTAATTGGTGGGATTTATACAACTGTTTAAAACTAAGGCAGACAAAACGTTATGATGACATCACATACAGAATCAGGAATTTGTTGGTGTCAGGAGCTCCAATTACAAAAAACAAAGAAATACGCCGTGTATTATTCGTATTATATATACAGAGAACATTGTGAATGTGCAAAGGTGCAGTTTACAGTGAGTGTAGTGCTATAGTAGTGTAGTAGTGTAGTGCTATATATATATTTCTTCCGGTTTGGCGCTGCTCCAGTCGGCTGCCTCGCGTCTACTCTGTACTTAACAATAAACTTTGAAACTTTATAGGCCAGGCACAGAAAGGCTTGGGATTAAAGACCTATCTAAAGTATAATGTTAAAATCCTGGCTGTTATTTAATTTGTTTGCTGTGGTTATGTGTTCATTTATAAATTTGAAATGATAACTGCTTTTTGTAACAAGAAATGCATAAAAATAAGGCTTTTATGAAAATACTATAAAGAATTGCTTACCAACACAAACCTTTCATAATTCCTAAATGCGACTACAATAGAAAATATAGCTGCAAGCGGCATTTAATGGGGTCAAGCCCAATTTGTAGTCTGACTCACTTGATGCACCATCTGAAATATACGTGAATATAATTTAAAGAGCACTAGTTGGAGATGTTAGATGATGAGCGTTGTGATTATAGGGCTTGATCCCTAATACAATTAGGGTTAGGCTTCATTTTAATAACAATGGTTTTAATATACTGTAAGGATGTCTATATTTATACATGCCTCTATTAGCTTTCAGAAGTAACATCATAAAACTAAGTGTTTTAGGAAACTTCTATAATTGTTACAAATAATTTTCCACACAAAGCAGATGGCGTCGTACATCGACGTGTGACTTTCCACAACTAGTGAAGAAGCAGCACCGGAAGTTGTTGTATGTAAAGATGGCGGCGTTGGTCAGTAAGTATCGCAACAACCAAATCTGGCATGTTTTAGTCTTTTTAAAACAGAACTATGTAACATATTCTGTGGTACGACATAATTAATCTTTGCTCTAAAATTACGTCGGTAAATTCGCCGTTAATGTGGTTCATCTTGTCGTTATCTTAGCATTTTGTTCCCTGACCTTGTTATGTAGCCAGTTAGCGGCTAGCAGAGATACACAAGTGGCACATAAAATAACATAACTAAACCCGTCGATGATTTCCCGACGTCTTTCTGCATTCCACAGTGCTGCATTGCATTCATGCTAAATGAGTGTTGTTCGCCGAATTGGTGAAAAACGAATACATTTTCATACATATAAGTACGTTACAACTGCTCAGTTTAATAATGTATGTTGGACGTGTTAATAGTGGAATAAAGTTTGTGTACGAGTTTAGAGGTCGTAATTACGACGTGTCTGGTAATAAAATATCGAAAGGCGTTTTTTGTGTCATCAAATGATAACATAGAAATATTGTGATATATATGTACGTGTAT
>JAOUQX010000003.1:13575360-13587463 GCA_028566295.1 Liobagrus marginatus
CCGGGGGGGGGGGGGGGGCTCAGTTGGTAAACCTGCCTCATGTGGGGACAGCAGAATGGGTAGTTACCCATTTGTGATGTCAGCACACCCTTTAAAATCAGTCTTGTCTTGCTGCTGCATGATCTCTTTTGCTCAGATTTAGTGGCCAAAGATGCTTAAAAAGTAGACAAACAAATGTTGTATGTGTGCACATTAAATATGGATTGCCATCCATAATGTGAGCTTTAATTGCAAATGAAGTTGTTTGGTATCTTAGATTTGGAAAAGTTGCAGAAAAAGAAATTCTCACAACTTTGCAGGCATGAGGAAAACCGCAAATATATAATAATGTAAGACTAGCGCTAAGCAGCTTAAATATTCCTGATATCATTTATTAACATTATGTTTAAGCCATAAAAAGGCCCTGCATCCTCTGATTGAGTTGCCATGTTTTCTATATAGTTAGTGCTTTCTGTTCCTAGCAATAACGTATGTCTCCTTGTAAGAGTCTCCTTACTAATTATAGCCTTAGTAGCTGGAGCAAATAACGCAAGCTACTCATTGTTTCACATTATCACAGCGTGAGGCACTTCTGTGATACTGTGTAAGACTTGAGCCAGTGACTTATCGTAGTGTTTTATAAAATACTTTCTCATTTGTACTTTATTTCGTACTTATTTTTGTATGTTATTTTGCACCTTTTTTAACAGTGCTTGCCAATTCTTTTCATTCATTGTCTAGCACTTATCCTGTTCAGGATTGCCGGGGCGCTGGAGCATATCCCAGCTAAATTAGGGTGTGAGGCGGGGTACACCTGGACAATCGCGAGTTAATCACAGGGCTAACACTTAGACAGACAACTATTCACACTGACATTCACTCCTGTGGACAATTTAGAGTAACCAATTCACCTATGCCCAATCGCATGTGTTTGGAAGGAAATTGGAGTATCTGAGGAAAACCTGCACAAGCACAGGGAAGAACCCATTACCTTCTTGCTGTGAGGCAGGAGTGTGAACCACTCTCAACCATGTTTGTTTTATCTTTTTAGAAACTTTACGGAATTACTTCTCCCAATATGGAGAGGTGGTGGACTGCGTAATAATGAAGGACAAAGGCACAAATCAGTCCAGGGGTTTTGGCTTTGTGAAGTTTAAAGATCCAAACTGCGTTCGGACTGTACTTGACACCAAGCCTCATAGCCTTGATGGTAGAAATGTAAGTTTAAAGCGTTTTGTTATGATGCTTTTATTTTACTTTAATTAAAAGTAATTCTTATGAAATACAATTCTTTGATACTTGGTAATAATTAATGCTAAAGTTAAATCGAAAGACGGCTGTTTAATTATCTACTCCGCAGATTGACCCTAAGCCATGCACTCCAAGAGGAATGCAGCCAGAGAAGACAAAAGCAAAAGATGGCTGGGTAGGTACTGTGACACCATAAAATAAAATTATAACCGGAAACAATTGTAGTTCAGATCTAGTGCTGATAACACAATTTAAATAATTCATTACGACTGAAAACATGCTCTACAGTACTCCCAGGAGTCTGTTAATGTATGCACTACTTTAAAGTCTGTGTAACAAACACAAACCTGTAAAAAATTATATTTATAAACATTTAAGTTCAAATTGTCTTGTGAGATTGATTGAATCGTCTGGATTTAGACTATTCATATCTGTCTCCGTTTTTAACCGTGTTTATTTTGTATGGTTTAGAAAGGGGGTAAAAATGACAGCAATAAATCCAAGAAGATATTTGTTGGTGGAATTCCACACAACTGCGGTGAACCTGAACTCAGGGACTATTTTAACAGATTTGGACTGGTAAGATTTAGATTTGGGTATTTTGTTTCTTTTTTTGCTTGTTGTCTACAGCAAAACAGTGTGATTATTAGAAACAAAATGATCGTGTATTTTGTTTTAGAACATTAACTGGTGTAATGTTGAATTTTGCCACTGACTTGTTCTACATTTTCCTCTTCGAAGGTCACAGAGGTGGTAATGATCTATGATGCCGAGAAACAGAGACCCCGAGGTAAAAGCTGATCTAGTTCTGTTACTAATACATCTATCTTTATACTCATGACAAACTATTCGGACCCAAAGAGGGGTGGGGGGGGGAGTCTTGTTTGGTGTCCTTCAGCAGAGCTCAATCTGATCTCAATTCTGACTCTCATATCTCCCATGTGGACTTAGCCCCGTTGCATTTCTCTGATCCACAGTGAATATAGGGCAGACGTGCATAGCAGAGACATTACTGAATCAGCTTCTGACCCATTTGCTTTTTTAAAATATCAGCACAGTATTAAGCTTCATATTTTTGAGCCATTATGTTCTCTTTGTAAAACAGTCATTAGCCTTAATCTCCAGCTGCTTTTAGTCTGATTCACCTTGCTCCTAAATAACAGAATCCTCCCTTGTTTAATGGAAGCGGAGGGCAATTATTCTAAATAGCCTAGTTGCTTTTATTGTGGCAGTGAAACAATGCTGGTGATATTAATGAAACAGAAACAATGTGTAACAAACGTTGTGGAGGTGAAAGGAAGCAAACTCTGCGTGAATCTTGTTTACACTGAATGCATTTTGATTTTAAATTAAAATGCACACAGGTCACAAATAACTGGTGCTGAGTGTAAAGAATGTGGGATGCAAAATCAGATTTAAGCATTCAAGTCTTTCCTGGAATATGGCATCAAAACATTGCAAATTCTGCACGGTATTATTCGCTGCAGTTTGAGTGGATCACTTATTTCTTGCTTCCATTCCTATTGTGCCTCTTTGTATTAAGAGCCGTTTCCTCATCAGTTGCTTAATACAAAGAAGAAACTCCTTTATCTAATTACAATGTCTCTTTGAGTACACATGAGTAGTTTGTCATTTTATTGTGTAGTTTGAGCCTTGTTTTTTTAGTTGTATACAGTAAATAGTTATTATATGATCATCTTATTAATGCGTTTTCTATGTGGATGTCTATGTATAGTAAAATAAGTCCTGTTTGCATTTTTCTTGTGAATTGTTTGATTGTAATTAACTGTTTCCTAAGATGTGTTTTTTGTCCTTCAGGAGATTATGTTCACAGTGGCACCACACTGATAAGTCAGGAAAGATGTGTATAATGTGTTGCTATATCAGACTGGCAAGTGTAGCCAGAGTTTCTACATAAAATTTCACTGTGCGTTCATAACCCTTTTAACAAAAATATCATCAAACTAATTCTTTTTCAGCTTACTATAAAGTTTTATGGCTTGGTTTTCTACACACCAATCCAGTTAATCAGATGCAGGTTTGCCCTCAATGTAATATTTTTTGTAAGCTGTTCAAAAAACTTTTCAGGTGGATGCTTATAAGACTGCTTTCTGTTTTAATGTTAAGGAAGTTTGGCTTTACCAAGCTTAATTCCCCACCTGATTCTCAGAGGCTGCTTAATTAGAACCGGGTTAGATCCCAAAGTGGAGGGATACTCACAACCCGATTTTGCTGCGCAATTATTAGATCACTTGAAACTAGTTCACACAGTAGGGCTGGTGCTGCAGTAGAGCAGCTCACCCGCTGTTTTATAAGGTTCATCCTCAGCTTTATCATACGAATGACCCTAAAAAAATGAGGATTGGTTGTCATTTTGTGCAGTGGACTCAACTAGATTAATGTGCTCTTAAAGTGAACGTTTTTCCCTCATGAGCCAACAGTGTGTGGCTGCGTTCTACTATAAAACTTTTTTGTTTTTTAACCCACAGTCTATTAAATAAGAAAAAAGGAAAAGTGGAAACTTTGGTTACACCTAATGTAATTCTGGCCATGCACAGACTCATATCAGATGCTGACCTTTTTATCTCTGTGGTGCTTTTTATAGCTGTATAAATTACTGTTCTCTTAGCTTGACCAAAATGTTGTCTCAATTTGGGAAGGCTTTGAGAAACTATATTTTATATATTCTTCATTATTAAGTGTTAATGATTGTGGCTACTGTCAGCATTTGTTGTACATGTTATACAAGAATATAACAAGGTGACATGCAAGGGGTTTGGATAAAGCTGTATGGGAAATAGAAACGTATAAATAGTTGACGATATATACCTGCTTTCACAAAGCATAAAGTAAGAAGCCCAATTAACATTATATTAAGTATAGAACAGCCTTATTTGGTAATACAGAATTTTGACAAATACATTATCAAATGACAAAAGGCATTTAGTGGTTCATAATAAAATTTTATTGAGCATTTAATTTAATTCAATTCACCTAAATTATTTCATTTAGGATGGAAGATTGACGTTTTTGGCGCCCTTTTCTTGTATTGCAGACTGCAACATAATCCAAACCCCCCTCAGTGTCACCTTGGCCCCCTCCCCTGTTTTTCACCTTGTTCTGTCCCAACACCCTGCTACCTTGATTCACTTTTGGTTGTTGGCTAGGTTTTGGATTTATTACTTTCGAGGCTGAACAATCAGTGGACCAGGCTGTCAACATGCATTTTCACGACATCATGGGCAAAAAAGTGTGTAGTTGTAGTTTTATTTTACCCTAAGTAAGAAACTGAAGCTTGGGTGACCTACAGAGTTCTTTTCCTCAAGTGTCAACAACATCAATTTAAGCCTGTTATTAGCATGCTTAAATTAATCTGTGATAAAAAAAATATATCCAATAACTATATTTAACAGAACCATAAAAGAGTAGAAGACAATTTTTTAGAATATATGTCAGTGCTTCTGATATTGAATCATATTGTGTCACAGGCTCTGCAGTCGCTCAAGGTTTGGTTTACTTGGACTGCTCCTTTAGGTGTTTTTGTGCTGGCGATCCTGTAGTGTTATCCTGTTTTTTGTACCTGAGAAGGTTTTTTCTTTTCTTCCCATCCCCCTTCCCCAGTTATACTGCTTAAAATGTAATTCGTTATCACCTAAAGGACTGGTCAATGTCATTTTTACATCTTATTATTTATTTTGGGTTTTTTCAGGTCACTTACAGTTTGAGTCCTTGACATAATTAAAAACAAAAAAACAACTCATAAATAAAAACCTCAATTAAGTGACCTTTGTAGGAATCTCCATACTGTGTCAATTAAAAAAAAATCTATATAATGTATATATTTAAATATAATCTATAAATTCTAAAAAAAAAAAAAAATTCATTTTTTAGAATGGTATGCTCAGCGCAATTTTTGTATGTTTTTTTCCATCCAGACTGCTTACTGTTAGATAGGTGTATATATATATTACTCAGTAGTCTGAAATTGCCATGGGCACTTTTTTCTGTCCTGCGCCAGTGCCGTGTGCCGTTTCAAACTGAAGAACCACTTTCCACATTCTACCTTTTTTCTGTCCTGCTTTTCTGAATGGAACAGGTTTTTCAGTACCAAGGATATTGGTCTTAATTTGGCTTTATTGCATAGGGGTTTTGGGGAGGTTGGGCCATATGTCATAAAATTAGAAACTGGAACATATCAAACTGTTCTGCAAATCCCACCTCTGGAGCTGGACGCCACAATTTTAAGTGCTTCCTCCAGTCACTGAAACCCGCGGGAGAGTGCATAGGTAGTTGTGTGCCGGATCTCAGACTATTCACTCAAACTGGCACCTAATTAGGTCGCCAAAGAGGAAAGAAAGAAGGCACAAAAAGAGGTCACTGTTTTTGATACTGCAGAAAGCAAGTAAAAAAGCTCCCTGGCTGTTTATTCAAGGTGACCCCAATAATTCAACCCATTTAGGAGTCTATTTCCGTCTTACCCATTTTACACTGAGGCAGGGACACCTATTGTTAAACACTGAAAATAATGAGATAAAACTTTTGTCTGACAATACAGACGATACATTAGACATTGAATAAGAGTTTTCATTTCTTTCATAGTCTATAGTAGTTGTCAAATCAAAATGGTATGCATATCTTTTTTCCTCTAATGTTTGACACAGTATGAAGATTTATTTCTTATTAGATCTATGACTCCATTATTATCTGCATGATTATTTTTTATGGTTATCTAAAATTTCTTTTCTCATATCTCTACTTTAAATTGATCTAAATTGAGGTTCTTTAATGCATTAGTAAGGTAAGTCTGGACTTTATTATAGTTTTTAATCTACTTAAAAGGGATAAGATACAGCAGAAATACATGGAAGATGTTTCTCAGGTACACTTTATGGGACATGCTACCTATTTTGTAGTTTTTTTTTTTTTAAATTCCTTGTACTTTGTTCACATAGTTGTTTAATAGCGTTCTGCATTCATAAGTACCTTAAAACATTCGTAAGTACCTTAGAAACATTGTTTGAGCATTAAGTAGTATAAGAATCATAGAATTGATTTTTCTAAGTAATGAACTATTGTATTGCAACTTAGTAAAAGTATAACAGCGGAATTACAAGATTAGTAATTGATGGGGTGAAGAATGCACATTGATGATTGATTTCTGCCCTTTCACACACTTCTGGACGTATCCTTTGTCCAGGTTGAAGTGAAAAAGGCCGAGCCTCGGGACAACAAAGCTCCTGGCCCCGGGCAGCTGGGTGGCAACCAGTGGGGACCCAGAGCCATCTTAAGTGCTGCCAATGGCTGGGCTGCACAGCCTACTCAGAGCTGGCAGCAAAGCTATGGCCCTCAGGGTGAGCAAAATAGACTAAATTCCTCCCGGGAGCATGACATTCTAGTATGAAAAAAAAGGCTTTCTGATACTTCTTTTTGGCGTAAATTCCTGTGCCATATACCAAGTAAAAACGGGAAATGTGACTATTTTCACTAAACTATTGACTAGTTTTCTATAAAAGATTACCCTGTGTTTGTTGAGTTATCCTTTAAATATTGTAAAAATGGGTCGTTTATAAATACTATTTGTCTTTTTCACAGGTGTTTGGGTGTCCACAGGGCAGCCAATAGGTACGTTATATTAATTGTCCTAATTATTAGATAAACCTAATTTTTGAGACACTTTCAGCTAACCAAGGGGGATCTTTACCTGTCCTTTTATGCCTCAGGGGGATATGGTCCACCTTTGCCAACTGGCCGAGGTGCTGCCCAACCTCCCTCACCCTTTAATGCGTTCCTAGTTACAGCACCCCCTCCAGGAGGATTTGGGGCACCTCAGGGATATCCACAGCAGGGCTATAGCACACCACCTCAATTTGGTAAGTCATAAAACATCTGTTTATTTTTGCTGTAGGTATGCATTCAAATCTTTATAAATCAAAGTGCTTTAGCCTGGTCACAATCACGATGGATCTGGAGCCTATTCTAAGTGCACTTGGCATGGCATATGCCAGATGCAAAAAATATGCCACTTCATTGCAGGGCACCATGTGCATGCACACATTCACACCTAGGGCTTATTTGGAGCCATCAGTTCATCTACAGGCATGTTTTTGGGAAATGGCAGTGCTCGGTCCTGCACTATATTTTAAAAACTAATTAATGTTCTATTAAAATTATAGCAAAGAGGAAACTTAGAAGTTTTGTTAAATTGTAAGGTGAGGGTAGAAATACTTTCTCTTGGCCTTTCATTTAATGGTTCGTCTTTCTTTATTTTTACATCATGCCCTTACTTTTAATTCCTTTTTAAAATTGTTTCCCCCCCAATTTGACAGGGTACAGTTTTGGCACCCCACAAGGTGACCAGTTTGTACCCCAAGGAATGCCTCCGCCTCCTACTACTCCTGGAGCAGGGCCTCTGGCCTTTGCTCCTGCTACCACCCCTACTCAGGACATGAACAAAGCCCCACCAGCACAGCCTGACTTCTCTTATAGCCAGTACGGTGAGTAAAGGGTTCACCTCAGCCTGGCCACCTGCTCTCCTAACTACTGCTGATTGGGTCCATTTTCTAAACCACCAACTTTTAGCCCATTACAATGATCCTCACACAAGCAAGAGCTTGCTCTCTGTACTATACCACTTGGCTGAACTGGCATGATGGCATCACGCTCAAGCAAGCCTGCATACCTGATGATCCTGTAGATGCCACAACAACTATTCATATTCTATGATATACATACTGATATCAGTTAATTGTGCTAGTCTGTGTAATTTATGCTGATGTGGAATGATAATCAGTTGAATATGCTTGAATTAGATCATCCTATGTTGCATCATTGAGACACCATTAGTTAGGCTAATGGAGGTGTCAAGATGTTTTAAAATGATTTTTAATTTATTTTTTTGACTGACTTTTCAGTACTTATTAGATGACAAATCTTCTATAAAAAATCATTTTATTAGTAAGCACGTGATATTTTGAAGCAGTCTTGGAGTACCATCAATTAGCATTACAGGCCTTTTTTTTGTTGTTTTTTTCTTCTTCCCCCCCCCCACGACTGATAATGAATCAGTTACCTAGAGGTGAATAAAAGGTGGCTAGACAGCAGTAATGTTACCAATGATAAACACTCATCTGTACAATACGCATAATTGTTTTTATTAACTTGTACATAACTGAATGCTTTACATAACTATTTCTCTCTTAAAGGTTGACAAGATGATAGCAAAGATTAGATTGTATTAGATATGTAGATGCTCTACATATCACAGTCAAATCAATGCACTAAGTCTGAGTACCTGTAAAATCCCACTTGTTAAATGTTGCGCACTGACCTGTACCTTATTAGCCGGCTGAACCAGTGTTGGTCGCCACAGTTGCGCTCACCTGCTCAGTGCGTCATGCTTATGCCTTGCTTCCATCCATCATTACCATTATAAGTGTCTGCCTTTATGATTTAACAGTTTAAAGGCAGCAAGTGCTTAATCCACTCACCTTTTTTGTTTTAATACCTTTAGATATCCAAGTGTAAGAGCAGTTTAACTTTGTTTTTGTACAAAAGAAGTTCAATTCGTTATAAGCAGCTCTCCCCTAGAGCTAGTATCAAAGGTAGGCACTCTCTGGGTTAGTCAACCTGGTCTCCTCGTCTCCCTGCTAGGCTTGGGTAACTATCCTCAGGACCCCTCTGCCTACGGACCAACGCGTCCTTCTCACAGTTATGGTCAGGATGAGCAGGGAAATAGTGCAGGTAGGTGGGAGCTACTGCATTTTATAACCACCTGATAAAACAGCAGATAATCAGTATGCAGACTCATGAGATTTCAGTGAGCATTTTATTTACTTCTTGTTTCTTAAATTCTTTTTTCTATACGCAAGCTTGTGTGCTTATTATATGTATAGGTTGTATGCAGAATGTGCATACAGTATACATGCACTTTTCTTCATGTAGTATACTAAATACAGCTACAAGCCATTTGTACAAAACATCTGCATCTGTTTATTTATAAATGGTATTCAATTGGCCATAAATTAAAAAAAAAAAAAAACCTTCATTACAAGCCTATTACATTAAACGTTACATGTTTTATGACTCAGTAGCTGTAGTTTACTATACACTGTCTCTCAGCTTCTTTTTCTTTCTTTGCCTCTGCATTGCTTTGCTGGCAAAAGGATGATCTAATTATGACAAAATCTGTCTATCTGTACGTCTCTACATGCAGCATTTGTAGCTGACTTGACCAATGAATATTACAGGTGACTGAATGTGTTGGAAGTTGAAAAGAAAATGCTAGCAATCTATAGCATAGCATAAATTTTCCATTATCTGTGGTCAAAGAGTTCCTGTCTGTCTAAGAAGTCTTTTAAATGAATAAACCATCATAATATAATGGGAAATGTTTAAAAAGTGTGATTGTGCAAGCATTTCTTTTTTAACTTTTATGCGCGAGTAGCTTTGCTCCAAAAATATTTATTACTTTATCTTTCCTCTTCTGTTTTAGTGGTGGCTTAGGTTGATAGTGTATTGCTTATACAGTCTGTATTATTATTATTATTATTAAAAAAAAGATGTTAAAGATTATTTCATTTGAAGGCCAGACTGTTTAATCTTTAGGAACTTTCATCTTTGTTTTAATTGACATTTATTATTGTATTGTATTTGTTGAAACAGGGTATGGGCAGGATCTGAGCGGCTTTGGACATAGCTTTGCTGACCCTAGCCAGCAGACAGCCTCGTTTGGTGCCCCTTCTGCTCAGCCTACATCAGCACCACAGCCAACAGCCAGTACATTTGGTCGTGGGCAAAACCATAACGTCCAGGGCTTCCATCCGTATCGCCGCTGACCATTCCCTTCTGACCTCCTCAATGCAATACTAACAGTCAGGGAATCAATGTTCTGATCACAAATGCCACTGGATTGTGAGCTTGATGAACATTACAAATGTAAATGGAGGGTGTTTGTGTGTGTGTGCGCTTGCGTGCGTGTGTGTGTAAATTATGAACAGGGACTATACTCCTTTATGAGGAGGCCACATTTGTTGTGTATTTTCTAGTAGTGCAGCGCTATTTAGCAATAGATTTTCTTGATTGGTGAAACATCAGCACAGAACTACGCCAGTCAGCGGAGTGACAGGGTCTCCCATTTCCTCAGCTTTAATTCTATTACGGCATAAACTTTTTAATTTCAATTTTGTGGATTTTTGTTTACTATCTGAGCCTTTGAGCATTTTATTTAAAACTCGTTTGAAACAGAACTTACAAATGTGTATTATAAACCTGAACTGTGCAATTTTTTAACAGATTTTGTACTATTAAATGTGCGCTTTTCTTGTTTTTATTTAAGGATGTTGTGGATTCCCTCAGGTGGCTGTTTTAGTGCATTTTGCACTTATGCAAAAAAGAGATTTTATTTGAAATAAACGATTTAAAGATATGTTATTGTCTTAATCATTCAAAATTTACTTCCATCAAAACAGGTCTTTAAGATAATATAAAGGAACCATCTATAAATCATCTATCTTAAAATTAATGTCTGATTTGGTAAGAGTTGGGATTTACTAAAGCAATGACTCAATCAGAAATTCTGCTGCCACAGCTGAGCGGACGTTTGTCTCACATATACAGTAGAGCTCTGCTGCTTATACAGGTATACTGCATTTAGAAAGATTGATTGGAATAAACTTTGAGCAGCACGTGCATTAAAACAAATGTAATTTTTGATATAAAAGTACATGCAGATTTAAAGATATTTTAAGAATGAATTAAAGGAAACTTGTCAAGAGTCTAATCTGCTTTTCTAGTTACAGAAATTTAAAGATTATTTATAGGCCTTCAAAACCAACTCCTGCTTCACTGTATGAGTCATCTTTGGTTTTCTTTAATTTTGTTAGTTCTGCTATGATTACTTAAAATAATATTCTTTTATTGTTTGTGAAAGCCTCATTCACAGTAAGGAGGACAAAAAAAATAGTATGGATGACAAGTTCTAGATTCAAATACACTCATTGAACACTATATGAACACTTATATACCTACATTTAAATGCAGTTATCTAATAAGCCAGTGGTGTGGTATCAGTGCCATGGTTTATAGCTCGCAGGTAAATAATTTGATCTCAGTCATTTGGATTGTGGCAATATGCAGGCAGGCTAACTTGTCAATTACATATTTAAACATGGACTAAAATAATAATAATAATAATTGAAGATCTGAATGATTGCTGACATTTTCAGATCCTATTTGTCACATACATGTACATGCAGTGAAATCTTTTATTTTCCGCATATCCCAGCATATCTGTCAGAATACACTGGGGTCAGAGTCTTTTTAAATATAAAAAGATTAATATTTTCTGGATTTCATACTATATAGATTTGAGGCTATATGGGGGTAAAGGAAGGCTTTACCCAATATTAGTGTCGTATGCCTAATAATGGTTCTCTGAGTGAACTAGCTTCTGCTAGCAGTAGTGTAATGGTTAAGGTGTTGGGATGCTGATCGGACCATCAATCTGCCACTGCTGGGTACTTAAGGAAGGCCTTAACTCAACAGCTCAGGTACACAAATGTTTTTTTGTAAGGGAATTGTAAGTCGCTCTGGATAAGGGTGTCTAACAAATGCTAGAAATGTAAATGTACATTTAGCTATGAAATTAAAAAAGACAAATTTAACCTTTACATGCGCAAGACCTGTTCTAATGATTTTAGATTTCCGTTTCTGGATTTATTATTATTATTATTATTATTATTATTTATTTATTTATTTTTTTAATTATAGGATCATCAATAAAATGTATTTGTATGTGTGTGTTTGTTTACTTTAAAGTTAAAGTTAAGTTTATTGGTCACATGCACATCATACAGTACAACATACAGTGAAATTC